>CM071867.1:24135099-24172299 GCA_036759665.1 Gynandropsis gynandra
CTTCGAATTTTTCGTGCTAGTATCCATCGTTGTTAGACTCTTATTATACTTGGCTTTAGTTTTGTTTGAGGACAAACAAAGGTTCAGGTCTGGGGGAGTTTGATAACACGTAGAGTGTATCACTTTTAGGCTAGTTATTCGCATCATTTTCGCATAGATTTCATAGCACGAGTTACAATTCCGATACGATTGTTCTTTATATACGCCATTTTTATTGGTTTTCAGGTTTTAAGGCGACAAGGCCTAAACGAGCGTTAAAAGGAAAATTCATGGATCAAACCGCACATATTGAAGATACAATTCACTCAGAGCCAAATTCAAGCCACGGAACTTAATGGAACACCCGAGCATCGAGCGGAAAAGAGCAAAAGCATGAAATGAAGAGTACCCACTCGCGCACTGAGGCTACCCGCTCGGGCAAAAGTTACGGGGATAATTACAAAATTCTACACGACCCGGGCACAAAGACAACATGATCGGGTGACAATGCCCGCTCGGGCTGAAACAAGTTACCCGCTCGGGCCGCAATTAGACATGAAAATCCCCGAGAGTTTACACGACTCGGGCTAGTAGACCACGCGGTCGGGTAGCGATGCCCGATCGGGCTGGACGATATACACGATCGGGCTCCCTTCAACACGACCGGGTGAAACGTGTACCCGAGCGGGCCGCCGTTCTCGTAACAACCTACTTTTAGAGTTTGAACGAGCAAAAAAATAGAGGAGATCAGTTCCAGACACGAGAGGGTGACGTCTAGGGCAAGGAAAGGCTTGGAAATCATCAGGAAAGGCTCGGTAGACGCTGGAGAAGGAGAGAAGCATCAATCTGGACTTCGGTAACACAATAGGGAAGATCGAGGCATCGAATTTCCTAGGTTTTATCATGTTTAGGGTTGTGTTATCTCCATTGATAGTAAGATCCATGAGTGAATAGATTCCCAACTATGGGCTAGGGATATCGGTTTTGTAATGGATGTACAAGTTATGCGTTAATGCTTAGATCTATCGTACTTTTCTTGATATTCGGTTCTATAATCAACATTGTAAACGCTTATACTAGTGCTGCCCGCTCAGTAATTTAGGAATTCGTGTTTTGCTGGAAGGTTAAAATATGAATTCGGAACTGTTGATTGTAGGTTAAGTTCGATTAATGAGAATCTGACCGGTCGGTTAATCGGCTTAGGAATTAGGATTGTGCGCATAACGCTACCGTGGTTACGAGTTAATCGCTGCTGGAAGGTAGGATTGCACGTAATTATTATGGTTAGGAGGTTTAGGCTCAGCAGAATCACTACTCACTTTAGAGCATGAATTTCCCGTTATCAAGATAATTCGATAGGTTTATGATCCTTAGTTGTTACATTCTTACGATTCCCGGTATCCCTAAACTCGTAGTGTTCTTAATCGTCAAGTCTTCTGTATCCTTGTATCGCTGTCATCATTTAGTTTAGTGTTTTAGATATTTACACCACGTCATCATCTATTTCACACCGTCTTAGTTTAGTGATATTCTTAGAACAGGCTGCATTAGTCCCTAGAGTTCGACCCTGGTACTACACGAACCGTATACTTGCGGTAGAGTGGTGTAGGAAATATTATTGCTTGAGTTTCCGATCATCAATGTCCATTCGAGAGATTTATTTTTCATCTGAAGAAAAAAACAAACAAAAAACTCGTCCAGAGGGTTCAGTTGTGGAACATAACATGAATGAGGAGATATCGTTCTTCATTTCTTACAACTTCGAGCCACGTGTTCAAATGCAAAGTAAAAATACATACAGATGTTTTGATGGTGGTGTGGCATTTTCATATCCAGTACTAGATGTTCCAGATATATTTTGCGGAATCGGTCGAACTGCTGGTAAGGCGAATGATCTATGGCTATCACAACGAGATCTACACATCGCACATACGTATGTTTTACTCAACTATGAATATCTATGGCCTTTTGAAAGGTAACATACTATAAATATGGATTCAATTGCGTATACGTGTTCTATTTGTAATATTTACAAAATTTTTCCAACATTTTACACGATATTTGATGATATATTGAAGATTACATATGTGATTGATGAACCTCAACTCTCGGAATTTAAAGAAAGAGACTCCTCCATATTGATGAGATAATATGTAAGTAAATGATAATTTAAATATAAATAAATTACTTTTATATAATATTCCAACGCTTTGTCGACAATTTTTCCTCCGTAATGTAGATTAAGATGGGCAATCACCCATTGTGGCTACGAGATCTTGTTAAAGGACCGATTATGAAAGTTACAAGTTGACAAATGTATTTTACATGTGGTTACAATTTTCACACTTACGAACACGAGAAATTGAAGTCAACAATGAACTATAGAGTATGTGCGAAAGGTGAAAGCTATTGTAAATCGACTAACGAACTATTTTTATGAGATTTTCAAAGAAATTTTGCAATTGAATATCCATGTTTCATTACTACTCTAAAACAACATTATCCATACCATGTATGATACCTTAAGCAAAGAAAAAAGCAAGCAAGTCAATCTCGTTGTTCTAATAGATAAGGATACGGGATTAGTGCACATACCACTGGCTCTCGTTCTTTCGCAAAAGTTTACGAAGATTTGGTAAGATTTATAATTTTGTTTAAGATGTTATAAAATTGACATTTGATTAATATTAAAAATATATATTTGAAATTTTTTTTAGACGAAAGAGAAGGGATTTGAACCCGACGTAGAATTGCTGGAACGTAGGCACATTAAGAAATCTAAAAGTTCGTGGGTAGATGCCAAGGCAAAACGTGTTCCTGACGATGTTTAGAACATGGCATCAGAACAAGTGTCCCAAATTTTGCCGAGAGAATATGGAACACAACCTTCTATAAGTCAGAAAGAATACAACAAGTTGTATCTCGAGGTAAATTTATTACAGTTTAATATAATTTTGTTATTTATAATTGTAACTAAATTACAATTTTTCTTTCACAACAAGTTACACCATATAAAAGTCGTATTTTTGGTATTGGGGAAATGACATCACAACATTCAAATTCCTCCAAAGGTAAGGCAAAAGCGACAGACCACGAGATGCGAAATACCGTATCTCAATTGCTCAAGTCACAACAATGGTCAGAAAGACGACATTAACGGTTGATGAGCATGTTGAAAGAGCAAATGCCTTCTATCGATTGGACTGCATCCGAGAACAAAAATTCGGAAATACCATCGATAAATTTGTAATATACATTAATTATTTGTAAACATGATTTAATTATTATTATCTTTTAAACTTATAAATTTTAATTATAATTAGTTGTAATCATAAATTTTTATTTTTATTTTATTTAAAAAAATTAGGACGGGATATATCATCCGCCACCCATCTTTAAATTTTGCGGACGGGACGTGGCCCATCTGGAAATTTTTCGGACGGGTCACATTTGTCCGCAACTCTGCGACGTTTTCCCGATGACTCTTCCGTCCGCATATTGATCGCATTTCCCGTCGATTTGCAGATGGCCTTGCAGTCCGAAATGAGGGACGGTTTTTCGGACTGAGGTTTTTGTCAGTATTTACGGACAAATTACAGACGTATTTTATTTGGTGATGCTCGTTTGAGGACTACAGTTTTCCGTCCCTAAACCGTTAATTGCTAGTAGTGAAAAAACTGCCCCGCCTTCCTGAAAACCGCCACTCCTCTGCCTTCATGGGAGGTATCAACCTCCACAAAATGACTTAATACCCCATTTATCCATGTGATTCGTGACATATAAATAATCTGATGTCTCCATATACCTCTGCTTAAACACTAGAGGAGACTGTGGTGGTGTGGCAACGGTACTTATGGGTGTGCTGGTGGAGGTGCCTACAACGGTACCTCTGGTGGTGCTTGTGGCGTCGTTGAACTCTTCTCTTAGTCACACTTTTTACCTTCAGCTAAAAGCTCTTCAACATTTCTCTGATGATATCTATATCTATCCCACTCTGTGACCTTTGTCTTGATGATTAGCATTGCATACGGCTAGTGGAACGAGAGCCTTCGGTTATTTTGTGACTGAGATCTCTAGTAACAATCCTCCTTGGTACTATCGGCTACACACAATTAACCACTATTATCTTTCCATAGCTTAAAACCCAACTAGACACTTCAAGGCATGTGTGCTACAGTCTCATGAATTTATTAAAAAAATTTACGAAACATTTTGAAATCCCATGGAAACGACAAACATGCTCTGATGCCAATTTGTAACATCCTATCCCGAAACAACCTCGGGACTAGGAGTGTCCACCATTACTTCTAAAAACTATACATATGTATCATCACTCAAACATATTTATAAAAATAAAATAAATGTTTTATTTGAAATAAAAGTGTTCTAAAGCATGTAGCGAAAGAAAACATATAAAAACATAATCACAATAAATAATAGATAAATACATAATGCAAAATAAAGCTTATTGAGACCTCTTGCTTGCTTATCTCATTAGTCTATTGTGAACTCTGTTGATGTTCAACCTCATTGTTCTTTTTCCTCATCATAACTTATCCACCCACAATAGTCCACAAATAGGGTAAGTATGAATGACGCACTCAGTGAGACCAATATAGGTATGCACTCCATGACACGTATTCTCTCACTCTTAACTAATAACATAAATTTATCATCACACTGAAGACACATGGACAATTATATCTAACCCGACTAAGTTTTCTAAGTCTAAGACTAGTATCACATCAAATCATAACTCACCCAGTAAACTAGACTCTAACTTGGGCATACGCTTCAAAAGACCACAACACACTAAAGATCTCACAAGGTCACAATGTAACCCAACCATCAATACAATACAATGCTCCAACGCTCGAAAGTTTGCTACAACTACAACACAAGATAATACGGGAAAATCCTTTGATCTGACTAACTATAATGTTTCGCCGCTCGAAAGGTTACCACAATCCCAGCACGGTGTGACATTGTCCTTGATCCAAGAGTTGCAATATTGATTTCGTTGACCTGATACTCCTTAAGTGACAACTCCCACTGACACGCTCACACTCATCTTCTTCCAAACGTTTGAGTATGAAATTACTTGATCGATCACACTAGATAAGTTCTTTACTCGACTCTAACAACGAACCCAAAACATTAACATTTTTTGTCCTCGATACTTGGTCGAGCATCAATTTTCTAGGTCATCTCTAATCAATTATCTTTCACTTAAATCAATTCATATACATGTCAACAATCATCATATGATGATTTTAGGGTATGGTCCAATCTTCACAAATTAATATTAGTATAATAACTTCTTCACAAATCAACAACAAAACCAAATTTTGATGGAAAAGATTATCACCTTAACTTTCTCTGATGACTTGATTATTTATGATGATGATGCTTACAAATGATAAATCTATAATTTTACCAAAATCTTGATTAGGATGAAACAATAAGGGAATACAACGAAATATTGGCAGATCTACCTTCGTGTTTCCTTTCCTCTTCTCTTTCTTCTTCTTCTTCTTCTTCTCCTTTTTCCTTTTTTTCTTCTATTTTTTACTTTTCTCTTTCGGTGGAGAGGAGAAGTGCAGGTGATACTTCTTTTTGTTTTTGGAATTTCACTTAATTTTATCCTATACTTAGGTTAATAATGTTAATTATTATTTAGGCCTTTATTGGTCCTCACATGTTCTTAGGCCTTTATTGATCTTACGCAACGAGTTTTTCCGGTTCACGTGATGTAATGTTCTTTAAATAAGAGTTTCATTTGCGTACTATTTCATCGATGGATGCTTTGGTCGCTGCTTCTCATTCTATTTTAATATCTCCCACATCTAGTGATAGTGTGGAAGATGACATGCCTTCTATTCTAATCATTTCTCTTCCTTCGGTAATTGATGGTTCAAATGTTCCCATTGAAACATCCTTTCTATCCCAATTTTTATTTTTGAGAAAGGGCACGGGATCATCTTCATCAGTTGTTCTACCATCTTCTATGTCTAATGCAGAACTATTATCTCTGGAATGTTTAGGACGTGGCCACCGTATAAAACATCCGTCTACAAAATTGCGAGATTTTATCGTCAACATTGTTCGTGTTTTTAGCCATTCACAATATGACTGATCTTCTTTCACCTCCTCCAGTACTTTCCATCATTTTTCTACTTATTTATCGAGGGATCATTTTTCCATTGGTTATCACACCTTTTCAGCATCCATTTCTTCACAGGATGAACCTCATAATCACATAGAGGCATTGCGTGATACCATTAGTGTCGATCCATGCAAGATGAACCCAATGTCTTAGAAAAGAATCAGGAGGGATCACTTGAACATTTATCACCAAGAAATAAAGCAATTGGATGTAAGTGGATTTATAAGATCAAGTATCATTCTGATGGTATGATGAAACGATACAAAGTTCGTATCATAGTTCTTGGTAATAATCAGTTTGAAGGCATTGATTATGGTGAAACATTTGCACTTGTGGCAAAAATGACAACAATGCCAATGTACTTAGATGTGATTGTTGTTCTTGATTGAGAGGTTCATCATATGAAAGTATACAATGTTTTTTCTACATGGTGTTTAATATGATGAGGTTTATATGAAGCTTCCACCTGGTTTTCGAGATGAGAAAAATATTTTAGTTTGTAGTCTTCATAAATCATTGTGTGGTCTCAAATAGGCTTTTAGGTGTTGGTTTGCAAAGTTGTCTGAGACTTTACTTCGCTATGGTTTTTTACAATCATTGGCAGATTACTCATTGTTTACTCTTCACAAGGGTGTCATTCTAGTATCTTGGTTTATGTAGATGGTTTGATAGTCTCTGGTAACTCCCCATCTCATATTCAATGTTTCAAGATTTACTTGAGCTCGTGTTTTCACATGAAAGACTTAGGTACTTTAAAGTATTTTTTTGGTATTGAGGTAGCTCACAATGATACCTGCATATATCTATGTCAAATAAAATATGCACTTGACATTATTTTTGTTGTAGGATTGTTGGGATCCAAACCATCTTTATTTCCAATAGAATGGAATCATTGCTTGAGACTCTCCACATAACCATTTCTTTTTTAATCTTGAACGTTTTCGACATCTTGTTGGTCGGCTTGTTTACCTTTGTGTCACCAATCCATACATGTCTAACAATATCTATATGTTATCACAATTTCTTCAAAATCTCATAGTTGACCATTGGGATATTGTTTT
The DNA here is from genome assembly GCA_036759665.1 of Gynandropsis gynandra. Taxonomy (NCBI): domain Eukaryota; kingdom Viridiplantae; phylum Streptophyta; class Magnoliopsida; order Brassicales; family Cleomaceae; genus Gynandropsis; species Gynandropsis gynandra. Next base: position 24,142,306 of record CM071867.1, read on the forward strand.
AAGGGTAGTTCATTATTTGAAGACTAGTCAAGATGTTCTTCTCAAGGCCAACGTTGATTTATCTCTGATGGTTTGGTGCGATTCAGATCGGACATGTTTCCTCGCACTCGCCGTTCAGTCAATGGTTGGTTTTTTACTCTTTGTGGTTCGCCTATTTTATGGAAGACGAAGAAGTAGTAAATGATATCATGTTTATATGTCAAAACTAAGTATCATGTAATGGCAATGATCGTCCGTGAAGTGAAATGGTTAAAGTCATTGCTTGTTAGTGTGGGTGTCTTACACTCTCGTCTTCTTCAGTGTATTGTGATAATCAATTTGTTATCAACATCGTTGTGACCAGCTTACCAACATTGTAACAAAGTCACTTGAAAGAATCGATCTGTTTATTTTCAAGTTGGACATATAAAATGTATATGCACAAAAAAACTGACTAATTGTATATATGTTTAAATTTGAATATTAGTTAGAATATTTTGAAGATTATTTTGAGGAATACTTTAGAGATTTTTTTAGATAAGTGGTTGATATAATATACATAAATATATGAACGTATAAATCAATAGATATAGTTTGATTTTCGCAAATATTATTATAACATTGTGAGGAAAATTTCAAATGTTAACCTGAACTCTCTGAAAAAGGACACCGAGCATGAGGAGAGAAAACGAAGAATATTTTTGAAATATTAAGTTTTTAAGTATATTAACTAATATATAGGATTCTTAGACACTATTTTACAAGTGGATGTATTAATGCGCGAATATTATTAAGGTATTAATGCGCGAATATTATTAACCATTAAACGTCAATGTGTAATTATTTAATTAACTTAAAGAGATACAATTTTGGGCCTGAGAAAGTCAGAATGAAGTATGGGCCTTTTCATGGCTCGTTCATCTTTTAAAGTAATCGTAGCCGCGGATTAGTAAATGCTGAGGGTGTACTTGCATGAATTAAGTAGTGAAAACTACAATCATACAAAAAAAAGGGTCACCTTTATTGTGTTTTTAAACAACAGAATCAGCTCAGTAACAAGGACAAAAAAAAAAGAAGAATGTCAGACGCAGAGAGTTACAGTAACCGAACAAAATGTAGGATCGATAAGGAAGAGGAGAAGGTGAAAGTGAAAGTATGTCTGGTTTTGGTGATTTAATGTCCAAAAGAAACAAAACATATTTATGTCTCACAGATCTACCTGGGTTCAGGAGGTACCACTTTCAAACTCCGCATCCATTCGCAGAAGCTCGGTTCATCAAAGTTTATAAAACTACTCTTTAGCTTCCTTCTTTGCTCCGTCGTCAACGTTCTTAGCTGCGGGAATCTTGCCTCCTGCACATAATCCCCCCAATGCATTTATCGATTCAGCAATGTTAGTTTTCATCTTTCTTTCTTATGATTCAAAACTCAGGTCCAGGCTTCCACAGCTCTTTCTATCGGAGATTACAGTTTCAGATTTTCCTTTGATTTATCGAGATCAAGTATTACCTGCTCATACGGAGGATCTTTGTGTGCTGGAATTAGCCGACATACGAAATATCTGGCAGGGGAACTTCCCTCCTGTTAAATACCCCGAAAAGATTTTAGTTTACTTGGATGGAGGAGGGAATAAACAGAATGCCAAAAAAATATACTATGTAAACGAGTGCAATTTGACATTATAAGAATTGATGAACCTTGAATGCAAGTATGCGAGGAGCTGGAAACCGGAATTCAGTGAGTTCTTCAGCCAGAGTTCTGCAAGCTGCTAAAGCTGCAGCGCTCTTTGCATCATCAGCGGACAGTTCGGCTCCCTGAGACCATTGACGAAAGATCATTCAATATCGTATAGAATGCTAGCGATGAGACAATTGCATAAGACGTCTAAAAGGCACAAAACTCGACGAGTGAACACTACCAGGATATGGAAATAATGGATGAAGACAGAGAAAGTAGAGGAGATGGCAATACAAGAGTATAAGAATCTCATCATGGCATATATGCCTCCCAAGGAAGACAAGAGAAACTTACCAACCAAATGAACACATCTGTTCCATGGTCGAGAACAACTGCCTTATCGGATTGCATGGCAAGGTCATAAGTTGGTAGCTCCTCGAATGTGCCACCTTCTCGGTGCATTAAGCAACGGGGGGCCACCATACGAAGGGACAGATCAAAAGATGCATTGAGAAACAGATCCCGTAGAACAGATCTTTCATCTTCATGACCAATGATGTTTCCTAATAGGGGGCCCCTCCTAAGATGGAAGAGGAGTTCTGGAAGTGATTTGAGTTCCTTAGGGAAGCGATAGAGCTTTGACTTTGGGACTTGGGATCCAAATTTCAAAGCAATGTCTTTGATTCTTTCATCTATGGTAGCTTGCATATCGACTGCATCCTTCTGATTTTTTGCTCGTAAGAGAGTTCTCTTGGAGATAAGAACTGCAGAAACTTCATCCTGAACACTCTGAAGATATGCTGAGATACTATCGACAGTAGGTAATTTGAATGTAACTACCCTAGACACATCAGCTTGATAAACATCTGAATAATGAAAAGCAAACTGGAAAAAGACGTTATCACTTTTGAGGTCCCTCTTATTTTCCATCGAGAGAGAGAAGCTTTGTGTTTCCTCAACACTTAGCATCTGAATACAGAGAGCCGCGTCATTCTTGAATGTTTCATGAGTTTCTGAATGTGCTTCTTCACCAGGTCCCACTACTTGGGTTATAAGAATATCATCCGAACATCGTACTTCCAGCAAACCATGAGAGCCCGCAGCCCTAGTAGCTGCTCTCTGCAAGTTTACACCAAAGGCTTCTCCAAAGTCATCATGTAGGACCAAAACACCACCTGAAGCTTTTGCAAGCGGCTGCAGAACAGGAACCCTGAGTGGGCAAGTTCCAGCGCATAAAATGTCAACTACAGTATTATGTCTGTGGGCTTCACGCCCCAAATTCTCCATCCATTTCATGGCTTTCTTTTCCATGTATGGATAATTGGGATGAGTCATGGAATGGGGTACTGATCCGGGGCCATAGGTATAAGGTCCGCCAGCACATACAATTACTCTACTATTTCCTCCGGCTCTTCTGACCACTCCACGAGACATATCAGCTGATGGTCCTTGAATTAAGGCCAGAGCAACCTCAACAGCAGTTCCTAGACACCTGTCTCTTGAAGCCTCAGGAACATTTAACTTATAAGGTCTTAAGGATGAGAATATCTCATGTGCTACCTTTAGTGATGCGTGCATTGGTGATAAGTATACACCAGTTCCATAAACCAGAGATTTCAATGACTCTGCAGATGGCGACTGGTCACCTGAGAGTACATCAGCAGATGCTATGGATTCTTCAGAGAAATCATATACTGAAACAGTACGACCATACAATACAATCCCAAGCCTTGTAGTCTGTGGAAGTGACTCTACAAATGCATGCAAAGAGCTCTGCAAGTGCTGCAAGTGCGGTTCATCTAAACACTCGTCAATAACAAGAACTACGGGTGCAGACATCCGAGAATCAGTAGCAGGAACAAAACCAGGTCTCTTGTTTCCAGTCTGAACATAATCGACCAGAGGCAATGAAAGCTCTGGCAAGTTTCGCAAATCCTCCTTGCTAGAACCCACATATTCGCCTTTACTTGCATTCAGATTTTGGCAGATAACACACTGCCACTGGCCCGAACCAATTAGTATGGAGCAATAGGGATTCGAATATGCTCCACAGTTTTGACAGCGATGCGGATCACGCTGGATGATCTGTGGACCAGGACCGATCTCCCTCCCTGCAGAAACTATTGCTCCAAACCCTAAGCTGGGGACATTTGCTAGCTTCTTTTGTTTCAGAACCTAATTGACAATAACAAAACGATTAGAAGCTTGAACACTATAAACAGATACTTACTACAGCTAACTACAGATCAAAATTATTTACATAGCCCATGGTTAATAGGCTCGAACATTTCAGATCAATCAGATGCATGACACAACAAATAGCACATAAATCTGACTGAATCACAGAAACTCAAAATGAAAAGAATGATAATGATACCTTCTGAGCCGAAAAGATAACATAAGGTGATTCTGCAGCAGCTGATGGTTCCTCCATGCTAATTGCATCTGTAAATTCATTCTGCAATCCCCCTGACCCATTTGAAAAGTTTGAAGGTGTAGACGTAGGCAAAGACGAAGATACAGCCGATGAGTATGCCACGGGCTGAGGAGTCGCCGGGGAGGTACGGAAAGGCACAGCAGCTGGTCTGACTGGTGTGTTGAATACCGGCGGACCTGGTGGGGTACTCAGATGAGGAAGGGGACTTCCTGTTCTTATACCATTGGCAGGGGAAACCATAGCCGGGGTTTTCATTGAAGGTGAAGGGATCTGATCTTGTCTAAAACTTGGCATGGGGAACCTAGGAGGTGCAGGTGATGTTGCCAAGGAAGGAGAAGGAGGTGGTGGACTTCTATCTGGCTGAAACCCTGGTCTATCTGGCTCTGAAGGAGAGATAGGTCCGGGGTAGCTGACCGAAGGCTGAGGTGAATTTGCCATTGGGATCTCAGATTCTACTGCCCAAAACACAACAATTCGAGCAAACCAAGATCATAATCCATAATTTAAAAAGTGTTGCACCGCCCAAATCGAAACCCAGTTCAAGATGCTTCAGATAATTTTGCAGAACGATCCCTGATGAAATCCCAAGTTTTGCCCACCGAAAACACACTAATATACAAAGCTGAGAAATCAAAAGTCAAGAAACCCATTCACAGTTCGAATAAACCCAGTGCAGAAAATAAGCCAGGGAACGGTAAAGTCATATTGCTAAGTGATACTATTACTAACCAAAATTCCACTAGCTCGTTCAAATCCACTGCCTAAGACGTGAAATCCGGATCCCTACCGCCGGGAAACCCGATCTCCGCCGAATTCCTGCTCAACTGAAAATTGAAATATCCCCGCCAGCAAGTTTCCGACAGCAACAGCTAGAAGAAGCCACAAAATTAACAGAAAACAAAAACCAAATCACATAATTAGACGAAAATCTAGGGTTCTAAGCCCGGCGAAAAACAGAAAACTGGAGCGGAAATGTAAATTGCAATTCCTTTAATGGATGTGAGATGATCGAGAAAAGGGGAAGAGAGAGATGACTCTTAAGACGAATTTTTGACTCGCCTTGAATTCTAGCTTACGATCTCTGCTCTCCTCCTCCTCGATTTTTTTTCCTGGAAACTTTTTTTTAAATGCAATCGGTGGCATTATTGTAATTATGCGGCCCAAAATTATACCGATGCCTTCCATTTTTTTCACCTCCAGGATTTACCTTGTCTGCTTCGCTGGCATTATCCTTGCTTTTGATTGGTGAGAGCAACTGCCTCCAGCTCACAACGTGACGTGGCAATCGAACGTCGTGTTAAAGCCTCCCTGGTAATAACAATACCGTATACGCTGAGCTAATGTATAACGGGGAATTCAACAGATATTCAATGAAGCGACGTCGTTTAGCAGATCCTTTTCGGGTACCCGTGAAAAATATTCTGGAACCCGCGGATACCAATAATAACATCCACAAATAATTCGGGTATTTCAATGGCCGAGCAAGAGGGAGACACTTGCAGAGATCGATCGGCCAAGGAGATGGCGAGCGGTAAGCGGCGAGCAGCGAGAGGCAACCGGCACAATGCACCAGAAACAGCGGAAAAGGATCACAGACAGAGGAGAGAGATAGAGAGAGAGAGGGGGATCAGAGAGAGGATAGGTTGGCGGCTGAGGGAAACAGGAGAGAGATGAGAGGGATGAGAGAAGGAGAGCTAAAAGGAAGGAGAGTAATATTTAGATAATTTATGAAAATAGGTTATTTAGATAATTTATGAAAATATTAGGATATTTTTGTAAATATTTTCGGATATTCGTAGGTATCCGTTTGTGGAATTAGAATTTTCGTTCCGAATTTAAACCCACAGATAATGAAAAAATATTACCAAATTTGTATTTATAGGTATGAATAATTTTTTGTGGATTCGGAACGGATTTCGAATCGGAACAGATTGTGCGTCTTTTTTGTCTATTTCTACTAGATAGTCTAGACGGATATATAAATATATATATAATATTTTAAATTAGATAATTAATCTAAATACTTAATTTGAAATATTTATAACTATTTAATTTTACAATATATAACTTAGTCTTAGTACTTATAAAAAAATTATAAGTATTAAATTCATAATATCAAACTCATCACGACAACCCAAAATAAAAAAATTACCGAAAGAAGATGTTGAGCGAAGACGATGTCAGACGAAGGCGAGGGCGAAGACAAGAGACGAAGGCGAGGTGAAGGCGAGAGATGGAGCGAAGACAAGGATAAGAGAGTCGGACGAAGACAATAGATGAGAGACGAGGTAATAGATAGAAGAAAACGAATATGGGGAAGAAAGAGAATGTGACAAAACAACATCATTTTGGGTTTTTTTAAAAAATATCTTTCTAGAGAATAATCGAATGTCTAGAAAGCGTCCAGCATCTAAGCAGGATCTAGACGACCGTCTAAAGCGTTTTTAAAAATACCACTAATATGAACATGTTGAGAATGAAATATCTAATCTATATAATGCTATAAAACTACCTAAATATTATCCAAAATTCCAAATAAGTGAACAAAAATAACTATAAAACAATGAGGATAAATTTTAAAGTACAACGAAATTATCTTAATTTGCAAAAACAAAAACATATGCTCAAATATAAAACAAAATCACGAATAATATATATTGCATGAAGGAATTTTTTATGCATATATATTTGAATGGGTTGAGCATGTGTAAACACGAACTATACTCCTGCTTTTGGACCTTTTTAATTAGGACAATTTTAAAAATACCCTTAAAATGCTATTTTGACTTTAGGTCTATCATCTCCCAAAAAAATTTAACTTCAAAAATACTCTTATAAATATTAAAATTTCCAAATTACCTTTGTGTGACCATGGGACCCTTGTGCTATCGTACAACCCTATGCGACTATGCGACCCTTGTGCGATCATGCGACCTTGTGCACGAAATGGCCTGAAATCGTCCGAAAATATCCGAAAATACCATGCGACCCATGTGACCCTGTGCGACCATGCGACACGTGCGACCCTATGCACGAAATGGCCCGAAAATGCTTGAAATCGTCCGAAAATGCCTGAAATCGTCCGAAAACGCCCGAAATCGTCCGAAAATGCCCGAAATCACACGAAAATCCCCAAAAATACCGTGCGACCCATGCGACCATATGCCCGAAAATGTCTAAAATCGTCTGAAAACGCCCGAAATCGCTCGAAAATGCCCTAAATCGTCTAAAAACGCCTGAAATAGTCTGAAATCAGTCGGAAATCGCTTGAAATCGCTCAACATCGACCAAAAGCGGTCGAAAAAATGGCTCCAAATCGCCCGAAATAACTCGAAATCGATCGAAAATGCTCGGAAAATGTTCGAATTGGTTGGAAACGCTCGGAATCGGTCGGAAACGCTCGAAATCGATCGGATATCGCTCTCAACTTCTAAATTGTCTTTCGCTATTTTTATTTCTTAACTTTGAAATTTGACGCAACTTCAAAATTTTCAAAACGTATGTGTTTTTACAAACAAAAAATAAAGGCAAAATTGTCTTTTTTTTAATTTTTTCTTTTTCCTATATAATTTGGAATTAATGATATTATTTTCAAAATAATATAATTAATTCCAAATTAACCATTGAATATATTCACATATATGATATACATCAGCCATATGTATCCTCGTGAGTTAAACTTAAAATAATATAATCCTTATAATTCTTATATTATTCTATAGTAATATTATAGTTCATTTATTAAAATAAAAAATATATATGATTATGATTATGTATGATAAAATTATATATTTTTAAGTGTTTTTTATAAATTATTATTATGTGTGTATATATATATATATAATATTTGGGTAATTTCAAAAATACTTTTAAAATAGTATTTTGAATTCAAGCCTACCATTTCCTAAAAAAATAACTTCACAAGTACCCTTATAATATTGATAGTCCCAAAATACCAATGCGACCCAGTGTGACCCTGCAACCCAATTCGATCCAGTGCGATCCAAAATTGTCGGAAATCACTTGAAATCGCTAAAAATCGCTCGAAAATCGCTAGAAATCGCTCACAAAACGTCGAAAATCGCTAAAAATCGCTTGAAATCACTGAAAATCGTTGAAAATCACTGAAAATGGCTAAAAATCGTTGTAAATCACTCCAAAATTGCTAAAAAACGCTAAAAATGTTGGAAATCTCTTGAAAATGGAAGGAAATCGCTCGAAAATAGAAGGAAAACGCTTTCAACTTCATTTCTCTCCTCTCAAATTTGAAATAGGTTTTGTTTAACTAACAAAAATGTCAAAAACCGTATGTGTTTTCATTAACAAAATATAAAGGTACATATGTATTTTCTCTAATTTTTTTCATTAGGTTTACGAGAATATGTGTGAAGTAGGGGTTGGTGTTTCAGGTTTCGGGACGGGTTCCTCGGGTTCGGGTTGGGTTCGGGTTCCTCGGGTTCTAAAAAATTGAACAAAAAAACCCATTTGGTTTTCGGACGAGTTCCTCAAGTTTCGGGTTGGGTTCGATTTGTTCGGATTTTGAAACATTGAATCCAAAAAACCCCGAATTGTATTTGGGTTCTTTCGGATTTCGGGTTCTTCGGGTTTAGGGTTAAACAAATCGTAAGCTGAAAGTCATTGAAAATCCGAAAATCTGAAAGACAATACAAAAATCCGAAAGACAATACAATACAAGTGAAATCAATAAGCCATTAAAGGACACCACGAAATACGACCCCCTCAAATCGATGAAGAACGCGACGACGCACAGAAGACGGTGAGGTGAACACAGTGACATATGAGAAGATCGTTCCTCAGGTTTTAGACAGAAAAATTGATGAACTTCATCTTGCCATAATCTACATTAACACAAAAACCCAATAATAAAACGTCGAATCGAGCTCTCAATAAGAGAAACAAAAAGCAAAGATCTCAACGAACAGTTGGCTAGTTTTTTTATATAAGTGTCATGAACACCTAAAATCTCACCAAATCTCAATGCCTCCAAATTTGCATCTATTAACTGTTAAAAGTAAGCAGTTCCTAAAAAAACATGCCAAACACAGTAAAACAAACACAGAAAAATCCAAGTTGCAAAAAGACGGGAGAAACAGAACATGCTTGCGAAACATAGGAGAGTCGTCAAGCTTCGTGAAATGCATTTTGAGTATAAACCCACTTCCTCTTCTTCGCAGCAAACAACTGTTACCATCAAAGCTAGACCAGAAAACTAAACCAACACTCTCACTCTGGCAACCGCCATGGATGAGAACAAATAAACTGAGATCCTCTTCTTAAACTCCAAAACATTAGACAAGAACCGATTATCTACAACTATAGCCACTATACCAAAGCTACATGCGAAATTTCCCTATGGCCAGCTCAAATCCTGATGTTGGATTGGTACTTTCCTTTTTCAGACGCATTGTTTCTCCCCACAAAACCCGCAGAGAAATCGAAGGAACAGAAAAACAGGAGCTTTCGGGAGAAAAGAAGGAACGAGAAACAATAAAACCCAAAAGCGTGTCTCAGACTAGAGACGATGAAGTGATGTGGACTCGAGGCGACAATGACCTGAGGATGAAGAGGTTACGAAGCGACGAAGATAGTGTGTGGCTAGGAAGGCAAGGGGAGGAAGACGATGCTAGAGATAGTGAGGAAGATGAGGACGCCGACGAGAACAGTGAGGGAGTCGACGGACAGGTTAAGTTAGGGGAGGGATAGGGTTTTTTTTCGGGTTCTTCCGAACCCAACCTGGACCGATCCGAACCCATTCAGATTTCAGATGCTGAATCATATGGATTTTCTACAAAACTCGTTTATCTCATGGGTTTGATTTTTCGGATTAGATCGGTCCGAACGCTCTATGAGGATATCTATGATATTATGTCTATGGTACCACAGTGTATATAAACTCTCATTTCAAGTCATAATACTTTTACATATTTGGTCACGAACTCTCTTTTCTTATTCATTTATGCGTAGAGAATATCAGCAAAATCTATTGGATCACGAATAAATGTATTCTATTTGATAAAGAAAGAGCTTCATTCTTCTATTGATCATAATCAAGCCTATTTTTTTTCAATTTGATTGACATTTCAAACCATTATTTTAAGCAACCACTTTTCTAATTTATCAATCATGGAAACGTCATCCCAAAGAGAATCTCTTAAAATCTTCGCATATATATATATATATATATTGTCATAGAATATGTTATGCATTACAATTTCTCCATTTTTGTCTTAAATATATAGTTTCCACACTAAAATAATAATAAAATGTTGTTTTAGTTCTCATTATAATTTTAAAATATAAGTCTCCAATTTTTTTTTTTATCATTGTAGTCTATTTTTGTATCATTGTGGTTATATCTTGTTAATACGGATTTCGGTTTGATTTTCGGTTTGGTTATAATAAATATAGATTATTCGATTTTTCAAAAATAGTAACAAACAATAATCGAATTTAAATCGTTTTGGTTCGGTTGTATAACGATTCGTTTCAGGTACGCGAATAAAATTATTGTAATCGAAATAAAAGCTGCATTCTAATTTGTTTGGTTATTATTCATTTATTTCGGTTTTATCTATCATTTTATCATATAAAATTATAAATAATTAATGATATTTGAAATATTTCAAATAGGTGATATATTTTACAAAATAAAAATATTTTTAAAATAATTTGATATTTAATCTTAAATTATTTATATTTATTAAATAAATATTGATTTGATAAATATCATTTACCTATACTTTTTATATTTTTTAAATAATCAATTGGTTATCTACGTATATTCAGTTAATAACCAATAATTCAATCAATTTTTAAATTTTTATACTCGATCGTTATTTATGTATAACCGAACCGAAATGTCCATCCTTAATTGGTCACTCTTTTTACAAGATTCGAAAATATTGTATAATACTATATCTTACCTTAAATAACTAATTATCGGTTCGATTTGGGTTCGGTTGTATAACCGTTTGGTTCAACTATGTTAATAAAATATTGTTTCAAAAATAAAACCCGAATTCTAATTTGTTTGGTTCTTAATCGGTTATTTCGATTTTATCGATCATTTATCGTATAAAATTCTAAATAAATTATAATATTCAAAATATTTCAAATAATTGATATGTTTTACAAAATAAAATAAAATAATTTATATATTTTAAATAATCAATTATCCGATTAATAATTAAATCGAATCGTTCAGTTGTTTTATATATAAATAAACCCAATTGTGCATCTCACTCTTTTCACAAGATTAAAAAATATGGTATCATATTATCTTACCTTAAATAATTAATTATTCAACATAATTTAATTCAATTCATAAATACAAAATCATATATTTGTATTCAAATTTAAATCTTTGTTCTAAAAAATATATTAGTCAAATCAAATAATATATATTTAAATATTTTCGTTTCTTAGTCTATACAATGAGGTGATTTATGTAATTATAAAGTTTTGCCTTGAATGCTCCATTCGAAGATCCGATCATCGGGAAGCGAAGGTACAAAAATGATTTATTTACTTTTGAGTTATATATTACTAAAAATATATATATATATATGTCGTCGAATATAATAGGATGTGTCTGGCATGTGGGTCCCACACGCATCAGAACACTATATAAAACGATTTGAGCCGAAGAAACAGCCCCCGAGAAAATCAGGAAAACATCCAAAAAGCAAAATCACTCTCTTTTGAGCTTTGAGGTTACAAAAGGCTGCAACTTTTGATGGAAAATGAGCCACTCCTTCTCTCCCAATCACGTTTCCACCTCGGCCCCATACCGGAAAACTCCACCGCCGACGCCACCACGATCCCTCACACGATCTCTAATTCCATCTTCTTGCCGGAGATTGTTCAACATCAAGACCGTATTCACGAAGAACTCGATGAGCAATCCGACACTGACCCGGAATCTCATGCCGGAGCTCCGTTCTTTGGGAAGCCCAGGTCTCTTCACCGGTGTCGGACAGCTCCGGCGATGGTTGTAATCAAAGACCTTCGATCCAAGACGACGGAAGGGAAAAAATACTCTCCCGTATCGAAATCGATCATCAAACAAGCCATGATTTTGCTGGTTGTTTACCTAACCCTCGGAATTGCTATCTATTCCTTCAACCGTGACCATTACTCTGGCGTGGAGACCCATCCCGTCGTCGACGCGCTCTATTTTTGCATCGTCACAATGTGCACGATCGGCTACGGCGACATTGCGCCGTTGACTCCGGCGACCAAGATCTTCGCCGTCGTCTTCGTCTTGTTCGGCTTCGGTTTCCTGGATATTCTCCTAAGTGGGGTTGTGAACTACGTGTTGGACCTTCAGGAGAGCATGATCCTGACCGGAATCCAGATGGGTTCGTCGCGAAATCGAGAAAAGTTCTCGGCCAGAGATTACATAGTGGATGTGGAAAAGGGTCGTATGAGGATAAGGTTGAAGGTGGCTTTAGCGTTATGCGTGGTTGTATTATGCATCGGAGTGGGAGCTATGGTTCTGTTCTTCGTGGAGAGACTAGATTGGGTAGATTCGGTGTACTTGTCGGTCATGTCGGTGACGACGGTGGGGTATGGAGACAGGGCCTTCAAGACATTGGAAGGGAGGCTCTTCGCGGCGGTTTGGCTGCTCGTATCGACCCTTGCGGTGGCGCGTGCGTTTCTCTACCTGGCGGAGGCAAGGATCGATCGCCGTCACCGCAAAGCCGTGAAATTGGCTTTGCATAGAGACATTACCGTGGAGGATTTGCTCGCTGCTGATACCTATCAACATGGTTTCATCAGGTAAAATAAAAGTCCAAGTCTTTATCAAGAACCCATGATTGGATATGTCTTTTTGTATAATCTTAGCTGAATCTGTGAATCATATCTTAAAACTGATGATCATGGGTATGAATCGAGTTTCTGGAGTTCTTTGATTGGATATCATTGGATGCTATTAGGTTTTATCAGTTAAACGTGACTCAAGCAGCTTCAGTATCTGTGGAATCATACGTAGGATTGCTGTCTGTTCTTGATTTTCTGGCATTGCTTTGGTCTGAATTTGGCTGTTTAATTGGCATTGTCGAGTACTAATGGAGGAAACAATTGATGATAGTCGCTTACTAAAGCCCCTTCTAATCCATGGCTTTGATGTGAAAACTCTGGAACCCGAGACTTTTTCCATTCTGGGCTTACGCAACTCGTGATGTAAATCTACTCAGGGTAGAGTCATACATACGTGTGGCCATGAATTTCAATAATACAGCTTTGCTTCGTGCATTGACTAACTTGAAAGTTCTACAATATCTAGCAAGAAACCCTATGGGGATTATTAAATTATTGATCAGATAGTCAAGTGGTTAATGGTTTTTTAAAGAGTGATTTGGAGATTCTGCGTTGCTGTCTTCTCTCAACAATCTGAAAAATGTTTTCTTCAGTTTGCGCTTTCGGATCAAGAGTGACCTTTGTTTAATGTTGTCGCAGTAAATCTGAGTATGTAATCTTGAAGCTCAAAGAAATGGGGAAGATCACAGACAAAGACATAAACCAGATCGTTAACCAGTTCGAGAAGCTCGACTCCAACAATTTAGGGAAGATTACTTTGCCTGATCTCTTGGGAAGTCACTTGTGACCCTTCCCTTTCACTTTCTCAACCATCTTTTTCTTTTTTTTTTCCACATTAAAACATACTTCAAATTAATCGATCAAGAACAGAGGAATGCACAAGGATGCCAATGGCGGAACTAAAAGAACAGAGGGATTGTCATATCTGCAGTTTGAATGCGTTGCCATCTTTGACTGCCTCCGATTTCCATGAGGCCCCTCCGTGAGATCGAAATCTAATTGTAGAGTTTCTTTTGTCAAAATTGTATTCTTAAATGTAAAAGATACTGAACACACAAGGAAAGTTACGTTGATACAGAAAGACCCTTTTTCCCTAATGAACTCTATATTATTATGCATAACAATATGATGATATATATATATATATATATATAATAGGAGCTAAGAAATGTCAACAACAAAAACACAAGTGTAAACAGAATTCCATCTCTCAAATAACAGAAAACTGAAAAACAAAGGAATGTGGTCGAGGTTTGGGATGATAGATAAGGCGGGCGTGAGGGAGGGCCTTAGGCTTGGGGCTTATCCCATTTGAGAGGCTTCACCGTCTCCCAGGTGAAGTCAGGGTCGTCCCTTCCGAAGTGTCCGTACGCTGCTGTCTTCAAGAACCTCCCGTTCCCTCCTCTCTTCAAGTCAAGGTTGGTCGTTATCATTCCTGGTCTGAAATCAAAGTTCTCCTTCACTATCTTCAGGATCTCCTTGTCCGGGATTTTCCCAGTTCCGTACGTATCCACGAACACTGACAGGGGTTCGGGGACTCCGATGGCATAGGACACCTGGACGATGGCCCTACGAGCGAGCCCGTTCGCCACGATGCTCTTAGCCGCTTGCCTCACGATGTAGGCTCCACTTCTGTCCACCTTGGTTGGGTCCTTGCCCGAGAAGGCACCACCTCCGTGGGCTCCCCATCCACCGTAGGTATCAATGATGATCTTACGTCCTGTGAGACCTGCGTCACCGTGAGGTCCTCCAATCACGAACCGGCCTGATGGGTTGAGGTGGAAGATGGTCTTCTCATCCAGATACTTCTCAGGGATGATCGGTTTGATGACGTGCTCCTTGAGGTCACGTGCGATTTCGTCATTCGTCACAGTCTCATCATGCTGCGTCGAGATGAGGACAGTGTGGACGCGGACTGGTACCATGGCACCGTTTTCATTGAAGTACTCGACAGTGACCTGGGTCTTTCCATCGGGCCTTAGCCATGGGCAAGTCCCATTCTTTCTGACTTCGGTGAGGCGGGCACCAAGCTTGGTTGCTAGGACATGGCTCAGAGGCATATATTCAGGGGTCTCATCGGTAGCATAACCAAACATGTGACCTTGGTCACCTGCTCCAATGTCCTCTGGGCGCTTGGTGAAGTGACCGTGAACACCCTGGGCAATATCAGGGCTCTGCTGCTCAATGTTGACAAGGACTTTGCAGTTGTCTGCATCAAGACCCACATCGTCAGAGACAAACCCGATGGAGCGGCAGGTGTCACGGACAATCTTCTCGTAGTCAACCTTGGCCTTGGTGGTGATCTCACCGAAGACCATGACCATGTTAGTCTTGGTGCATGTCTCACAAGCAACCTTACTGTCTGGGTCCTGCTCAAGGCAAGCATCGAGGACTGCATCGGAGATCTGGTCGCACAGCTTGTCGGGGTGTCCCTCGTTCACGGACTCAGATGTGAATAGGAAAGTCTCCATTTTCTGTCAAGCTGTACGATCAAAAGCAAAACTGACTCAGCTATCGATCACAACAACACAGTTAGAATTATGAACGAAGTAAATTGCAAAGTAGAAAGAATCTTCATTGGACCACGCCCCCAGAAGCTTTTCGAGATTCTACATTTAAAGAGTAGGGACACAAATGCTAGAAAGATTCCAGATCATATTGGAATTGAACCCACCGGAACATATGGGTGTTTGTGAATAAAAGTTGGATCCAGTCACACGTTAACGAGATCTGAACTCATAGAAATGATGAAACCATCCGACCAAGAAGTTTTACATCTTCAATAATTAAAGGCCGTGTGAGCACTTTGAACAGTGGTTCAAAGGACAAAATCAATGCAGATCCGATGTCTTTCTCGGATCCGCGGAGCAGAAATCAGAAAATCGTCGGAAATCAGATAAGGCGAAGTAAGAAAAAGCCTATACAGAGCTAAAATAATCACTCAGATCTGGAAGCTAATTCAAAATCGAAGTGACTCGTGACCTTGATCTATACGAAAATGAGAATTAGAGTTTCTTCAGAGATTCCGCCACAAAATATCATCTACATATCCAAAACCATCAAATCTAAGAAAAAAAACGTCAAAATGCCATTTCGCGTCGGATCGACAGAACCATTTCAGCATAACCAAAGCAGGAAGAAAAACACCATTACTCGTATATCCAATTAGGGAAAAAAACGTAAAGATCAATCCCAGGGGAAAAATAAACTAAAATTTCTAATTTCACATCAGATTCACCAGGAACACCCCACACAAATCGTAAAAAACGAGAAATTCCTCATGCCCTATACAACTCAGAAACGAATAACATAAGCAAAACGACGAAAGCATGAATCAGAAGATAAGAAGAGCAATACCTGCGACGAGGGTATTGGAATTGGCGTTGAGATCTCCAACGGAAGCAAATCTGTCTTCCTATGCCTCAATAGGATACAACGCCAAAGGAATGACTCGGGACGCTTTTGTAGCAATGGTATGCCATGCTATTTATAGAGCTTAACGGTACTGTTGACTGGTTACCGGTTCATCTGGTCAGCACTCGATCGGCTTCTTTTAATGTATGTCCTCTAAAAGATATTATTTATTTTTTCTCATAACCAACTTTAATTTGTTTACATAATTCCTACAATTATATGGACAAAAGAATACAATTCTACTCATTGATGTTTGATTTGTATGAATTTTATTTCCCAAAAATTGAAAGAAAATTTTTTTATTTTATGAAATTTTTGTATTTTATTTGACAATTTATTATATTATACTAGCAATTACAAACAAAACCTTAATCCTAAACACAACTAAAAAAATATGAAATTTAAAATCTTTGATGAAATTAACGGAATTGGTGGGTGGATGACATAGAATAATTTTTTATGTTAATAGTTCAAATCCAAATAAAAAGTATGGTATATTATAAAATTCATTAACTTTTCTAAAAAATGAGAAAATATATACAATTTTAAAATATAGATAAGTGATGTCACGCGAAAATATTGTTATACTTATATATTCAAATGATACGTGTTATAAAGACCACAGAAAAATAATTAAATTGACAAAAAATTGTCCATGTAACAATCTCTTTTGTAGGTGGAGGATATGTCGGAAAGTGATGAAAAAAAGAAAGAAAAAAAGATATAAGTGCGTTGCGGTTGAGATAAAACAATAGCCGTTGGATTGCAAATTGAACGGATAGATTTGTATGAGGTTGGTGAAGGATTTTGACTTGTTTTTGTGACAAGTAACCTGCAAATTTTATTTTTATTATTTTTACCCTCTAAATCAAGAACACAATTTCTACACAATTAGTGACAGGATAATGATATTGAAAAAAAAAACTGTACAATTTAACTGTGTTATTGTATATTTTATTTATGAATTTTTAGAGAAATCTTTTGTATTTTTTTAATTTCTGCTAATATAAATATTTTTTTTTGGAAATATGATTTGAATCTGTGGTGAAATAGATACCTTTATAATATGTAATAACCCATTAAATTGTTCATTTTAAATATAAATATTTTAGTGTTGTAAAAACTATAAAATCACTTCATCAGAATAGTTTAACTAATAGAATGATTGTACAAAAATACATTTCTTACCTACATAATTTGCTATAGTTGGAATATGAAGAATTTCACCTAATTTTCTTTCAATCTAATATAGATGTATAAGGATCAAATCTTAAAAAACATTAACATTATTAAAAAAATTTATTTAGCATGTTAATGAGTTTATGTTCCTATTACTCAAATATATCACATACTTTATTGATATAACCTTAATAATAGTTCTACAATTGTAATTGATTAGATAAAGAGGTCATTGATAAGAATAATAAAGATGTACCGAAAACCTCTAACCAGAACAAAGAAAAGAATAATCAAATATCGCAAGTGCATTAACATATATTAGCATATATAGCTCTAACTCTTCCATTGCGAGCTCGAGCAACTGAATGTTGCACCAAAAGAGACACAAAACTAAAAAAATATTAAGAATAAATCAATCCTGCAATCTTCTGATTTCCAAAACAGAATATGCAACATTGCCAGCATTTATCCGTCTCCTTCATATAGGGAAACTGAGAGGAAAACACGCAGCGGAAATATAGAGTTTTTCACGGTTTTTCCTTTATTGAGATCTGATTAAGAGATAGATCTGATTAGTATTTCTTAGCACATACTTTGGTGTGTACTAAAACTCGAATCTGTGAGTCACGAGCAGCAACGAATCGCTCCTGTTTCTGTCTGTATCCACACAGACGAAGGAGAACTTGACAAAATCGAAAAAACTAGTTGCTAGACTAGGATTTCGGCCTCTAGATGATATTGGACGAAGTGACTTTGCCTTTTTTTTTTTTATTTTTTCTGTCTTCTTGAGAACATAGCTTAAGCACTATATTTATAAGAAAAATTTGGTTTAACCCTAACTTAAAACCTTAATTAGGGTTTTGCCCAATTAATCTTAATGGGTCGAATTAGGTCTAATTAAATTGAATTCACAATTCAATTAGAATTGACCCTAATAACTCGAAATAAATCTCAATTCTATTCATAATAGGATTAACCCAATTACATGTCCAACTCCATTTGTCTTTGTGTGCGACCCAATAGGTTCTCATTGCGTTGATCACAAATAATGAGCGGTGTCTAGCAACACATCATTATTTTCTAAGCAATGAAAATGTATGTGACTTGACATTACCAATCTCATGATTTATGCATATTAATCTTCGTGTCCTTGATGTCTAGATTGAATATGAGTCATGGAACGTATCATACTAATCTAATTCAATCTATGAGCTCGTGACATCACTCCTGTTATATAGGAGGGACAAATCTTTATCTCGATCAACCAACATCTTACTACATAAACAGATTGCATACCCAATCGCTATCTTGTTCGTCCACCCATTTATGAGTGACGTTTGATAGTGTCAAAGCATGCAATGCTTATGTTTAAGATCTCTGACGATACCAAGTCATAGGATTATTTATATACCATAATCACTATGAGAACATAAGCAGTGACAATTGCCCTATGAAGATTCGCATTCGCTACGGCTCTGGTGAGTTCCCTTGCTATGATACTCATATAACAATCCATGTAGCAATCTCATGGCGGATCGTCCAGTACATTGTTCTCTAACATGTACCTATGTGTTAAATTGATATCTCATATCAATTTACACATACTAATCTTAATGCAACATTGATATCCTTATTCTCAATGATGCTCAACTAGGGATGTTTTAAGATTATCTTAAATTATACTTTTAAATATATTATTTCATCTATTTATATACGCAGATAGTAAATGAAATGAAATAATAGAATATCATTTTATAGAAAATGTCATGATACATTAGAAATACTCAAATAAGAATCATCCAAATGATTGGTATGTAGAGCATACTCCAACACTCCATACCAACATAGGACAAACCTCCACCTTAACCTTCCTTGCTACACTCCAAGCATAACGACCGCCTCTGGAGTACCAATAATCGTTAAGAATAAGATTGCAATCCTCGCATAGCAGAAGGAATATTCGCGTGCATAGCTTCTTTGGTTTTTGTCTGTAATTCCTCTGTTTCTTGTATAAAACAGAGCATATAGTCTGCTGTAAAATGCAAAAGAGAATACATTTCCTAAATGAATTCATATTAATATTTTTACTCTCAACCTTTTTTTGTATAAGAGCCTCGACATTAGAGGCAATACCTTTCTTCATTCTCTCCAATGGAAGAATAAGAATCTTTTCCTTTTCCATATACATGTCAATATCTCCAACTTTATCACACTGAAACTCTCAAACAAATTATCTTATATGGAGAACCCAAATAGAGTCTTTACTTGAGTCACAAAAACCCTTGGGTTTATTACATGTGAAGTTCTTACTCCACCTCAAACCATCACAATCACAAATGCAAATATAGTGACCAAACTCTGAACCCTTTATACTCTTTTCGGAGAAAGATGTATAACTTAGTTAGATCATGGATATGTGGAACTTTCTCTGAAGATGTTTTTAGTCTTGTTTTTGGCATCAAAGCCTCCATTGGTGTATGTGAACCCCTCGCTAGACACTTCAATTAGATATCAATGTCAAGAGAGTTCGATTTGTTGAATATTACCATTTGGTAATATGAAATTCGTCTTATACTATTTAAGTCAATTTTGGAGACTTCATTAAGTCAACAACCAACTCCAGAGTGAATGCATCAACTCCTCATCTTCTCAACCAACTCCAGAGTTAATGCATCATCTCCCCATCTTCTCAACTAACTCTATATTTAATGCATTAGCTAGCTTTGTATATATTTCCCTATAAATATGTAATCTCTCTTTAGAATCAAATGTATAAATCATCTTAGAGTTCTATTTGCTTCTCTTCTATCTTATTCTTTTCTTCATGGTATCAGAGCTTCCGATCTGATTCTGTGTGTTATTCTTTTATTCTCGTGTCTTCTCTTATCAATTATTCTGTCTAGAAACATATCCATATTGTTTTTGATGGGGATAATTATATCAATTGGTCCAGATCTGCTAAAACTCTTCTTAGCAGCCGAGCCTTTGGAAATTTACTGTTAACACTGACACAATGACAACTAACACTAATGGTAAAGCCATTGCCGAAGAAAATACCAGCTCGAGCAAAGAACGTGAGAAATGGAACCAGAAAGATCAAGTTGTGTTGATTGTTCTTCAAAGCTCGCTGGAGAATGAGATTAATGATGCCTATGGGTATGTTGAAATAACCAAGGAACTATGGGACACTCTAAAGAGTATGTTTGGAAATGTCTCCAACATATGTTGTATCTTCGAAATAAAAAAGATGCTAGTAAACCTTCAACAAGAAGGAAAAGAGATCAAGTATCATCTTGGTGTATTCAAGAGTTACTGAGCTGAGTTATGCGAGCTTCGTCCTGTAACTTCGGACCCGTTTATCATTGCTAAACGTATTTCTTAAAATCAAGTGTTCAGTTTTCTCTCAACTATTGACAACTCTTACAGTGAGTTGATTTATCATATTCTTCGACTTGACAAGGTTCCCTCTATGAATAAGGTTTGAATGATGATCAAGAAGGAGGAAGGCTCAAGAAAGCTCTTTCAAAACACAAGTGAAGCTACTTACAAGGCCTCGATTCCAGAAGCAATGTTGCTCATAAGACCATTTTCCAAAAGAAAGCTTCATGGTGCAAACACTGCAAGAAAAAAAGGACATATCAAAGACAAATGTTGGATCCTTCATCCACATCTCTGAATTTAATCGAGTCAAGAAAGGAAGGCAATACTTTATAGATGCTGCCATGAACACCAAAGATGATGAGTTTGTAAGGAAATTTGACTTTGATGCCCTTATCAAAGTAATCATGACTCAAAAGGATCCTGGTAAAGTATATCTTAATTTTGAATCGAAAGACCTTATTATCATTGATTTAGGTGCCACAAACCATATGTTTTGCAATGCAAATCTGATAAAAAAATATAAAACCTAGCCATGGTACTGTATCTGTTGCTAATTGTCATAATGTGCTAGTTAAAGGAGCAAGAGAGTTGAACATGTGTGGAAAAGGCATTAGAGTTCTATTTGTTCCAGATTTTACAACCAGTCACTTATCTATTACAAAACTAACCAAGGATTTAAAATGAAATGCTATTTTCAGTGCTAATGATCTTTGCTTTTGGGATATTAAGACGTGTCAAACTATTAGAAAAAGATCTACCAAGAATAACTTTTATAATTTAGATACTCCTAATTACACTTGTAATTTTGCTCTCAATTCCATTTGGCATGCTAAACTAGGACATCCTCATCATAATTCTCTTAACATTCTGCTTCCTAATGTTAAGTTTAATTCTGAAAAATGTGACGCATGTATCCTAGGAAAGCATTGTAGAACTTCATTTCCAGCATAAAAAACTATCTATAATAAATGCTTTGAACTTGTTCATTCTGATATATGAACTGCTCCATGTCCTATAAGATATAATCACCCATATTCTATCACATTCATTGATGAAAAATCAAAATATACACGGATTTTCTCTTGCCTTTAAAAAGTCATGTTTTTTATGCTTTCACAAAGTTTTGCAGCTATGTTACTAATCAGTTCAATGCAAAAAAATTAAATGTCTTCGATCTGATAATGGTGGAGAATACATAAGAAAACAATTCGAAGATTGTATCTCAAAACATGGAATTCTACACCAAAATTTGTGTCCTTATACTCCCCAGCAAAACGGAGTCGTAAAACGTAAGAATATGCATCTATTGGAAGTACAAGGTCTATAATGTTTCGTAGAGGAATTCCGAAGAGCTTCTAGGGAGATGCAATCATGACAGTTGTTATTTCATCAATAGACTACCTTCGAAATGTCTAAACGACATGACTTCGTATGAGGTACTATATAATTTTAAACCTCATATTTATTTCTTTCAAATTTTTGGATGTGTTTGCTATTTTTATGTTCCAAGTGAGCAAATAAATAAGCTTCACCCAAGAAGTATCAAATGTATGCTCATAAGATATTCTCCTACACAAAAGGGTACAAATGTTATGATCCTTGTACCAATCGGGTTTTGGTTTCTCGAGATGTCAAATTTCATGAGGAAAAAGGCTTCTTTAAAGATCAAAATTGGAAAACACTAAAAGACCTTGATATCGTTCAATTAGGTTGTAAAACTCCTTCCATTGAGTCTTTTCCAAATCTTCTAACCTCTCAAATCCACAAATTAGATGTTGCAAGCTCAAAAGCCTTAGGCGGCCTTGAAGGGACAATAGATATCCAACAAGAATTGCAACTAAGTACCAATGCTCCTCAAGCTAATCGGACTAACCATGATCAGCAAAATGAAGTTGAGGAAGAACATTCTGAATATAAAGAAAGTAATGAGCATATTGATTCAGAGAATGAGCAACATGAAGAAAGCTCGGACCACGGTATAGCTGATCAAACAAATGAATGTTCTACCAATCATCAAGAAAATGTTCTAGACCTAAGAAGAAGTGCAAGGCTTAAGAACAAAATGGTTTTCTTTAACGGTCATGCTATCTCACATCTCATACAAAGTTATTGCACTACTTCGCATTTATCTGCTGATTATCAAGTGTTTTTTAGCAAAATTGATCAGGAACAGGAACCAAGTAAGTATGAAGAGCAAAGAATTTCAAAGCTTGGGAAGATGCTACGAATGGTGATATAGTTGCGATTCAAAGGAATAACACTTGGAACTTGGTGTCATTACCAAAAGACAAGAAACATGTTGGTTGCAAATGGGTGTACAAGATTAAATATCATAGCAACGATGACAATGAAAGATATAAAGCAAGATTGGTTGCTGAAGGGTTTACTCAAACCTGTGGAGAAGATTATACTAAAACTTTTGCTCATGTTGCTGAAATTTATTCTATTCGTGTTATTCTTTTCATTGCTTTTAACCTTAATTGGGAATTATGGCAGATGTATGTCAAGAAAGCTTTTCTTTAGGAAGACCTCGATGAAGAAATTTATATGCTTCCACCTCCCGGTTTTTAAGACTCTATTGGTCTAAATAATATTTGTAAGTTGAAGAAAGCTATTTATGGCCTTAAACAAACTCCCAGAGCTTGATATCATAAGCTTTCTGATGCTCTTATTAAGCATGGATTTATGAAACACGAGGCTGATCATTCGCTAGTCACAATTCAGGGGGAACGAGGTATTATTGTGCTACTTATATATATTGATGATATTATTATATCTGGAAGCGACAAAGTTAGAATTTAGGAAACCAAAAATTCTTTTAAGAGTACATTTGATATTAAAGATTTGGGAGAAGTCAGGTACTTCTTTGGAATAGAAATAACTAGCTCATGTGATGAGTTATTTCTATCTCAAAGGAAGTACACACTTGATCTTCTTGATGTCACAGGAAAACTCGGAGCTAAGCCAACAATAAATCCCATTGAAGAATGATTCAAATATCATCGGGAGGGGGAACCTTTCAAAGATGCAGAATAATACCGAAGAATTAGGGGTAAGCTCATTTATCTTACAATTACAAGGCCTGATATAAGTTTTTTTGTGAATCATGTGAGCCAACACATGCATACTCCAACAAAACACAATTAATAAATGGCGGAACGTGTCCTCAAATATCTAAAAGGAACTCTAGAAAAAGGAGTAAAGATGAAATGCAATAAACACATAAAAATCGTGGGATATTGTGATGCGGATTGGACTAGTGACAGAATTTACAGAAAATCAACCACTGGCTATTGCACATTCGTTGGAGGAAATCTTTTTACTTGGAGAAGCAAGAAACAATCGGTTGTGGCAAGGTCAAGTGCAGAAGTTTAGTATAGGGTGATTGCTAATATCACCTCCTAATTAGTTGGGTTGAAGGCTCTTTTGCTCGATCTTGGCATAAAAACAACTCAACCAATCACTCTCCATCGCAACAACCAAGCCGCCATCCATATCGCCACTAATTTGGTTTTTTGTGAAGAGAACCAAACACATAAAGATTGATTGTCACTTCATATGAGAGAAACTAATCCAAGAAATCATTACCTTGGTATACATAAAGAGTTGCAACCAACTAGCAGATATATTCTCTAAGACAACAAGCTCAAAGGTGTGCAACAACATTCATAGGAGACTTGACCTTATTGACATTTATCAACCGCCTTCTAAAGCAAGCTCACCAGTTCACTTCAAAAAGACATGATTCGTGTGTGCACTCGTTTTTCATTCACCAAGTTTTGTCCCATTGGGTTTTCTTGGTAAGATTTTTGACGAGGCACCACATCATGGCCTTATCATTCACTGGTCAAGCTTGATGGAGAATGTTGAATATTACGATTTGGTAATATGAAATTCATCCTATACTATTTAAATCAATTTTGGAGACTTCATTAAGTAAATAACCAACTCCAGAGTTAATGCATCAACTCCTCATCTTATTAACTAACTCCAGAGTTAATGCATCAGCTCACCATCTTCACAACTAACTCTAGATTTAATGCATTAGCTAGATTTATCTATATGTTTCTATAAATATGTAATCTCTCATCAAAATCAAATATAAAAATCATCTTAGAGTTCTATTTGCTTCTTTTCTTCACGATTTACTGGCATCTTTACAAACAATCTCTTGAAGGAAAAACAATAACAAACTACATCAAGGAGTTCAAATCCATTTGTGACAACCTCTCATCAATTGGCAAACCAGTATCTGACTCCATAAAAATATTCAGATTCCCCAAAGGTCTTGGGAGAGGGTAGGAAACTTTCACCATTATGATACACACCTCCATGCATCGTGAACCGTTTCCAACATACGAAGATGTGGTAAGTCAACTAACAAGCATTGCACTCACAAGCAAGATTCATAAGGCTTCTGAAGTTTCTCACCATCAAGATTTTGCTATTCAATCTGGTAACAACTCATATCTTTCTGGCCCTTCACACAACTCACATCTTGGTCGAGGTAACTACTCATATACTCCAAAGGATCAAATAGATATAATAATCAACAAGGTCGCTCTAACTTTATTTCTATAGGACGAGGCTTCACACAACAGATTCAAGCAATACATCTCACTTGCCTCATAAATATGCAAGTAATATTGGTAACTCTAGACCACTTTTTCAGATATGTGGTAAAATGGGTCATGTGGTATTAAAATGATGGCATAGGTTTGATAACTCATTTCCGTCCCAAGAAATTCCACAAGCACTAAATACCTTTCAAGTTGTAGATCTCCATGGTAGTGATTGGTACCCAAATTTTGGAGCATGTTCTCATATGACTAACTCCACAAATCATGAAGTCTACAATGGCTCTGAAAATGTGATGATTGGAGATGGTTCTCTATTGCCCATCACACATGTTGGCTCATCCACTCTAGCATCTTCTTCAGGTAAGCTTCCTTTTCAAAACGTTCTGGTAGTATCTACCTTACAAAAATCTCTACTCTCAGTCTCACAAATCACTACAGACCTATCTTACTGTGTTCTTTTTTACTCTAATGGTGTTGTGATAAAGGATAAATACACACACACACACACACACAAAATGCTAGCAAAAGGTTCCAAGATTAACGATCTCTATGTTCTTGAGTTCTCTACACTAAAGGCCCTTTTTTTCAATCAAATAGAGAACTGCTTCATTTGAAACATGGCATAGGAGGCTTTGACATTCTAATGATGAAGTTCTTCAAAAACTTCAGACCAGTGGCATGATAAACATCCTAAAGTCTTTTCCTACTTTTTGTGACTCTTATCAAATTTCTAAAAATATTAGATTTCCCTTTAGCATATCTGTGTTTGTGGCATCTGAACCACTTAACTTTTACATTATGATTTATGGGGTACCTTCCCTATTTCATCCGTTCAAGATTTTAAGTATTACGTGGTTTTTATTGATAATTACACTCGATTTTGTCGATTTCATCCTCTTAAATCCAAAGGAGATTTTTCTATGTTTTTGTTAGTTTTCAAATTCAATTTGAACTGCATTTAAAAAAAAGGATCAAGTCTTTTCAATGTGACGATGGAGGAGAATTTAACAGTCATCTCTTCACTCATCACTTGACAAAATGTGGAATCAAGCTACACATATTGTATCTCTATACTCCAACACAAAATGGGCTTTCAGAAAGAAAACATCGTCACCTGGTAGACTTAGGTCTCTCCATGTTGTTTCAAGCATAGGTACCTTTAATCTATTGGGTTGAATTATTTTTTTACGTCTAACTTTCTTATTAATCTATTACCATCTAAAGCTTTTTCAAACAAAAGTCCTTTCATAATGCTATATGGAAAAGATCCAGATTACACATCACTAAAAGTTTTTGGTAGCTCTTGTTATCCTTATCTCAAGTCTTATTCTAAACACAAACTAGAACCTCGTTCACTTCACTGTGCTTTTCTAGACTACGATGATAAATACAAATGGTATAGGTGTTTATTATCCACCTAATGGCCATGTTTATATAGCATGTAATGTGATTTTCAATTGAGGAAACCTTTCCTTTCTCTTCTATGTATTCCTCATTTGCCTCCAGGTATAAGACTCCTCTGATACAAATCTGGCAGCAAGGATCCCAGGTAAGTCCTCTGCTCCACACTCCTCTTACAAATCAAGTTTCACATTATCAACTGCCATTTCCAGTGTTCGAACAAACCACACATCCATCATGTCAAAATCTAGATAGGTCATGTGTCGCCACTAACCATTCTCAATCCACTTCTAACTCATCTACATATCATTCTCTTAGTCAGTCACCTATAGCCTCCACACATAGAATACATCTCATGACCACTAGGGCACGTTCTGGTATATGAGAACTCAATCCTAGATATGCATTACGTGCTGACACAGACATACCATTTACATCGAGAACATAATGTTAGTTCTAAAGCATCCTGGTTGGGCTGAATCCATGAGGGAAGAAATTTCTGCATTAGAAAACGATAACACATTGGAACTAGCTCCTCCTCAACCTAACATGAATGTTTTAGGCTGAAAATCGGTATTTAAACCGAAACTCAATCCAGATGGCAGTCTAGAAAGGCTTAAGTCCAGACTAGTTGCTAAAGGATATCACCAAGAAGAGGGCATTGATTTTCTGGACACATACAGTATTGTTGTCAAAACATCTACCACAAGAGTTATCTTAAGTCTTGTTGTCACTCAGTGTCGGCCAATTCAACAATTGGATGTTAGTAGTGCCTTCCTCCATGGTTACCTCAAAGAATATGTTTTCATGAAGCAACCTCCAAGTTTTGTAAACAAAGAATTTCCCAACCATATTTGTCGATTAAAGAAGGCTCTTTATGACGTGAAACAAGCCCCAAGAGCATGGTTCAATAAGTTTAGTTCATATCTCATTGGGTTTGGCTTTAGATGCAGTTCTACCACTCCCTCTCTTTTCATTTACAAGCACAATGATATCACTCTAATTATTCTTCTCTATGTTGATGATATGCTTCTCATAGGGAACTCAAAATCTCTCATGTCAGATCTTCTAAATCAGCTACACACTAGATTTCATATAAAGATTTAGGAGCTTTACATTAGTTTCTAGGCATTCAAGCTAAGTTCCACAAAAACAGCTTGTTTCTCCATCAAACTCAATATGCCTTAGATATTCTAAACCAAAACCGATATGCTCCTCTGCAAACCTCTTCCCACACCCATGCCCATGAAGCAAACATTCTCTCATTTTGATTAGACTGCATATTATGATCCCACTCAATTTCGAAGCATTCTTGAAGCTCATCAATATCTTACATTAACTCGAGTTTGTTTACAGTCAATTTTCTTTGTCAAAAAATGCAAACTTTATATGTTGGTGACTTTAAAATACTTAAACATTTATTAAGATACTCATAAGGCAATTTACATCTTGGTTTATACATTCATTTTCAGAGTTCTCTAACAATGAACGCCTTCAACGACAGTGACTGGACAAGTTGCCAAGAAACTCGAAGGTCAACTTCAGGCTTTTGCGTCTTCTTAGGAAGTAACCTCGTGCATGGTCAACCAAGAGACAACCCACAGTCTTACGCTCCTTAACAGAGGCAGAATATCGCTCCATGGACTCTCTAGCTACTGAACTTAATTGGTTGCATTCCTTCTTCGTGACATTGGCATTCCTCAACAACATCCTACAGTGCTTCATTGTGACAACCTCTCTGCTATCTATCTATCCATAAATCCGTGCTTCCACAAGCGCTCAAAATACATTAACCTTGATTATCATTTCTATCCATAAATCCGTGCTTTAGGTTCGATTGTAACAAACTTATGCATTCCAAGTTGCTGATATCTTCTCTAAATCACTTGCTCGAGAATATTTCTGTGACATTCGAAATAAACTTGATCCTGGTGAGCACAGAGACACAAGATTGAGGGTGGATATTAGCATATACAACTCCAACTCCTCCATTTGCAGCTCGAGCAACACAGAAGGTTGCACCAAAAGAGATGACAAACTTAGAAGTTACTAAGAAGAAATCATCCTTGCAACCCTCTGATCCCAAAACAGAATCTGCAACACTACCAGCATTTACCCATCCTCCATACCAACATAGGACAAATCACCAATTCAACCATCCTTGCTATATTCCAAGAATAATGACCGTCTCTGGTGTATTATTAACCGTTAAGAATAAGTTTGCAATCCTCGAATAGCAAAGGAAATATTCTCTTACACTGCTTTTTTGGTTTTTGTTTGTAGTTCGTCTGTTTCCTATATAACAGAACATATAATCTACATTTTAAATGTAAGAGAGAATACCAAATCATATTAATATTTTTACTCTCAACCTTTTAACATATAAGTATTTCAATATTTAAATTTAATTAATAATATATTAATACAATGATATGACTCCGATTAAAATTTTTTTATTTTACCATGTTTATTTCCCTTTAACGCATAGATTAACAAAGATAAAATTGGACTTGGAATATGGACGACACAATTCTCGGGTCAATCTCAGCTGCTTCTGTTTTTTTCTAAATTTAAATGGTTTTTATTTTTTTAAATAAAATTCCGGTCAAATTTGAGTGCTATGAGATAAAAGTCTTTTAAGTATGATCAAATTATAAACGTGAGGAAGAAGAAAAGGTAGTTGAAGGATGTTATTTGGTATGCAAAGCTCGTGATTCTTTTTTCTATATTTTAAAAAACGGATAAATTTTTAAAGCGGACATCTTTCTTTTGTTTATTTATTTATTTAGATCCGTAAATAATTTTAAGTTGAATAATCATTTTGCACTAGATAATCTAATTTAAATTTTGCTATGATTAATTTGTTAGTATATTTCCAAATAGATGATTTTGAATAATCAGTGGTATATTATTCTATTCCAATCCCCAATCTTTCTCAACAATAAAATAATTTTGCTTTGGTTTTGTAAGTAATAATTTTTAGTCCTTGTACGGATATATCAAATACTTATTGATATGATCCCGGAGGACGCCGAAGACGCGACCATCAACAATGAGGAGGACGCGACCCGTGGAAAGGAAGAAGAAGAATTCTCTGCGACG
>CM071867.1:24175298-24195410 GCA_036759665.1 Gynandropsis gynandra
AAGTATAACGTGAGTTCTAGTTTCAACGTTTCTGACTTAATGCCTTATGTTGCAGATCAAGCGGATTTGAGGGCAAATCCTTTTGACGAAGGGGGGCATGATATGATCCCGGAGGACGCCGAAGACGCGACCATCAACAATGAGGAGGACGCGACCCGTGGAAAGGAAGAAGAAGAATTCTCTGCGACCCGAGACGCCGCGACCCGAGACGCCGAGGATGAAAGCCGAGAAGCCGCGACCCGAGACGCCGAGGATGAAAGCCGAGAAGCCGCGACCCGAGACGCCGAGGATGAAAGCCGAGAAGCCGCGACCCGAGACGCCGAGGATGAAATCCGAGTAGCCGCGACCCGAGACGCTGAGCATGCGACCCGAGACGCTGACTCCGCGGCCCGAGACGCCAAACCCGCGGCCCGAGACGCGACCAACTCCAGCGCGACGCGAGACGCCTTAAGGTCAAAATACGTCGGTCCCGTGACCCGAGCCCGAGCTCTAGAAGAGGATGCTATGATCATATCCGCTGGTCCCATGACCCGAGCCAAGGCTGCGAGGCTCAAGGAAGCTATCATCGGGATTCTCACGACCGTCCACGCCCACGAGGAGTATGATAGTTCACGCGATGTCACAACATTCAAGAACGTCGTCAAAGCCGAAGCTCGTTCCGCTACGACCAATAATTAGGTTAAGTATCCCGCGTGTACTCTTTTGCCCTCGTCGGTTTTGTCCCACCGGGTTTTCCGGCGACGGGTTTTTAACGAGGCCGCGAGATACTTATTTTCCCGTTACCTAATCATTGATCGGACGCGTGATACGAGGCGGGACGCAACTCAAGGTGCACGGCCAGCAAGACAACCTTATCTTCTTGTTTGAAGACTTCAAGGCAATAAAGGAGGCACTTGCATGAAGAGGAGCATTAAATGAACTTCAACATTTGAATTTTCTTGTTTTTGCCTAAATATGGCCGGCCACCCCCTTGTATGAACATCCAACTTTTTATCAACTTTGAAATTATCTTTGAATTGATCCTTTGATCATTCTTGAATTCCTTTGTGAATTCCTTTGGTTGTTGGTGCGTAATATCCAACCTCCTACTCGTTGGTGCGTCATATCCTTCGAGTCGTTCGTCCTTCGTGGTGCGTCATATCCATCGAAGACGAACCCGGTAAATCGAGAGCCTTTCCGCAACTCTCGTGCGACCATTCGTTCCACACACCCTTGTGCACTCGTTGCAGCAAGGCATATCCCCCACTAACCAAGTCTAGAGCGTCGATTCAGTCGGGATCGCGTCACTTATATTGAAAAATATAATGTTTCAAATTGCACAATTATTTAATAGAAATAAAACAAAATATCTCGTCGATCTAGCCATAAATAAGTCGCATTTATTTTAGAATAGAATGCAATCCCATGAAAGCAGATTCGATTGTTCCCAGAGTAGCGTGATCACCTCTGGTCCACATGGGCTTTGTTTATATCTAAACATCAAGCAATTATGTAACGTTCAACATCATAGCGACCAAAATTTAATGTACCACCGACAAGAAGGTATCTTATTCATTGAAACTCAAATCTAACATAAACCAACGCAATTAGATCCTAACCAAGCTAAACCAGAATTCCGGTTTACTTAATCCGGAAATCAATGTAGGTTTAACATGATGTAAATTACTGATTAAGCCGATGCGGAAAATTTCTTCCACGTGAAAATTAAATCTGACATAAATCAAAGCAATCAGCTCCTAACCGAGCTAAACCAAAAAACCAGTCGCCTTAAACCAGAAATCAATGTAGGTTTGCTATGAGCATGATGTAAATTACCGGTTTAGCCGACACGGAATCATGAGTAAGGGTTTGTTTGTTTCCATGCCATTTTCGTTGGTTGGTTCATTGGGATCATATCGTTTATGAGGAGAAGTCAACCATTTGCATCCCACGTCCGGCGACAGCAATCTGATACCGGTTTCTGCGAGAGATAAGCAACGAGGTTAAGTGGGTGAGAAGCATGAACAAAGGTACAAGAGTTTGGAGTTTGTATATCTAACTTACTCGCCGTAGGCTCTCACGTCGAGTGCTTCTGGCTCCGGGACACTGATGACTATATGAGTATGCTCTGTTAGTTTACCGTCTTCGTTGAGATACCAACATCGTACACGTTGATCAAGACCTGTAGAGAACACCCAGTTGCCATCCATCCACACACCTTACAGGCAAAACCACCAAATTCAGTTTTTCATTGAGGCAGTACTGAAAAAAGGGGGATAGAATTTTGATATCAACAGATTTCAAGGAATAATGTTGAAGCTAAGGCCTATGAAGTCCACATTAGATGTAATGGCATGTTATTCTACATTGGTTAGACTATGAATTAAAAATTCATATATGGTATTAATCAATCCTATACTCCAGAACTAGGTTTTGGAATTAGTTAGTTCCACATCTATATTTGATATGGTATCGAGAATAGTTCATTCCAATTGAATATTTTGATATTAAACTCCGGACTGTGACTGACATGATCCATGACTAAACCTAGACGTGATGTTAGTGTTATGTCGTATTATTATACATCAGTTAGAACATGAATGATCCCTGAAATCTTCGCCTAACTTTTGGATTTAGTTAGGTTCAAACTATACTTGACACTAAAAAACTTCATTTGTTACTTGCTGTGAAAAGGCTTGGAGAGATTTCAAGATATGTACCTTTCACAGAAGAGTTGTGAGCCGAGGTCATTACTCCATGGTCTCTGAGCCTGAGCCTGTAACTGCAGATTTGGTTCTGACCAATATGCACTGAATTCTCCCTGGTTTCAGTTTTGTTTGCTGAACTAAGGATGTCGAAAGAAAGATAATGAAGTGCTTGGTCATCACCACCGCTAATCACATTGAATACAAAACGGTTGCCATGACTTAGGGAGCTCTTAGAGCATGAAACATGGAGACAATTGACCCCCGATTGGTGAGCTTTCCTAACGACATGTGAGGGTTCTACTTTGCTCGTCTCAGGTGGAGATTCCCCGTTTTCGTGAGGAACACCATTTGTGAGTTCAGAACACACTGCTAGATCTTCTAGCGAAGTTCCATCAACCAAACTGCTGTCTTGTTGTTTAGGCACGTTCAGGTCTAAAAACTTCCACTTGCGACCGCCTTGGCTTCCTCTTCCTGTTCGTGGCCGTTTCTGACAATCAATGAACTTCTCAATATGGAGGCTTGATACTTGCTTTACAAAAGCTTCAACGTTTTTTGTTACATCCCAGAAGGCTATGCTTCCATCAGTGGCTCCACTGATGACAATAAAAACATCACTAGCTGGCCCATCACCTGCCAGACAATATTACCAATGCAATGAAAAATGTCAAACAAACTCACAGGAAAGTTTCTATTTAAGATACTCGAAAATTAGTGACTGAAAGATACAACATTTTCAGAATCTCTCCTAAGATTTTTTAATAATTCACATTTTCAATCAGACCGACCCGAGCCTATATAAGACTTAGTTCAGCATTCACGAAAAAGAAAGAAAATGAAAACTTAATTGCGTCACTGAACCTTCAGGGGGACAATGCAGAGGAATGACAACATGTTGTAGTGATAGCACAGGTGATGTTAAAGAAACCAAAGATACAACGTCAAACCTGAAAATGCACGCAGAGAAGACAACAAATGAACATAGAAGCAAAAGGATCCAAATCATCAAACACAGAAAATGCTTCAAAGTACCATAGTCTATGCGGTAAAACAAGGGCTCGTAATGTGAGTGTGGCATCTGAGCAAGCCACGGCAACAAAACAGATAGTTAACCTGAAGCATGAAAAGACAGGATTTTAACATCAACAATCCAGAAAAGATAAGACAAACATGTAAAAGCTTTGTTCTTGACCTGGAACCAGCACATTTTACAAGAAACGCAGTAACTGCCATATATCTCCAGTCATCTTCATATTTTTCTCTGGCTTGATGAGCATTGGACACTGACTTCACGATATCTTGTCCAACACCTGATACTCCCCTAGGTTTCTCACTTTTACCACAAGGATGAGAACTTTGGGTGGGCATGTCAGTAGCAAGCCACTGGAACGTCATTGCTGAGGATTCCAGTGAAGCACTACCATGCCCATTTTCATGTACTGAAGATTCTCCCCCTTTATTTCTTCTATTATTTCTTAGTAGCCATGAAGTTAGGACACGCTTAGCTCCGACAGAAATCAGTAAGCAAGGATTTTCATTAACTTCGGCTGCAGAGTCTTCTCCATCTCTGCTGGCTAAATTATTAAGGTCTGAAGCAATTGTGTGAGTCTTTGAAACGCAACAAACAGACCTCACGGCTGAACCCCCAACATGTTCCCCTAATAGCTCTGATGTTGACCAATTTCCAAGTTCCGAAGCAAACCTGAGTTAACTCTTTTATCTTTAGATGGTTAAATGATAAAATGTCAAAATCAGTGCTCATCAGATAATGATTCTACCTAGTTAATCTCACAGTTCCATCTTCACACCCAGTTGCAATCCAACTAGATCGATCAGATAATCTCCACTCCGCATCTCCTAATCCTGCTTGCGTATCCCCAAGGATGAAACATA
This sequence comes from Gynandropsis gynandra, assembly GCA_036759665.1. Taxonomy (NCBI): domain Eukaryota; kingdom Viridiplantae; phylum Streptophyta; class Magnoliopsida; order Brassicales; family Cleomaceae; genus Gynandropsis; species Gynandropsis gynandra. The sequence continues at coordinate 24,179,876 of CM071867.1, forward strand.
AGGAATGTATCTCTCTTCCATGGAACTGCAAACGTAAATTCAGGGGATATACTTTGGTCTCTTGTTCTCCAACCCACTGTCTATGGATATGAATGACATCGTCCTATAAAAGGAAACAGTGGTTCGGTTAAAGCTCAGCTACAGAACAAGCATCAATAAACAGGGACTTCAACAGAAACTCAAAGATGCACCTTAACATATCCAAAACAGTTGTTCACCTCAGGGGTGTCCCCTAGATAGAAGGAATGGGGACGGCGCCATCCACCACATGAGATTTGTGCCACCTGTTACATAAACACTGTATAAATAACGTATTTACAGATAACTAATAAAAAGAGAAGGCAATGGTGTACCTTTGTTTCAGTTGTTAAGTTCCATAATATGAAGTCAGTTGATGCAAATCCAGCTGCATATTCATGATTTGGCCGGTCATTTGCAAAGTTCACACTTTGGCAGACATATTGAACCATACTCAACTCTTTGACTTGCTTCAAACCCATAAACTCCAAAGTTTTTCTCTCTTTATCATACTCAAAATAGCATAGGCATCCGTCCCCTCCAGCCTGATTGCAAAATTTAGAAAACAAAATTCACCACAATAAAGTCTGTCCGTGTGACGACCAAAGTTTGATTAAGTATTACATTATTATTCCTCCCAATAACTAAACACAAGGAGAACACAAGATCATACAAGTACAGAGGTCTGTCATACCGAGCATATCTCGAGTTTGTTGGAGGTAAGTCTTTCAACAGAAAGACTAGAAACAGTTGAAATCCCATGGGCACCCTTGAAATGATTTGTTGGAGATGTCTTCAGTTCTGGAGAAACAGATACGCCACATAGAATGCTTTTTGACAGAGAGAAGAGCGAGATATTGCCACGTATATCTCCACATACAAGCACCTGCATAAAACAGAAGAGTTTAACCCGCATAATTATGATATTTGGTAAGGAAAAGAAAGAGACTTAGCAGGAGCTAAGTGCCAACCTCTCCAATTTAAGAAGTTACTCTCAGGGTATAATATGGTGATGTGAGATAATTTTTACATCCTACCTTTTGCGCAGAGATGTATGAGTAGACTGATTTTTTGTTCCAAGATTGATTTTAAACTGACTGGGTGGATATAAATAAAAGACGCCTTGACTGATAGAAGAAAGAATAAAGAGAGAAATGAAAACAAGGAAATAAATGAAACTACCATATACCTCATCCTCAACTGATGCATTTAGACACATTATTCGCATTCCAAAACAAGAGGAGAATTCAGCCAAAAGAGAGATATCAAAATTCCCAGCAGCATCAGAAGAATCACAGGGTAAAGAACAAGTTAGTCTCCACAGCTTCAGTTGTCCTCTTGGATTGGCAGAAAATACATACCTGGAAGAAAGAGATTACAACTTATAAACTCATACTAGAAGATCATAAACTAAAAAAAATGTTAAACTTCTTTTGGGGAGCATGGATGGTGGTCGAGCAACGACAAAATATTTACCTCAATCCTAACGAGTTGCACCAGAAGGTGCCAAGTAGCTGTCTCTCAGGGCCAGCTTTCCAACTTTCCCTCAAGCCCACTACAGGGTCACACATATCACCAACAACTCGAACAATTGTCATGTTTCCTTTGCCATCTCCAAGAGCAATCCAATCATCTAATTCACAAGATTTCTGTACCTCTCTACCACGCATCACATCCATGCAGATAATAGGCCCCTCTTCAGGAACACTAACTAATTTGGTCCACTTAACATTTCCGGATGTCAATATCTTTGCATGGAACAAGAGACCGTGGTTTGTGGCGACATACATGGTATCGTCTTGTGTGAAGCGCAAGCAGCGTACATACTCGCTCTTGCTACATGAAAAGAATAATCTGTTTACAGTGATATCACAAGAAGATAATACCAACTGCATGGAAGAGAATATTAAGACACCCTGCCTTCCTTTTTCTCATAGAAAAAGGACTCTCAGAGGAAAATGTATCCAGGTTAAAAGACATACATTGCCTCTATGTCACTTGTATCATTCCTTCAGATTACTAACATAATGTCATTCTTTAATTCCCAAACAAAATGAATTCATTTGGAAAACACCACTAATTTACGTAAAGGAAAACTCCACTTTATAGAAGGGAAAAAGTTACAGTAGCAGTTGTTGAACCTGTCCATGAGTCCAGTAAGCTGTGTTGAATTTGGGAGGCGAACCGAAAGAGACTTCACTTTGTCAGCGTATGGCCTCACTCCTGTAGTGTCCAAAAAGGTTCCACAACCACCACTATGCAATTGATGTACTTTGATGGCGGAATCAAATCCAGCAGTAACAAGAAGAGATGAGATCGGATCATACAGGCATCTCCATATGCCTCTTCCACTGAACAGTAAACATTTTATAAGATCTTCAGCCTTATTACAACACAATCACGAAGTGAATAGCGTGATTGACAAAACACCATCTCACCACTTACATATGTTCCTTGACAATATCTAGTTGTTTACCATCCAAACCCCATACACGACATGTACAGTCCTCACCAGCAGTGATAACCAACTAAAACAAGACACAAAAATAGCATAGGGAATAACAAGTGCGCAATGTCTCTAAATAAAAAACAAACAAGAAAATACATCTCCCCCCTTTCCATCCACCAGCATCTAGCAAAGCCCAGACAATGTTGGTGGAAGATACGAGGGGAGATGCATTCTTTAAAATAATACCACCATGATAGTTGAGAAGCTTACAGAGTCAGAAATACAGCAGTCCCAGACCCTTGCGCTATGACCAAAAAGCACAGGGCCAACAACCTCCAGTGAATTGTTAGAATTATTTTTCACAGAATCAACTTCCCATATCCTAGCACTACAATTAAAAAATTATAGCATTAGACAGATCAGCAAAATGACGAAAGATTGGACAAAGACGAGTATTTAGTTAAAAGACCTTCACCTACGATCATCAGATACAGAGACTAGTTTTGATCCATCCATAGACCAAACGATGCGAAATATTGAACCCTCGTGTCCTGTAAGCCTAAGCATATGTACAGCACCATTATGCTGATGGTCAACCTTTTCATCATCAAGCAGAACAGCCCTCCAAACAATAATCTGCCAGCAACCAATTGAATCCAGTTACTTAGGTACCTCATGTCAAAGATTCGGATTTTTGTCAGTTTCAGGATTTAGAAATATATTTATTCTAACGTAACAAGAATAAGAATGTGAGAAAAGAGACATCCATCACCATACTGGATTTTCTCTAGTAAAATCATTACATTGTCCAATGATTTCACGAAAGGATGGCAGAAACAAAACAAAGCACCAGCAGAGATTAGACAAGAAAAAGATCATGTACCTCATTATAAATAGTACCGGAAGCAATTCGGAGATTTTGAATACTATCGCCCCATAATCGCATAGAATATAAAAGGCACCTATCTGCAATCCAACAAATACTTCAGCATGGAATATTCATTGAATCCTGAGCCCTAGTTTGAGTAATTCGAAATCCTTAAGCCACAGGGAAGAACAACCAACCTGGTGATTGAACTTCGAGAAGCATCCGAGATTCTCTAAAATCCCAAACGCAAATAGAATTGTCGCTACAACCAATTGCTAGAAGCTCACGTTCTTCCTCTAATGAGCCAACAGAGTCCTATAGTCAACAATCAATGCACCCGTCAGAAAACACGCACACAAACAGACACACACGAGAACATTATGAAGCACAAGACCAATGCCCGACATAGAAACAAAAATTTTAACCTTCAAGAAACAAACATCTAAAACCCAGTTGCTAAGCCTCGGCAAAGAATAAATTAAGCTCAAATTCACGTCGATTTCTTCAGAGCTCGAAGCCAATTCAAGTGTCAAGGCAAAAATCTTCACTCTCTTCTCACCGAAGATAACAAGTTTATTAGTGTATCGATCTGCCGCATGGACAAAGCTGTTGGTGAAGGTGGTACCATGGACGCGAACCCCCTCGAACACTTGAAACGAGCGAATCAACTTCCCGGAACTCAAATCGTATAGAAGAATCTGCGAGCCGGAACCTATGTCACACGCAACTAGAACCAAATCAAAACCTTAAAAAACCGTAGGTTACAAAATCCAAATGAAAATTCGATACGGAAAAGAGCGCGCACCAGCGAGAAGGTAAGGGAAGGGTGAAACTTGTGGAGGAACGTTCAAGAAACACAGGGAAGAGACGTCTCCGAGGTACTCTCCGACGTCAAGCATCCAGTTGCGGCGGCGATGATCGTCCTCCGCCATAGCTCGCCTGCGTCTGAGACTGAGCTCAAACTCAAACCAGTTCAAATTGAGAGACGAAGAAGAAACAGCGAACACATTTTTGGGGTAAATGAATCTATTCGGGCTTTAAAACGTAATTGGGCTTTAGTTGTTGAAGATAACAGGCCAATGGGTCAGAGACCAATAAAAAAGCAAAAGCTCAAAAATGCGGTGAGCGTGGATCGAACACGCGACCTTCAGATCTTCAGTCTGACGCTCTCCCAACTGAGCTATCCCCGCTTTATGAAAAGTTTTTAAAAGCTATAAAATAACAATTATATATTTATTTGGATTTGGAACATAAGCCCCATGAAGGAGAAAGTAGGATGTAGAGATACACATAAGTGCGCGTGACGTGAAGATCACTGCTAGATCCTTAGATTCAAAGATCACATGAGATCCAGAGCGGCTCATCAAATTGACCCGTTAGCTTGTCACCATCCTGACCGTTCAAACTCAACCCACTAAGATCCAAATCATCATGCACCGTGTGCCACGTAGGGGTTCCATCTTCATACCCATTCCACGTCAGCCTCCTCAGCCCCGTCCCCTCCACCCTCACCACGTACAGATCCCCGTACGGTTGAAACTGGTTCGGCACCGTCACTGGTTCCACCGTTACTCCGCCGAGGTTCGCCGTGAAGACGAGCCACTCTCCGTCCTTGTTGAAGCTCACGTGGTTGATCCTCTCCCTCTCCGCTTCCTCTGACCCCTCCGGTCCCGCAAGTTGGATCCTCCTCAGACCCGAACCGTCAGGTCTCACCACGTACGCGCCGAAGGACTCAGTGTTCGCCGGATTGTGCCGGTTTGATGAGAACGCTATGAGATCGCCCTTCGGGGACCAGCAAGGCATGGTGTCGATCCATGGCCCCTCCGTCAACCGCCGTATGCCGTCTCCGCCGACGGTTTCTCCGTCCAAGGCGTCGACAATGTAGAGGTTCTTGTGGCCCGATCGACCCGATCGGAACACGACGGACTTGCCATCGGGGGAGCAGGATGGGAAAGCATTGTTTCCGGTGTCTTCTCTGGTGAGAATCTTTACCTCACACGGAATCTCGTCTTTGTCGTCGGTGAGATCCGATGGATCGAACTTGACGCGAGCGATCTGAACAGCAGTTTTCGCCGGGTGGAAGATCGGGCCGAGGGATGTATAGATGACGTGACGCTCCGTTGGGCTCCACGAGTTGTAGAAAGCTGTACGGTCCTTGATCAACGTCCATCTTTTAGAACCATCTGATTTCACAACTTTGATGCCGCCATTGGCGTCGAAATCGTGGTTGAAGGCGATTAGGGCACCGTCGGGAGACGGCGAAGGGAACGACCCGTTGATTCTGAGCAAGCGGAGGTCCTTGATGGGAGATGTGATGGGTTCTAGGTTCGGAGCGACAGACTCGCCTTGAGTCGACTCGCCGCGGAAACGGTGGTACCCAACGAATTCGGAATCGAGAGAGACGAACGGGTTGTAATGGTGGTAACTCGGGTTGAGTGACTTGGTCACCGGCTGAAACGTTTTCTGCTCCATATCGAAAATCTCGATGTGACGGTACTCGCCGCCGGGACGACGAGTGGCCAAGGCGATTCGTTTCCCGTCTTGGAAAGCTGCAGGGGTGAAACAATGTAGTCCAGAAGGTGTGACTCGGACCGGTGCGATTGGAAAACCGGAAAATTCCAGGATATTTTCCGGCAAATCCACTCGGAAAACGCTCCACCAACCGTCGTCGGCTTGACGGTGGAAGAAGACGACGGACTCGCCGTACCAGGTCGGCCAACCGCCGTGCTCGCACACGGCAATCCTCTTCTCCGGTTCGGAGGCTCGGAAAACAACAATATCCGTTTTCATCTCGTGAAATTCACCGCCCCAAGGGCGAGATCCGTACGACGCAACGGCAACGAATTCTCCGGATCGGGAAACCGCCGGGCTGTAATCAGCAGCGTCGGGAGGGGTAAGCCGAGTGGGTTTAAGGTCTCCGCGGACGAGTTCCACCGCGTAAAGAGAGGACCAGCTTTTGAAGTGGCGGTCAGGCTGCTCGTGCGCTGATATGAAGTAGAGGCGATTGTTTCTCACGATGGGACGGTCGTGGAAGAGGCTGTCCGGAGCTCCGGGAAGCTGCTCCGGCGCTGGATTCCCGAGTCGGGTTTTGTAAATCCGGGCGGAGCCGGTTCGTTCGGAGACAAATACGATAGTGTCTCGGTCTCCGTCGGCGAAGTGGGCATTGAAGTTGACGGAGATGCCATCGGTGAGGCGATGCTCGGTGGCGGAAGGGACGTGGAAGGAGAAGACGTCGAAGCCGTAGTAAGTACGACCGACGGTGGTGAAGATGATGGTGCCTCTGGGATCTTCCATTTTGCGGTTGCGATTGAGTTTGCGTTTGAGAGAGGGATATACATATATATATAGGGAGGTGAAGGAAGTGACATTTGTGGAGTATGGCTGCGTGTGAACGGAATAAAGCGGTGCGTGCGTGTGGGCTTACGTTAGAAAGTCAAGACTTTTTCTTATCCAAGCTTGATTTTGGTAACCATTTTTGTATATTACATCCCAAGCCGATGTATGGTGGCTGAACTGTATAATGACTTCTTCTTCAAAAGAAAGTGTAAATAGAATAATCCCTCGTCATCTTCGATTTCTATTTTTTTAAAATAAAAAAAATGTACGAATTGTTTTGAACTAGCAAAGTAATTTTAAATTGATAAATTTATTTAACAGTTTATTTTCGACTCAAAAGTAGGAGAAAATTTAAAAAACATATAAAATTAATATTTTTAAAATAATTGAAAAATTAAAATCGGTGTAAGTGTAACCTTGAAAATCAATCACGGGACTTAATATGATAAAATTATGTAGCTGTCATCCGAACAAATTGAATATTGTATTTTGGATCGAATTAGATATTATGATAGGAAAAAGTACACATTGGAATATTTCTTTTGCGACTGATCTTGGAAAAATCAACAATTTGAAAAATCGCACAAATAATGATGTAATAGAAAATAGCTTATAGGCATGTTAATGAAAATAAAATATACCTGAAAAAGACAATGATAATCTGTAAAACTAACTCTCTAACACTTAGTGAACCGAAAGACAATTCATTTTCTGCTCAAAGAAAGAAAGAGAATAATCACTGTTTACTCTCTAGTCTTCACCTACCAAATACAGAGTATCAATTACAGTGAACATCATCGTTTAGATGCGTTCATACTTCATAGACGAACAAAAATTAAAACTTTCAAAGGAAAAAAGACAGTCAACTCGGAGATGGCCAAAGGGTTTTCTTCCGAGAAAGCTTTGCCGCCACCAGTAAGGTATTCTCCGGCGAGATGCTCCGGGGAATATACTTTACCACCTTCGACTCAAGCCCCTGTTTTTTGACCCAATCCATCCTCCCCGCATCGATGATTTCCTTGCATTTAAACCCTACAACCGCACGTTCACTTGGTTCCATCTTCTTCACGATCTCCTCCACGCTGCTCGAATCATTCTCCAGTTCTTCTTTCTTCTCACTGAGAACAACACGGAAAACAATTCACCAATGAAATATGCCTAGCCGTGGTTTCACATGCTACAGAAACCGAAAAAGTCGAATGCTTTAAGGCGGACATACGTTGATCCATGGTCAGTGACATCAGGAAGGTTGGAACCATGATCTGCATCCACAGCCCAACTGGTGAACCATGTCATGGCATGGAACTCATCTTCAGAAAGTCCCAGATGGGAGAAATATTCTTTATCTGTAAGATGAACCATAACGGCGCAGACTTCATAAGAAAAGAATTTCTACAAGAATTTAACTGGACAAGTTTGATTAAGGATGGTACAACAAATTACTTATGTATTGTTTCCACTGGCAAAGATGATGGCAACAGGTTGCTATAGCTAGGCCCGTCAGAATGGCACTTCCATGGTCTTGTCTGGACAGACAACATCTTAGGCTCAAATCTATTTAACCCATAAACATTAACTTCAATGAGTCCGCGAAAATGAATGAACAAAGAACAGCAATGTTGAACAGATCACTGAAAATTTTCACCAACCTGTTGCAGGCCCACAAAGGTGTTTCCCAACAGCTACATATGGAACTCCATGTAGAGATTCAACAGCATTCAGGTTCAAATCCTCGACTGGATATTCACAAAGGTCTTGCAAATTAGTACAGAAGATCATTGCATTGCATAGATTCTGCATTAAATCTATGCAATGAGCAATAAACATTAAGAAATTACGAGAAAGCACCAGCAATACAAGATTTATGGAAACCTTACTATCGATTCTTAAACGCTCCAATACCAAGTTCTCCTTTTGCCTTAATGACCGATCAGCCTACAAGTAGGTCACAAGAGATGAACCAAAGCCTGAATTAATGCAAGGAATTTAGCTAAACAGGTACGAATTCGGCTATCTAACCTTAAGTTTATAAGATTTTCTCTCAACTAAGTACACCCTTTTTATCCCATAGCAATCTGAGAGCATTTGTGTCAAGTATCCTCTCCCGGCGCCAAACTCAACCACGGCAGATGCGCTTTCCTCTTCTCGTTGCAGATCACTTTTACAAGCTTCGATATTCGTATATCTCTTCAGTGCACCAATCTCTTCCAAGTTCCCGAGAATCGAAGCTTGCTGCAAAACATGTTTCTCTTGAAACGGTATCTTCCTGCCCAACAATTAACGTATCTCAGAAAGAAAAAGGAAAACAAAAAGCAAATCCAAGAACAAAAAGCTCTCTCTTTTTCTCTCAATTACCTATCTATCTCCTTCTTAAACCACATGCTACAAGCTTCCGGCAACTTATACGAATCCTCAATATCCTTACATAGTCTACCATGAACATTCTCGATTTTTCTAATTAACTCGTAGAACTGAGAAACTCGCATACTATGCACCAGATTCCTCTTCATCTCTGAAGAAACGATACCATCCGGACAACACAAACTCTGCTTGTTCCTTTCTTTTCCATCTTCTCCACCAGCATTTATGGCCTTCTGGTAAAATGGTTGAGCCGACAAGGCATCGATTTGTTTCCGTAAAGGACATCTCTTGACATGCCCTTCCATGTTCTCTTGCAACACAGAGCTACAAAACCAGACCAAGAGTCAAACCATTGCCCAACGGCCAGTAACATAAATACTTCTTTCACTTGTCAGGAATCAAATCCGTTCCAAGAAAGACATTTATATATTATTATATATCACTCACTGAGAAGGGTCGATAGGGCACAGAACCCATTGCCCATCCGACCTCTGGCTATGGTTACCACAAAACCTGTTTGCACACTAACAAAATTAGCTTCTGTTAAGATTTAGGAAAGAAAAAAAATCGAATTTCATCGAAACTAACAGGGAATTTCCGATTCGAGCATTGGCGCAGAATCTGTTCTTTTTCGGAAGCCAGAATTTGCAGCGAGTCTCGTCGTTCTCCGCCATACTCTTTCAGCGAGTTCGCCTCTAGACGCAAGAAAGTCTCAATTTTTTTTTTCCTTTTTTCTGAGAAAGGTCGGACCTTTGGAGAACGCTCAAATCTTTCATTGGGCCTCATCGGCCCAGTCCGGTGGTGGATGTTTGGGAATTCTGCGACCTATACATAGATATATAGATACATACATTCATACAATGAAGAGCCAAGACCGAGGTCCATTTCACGCCCGCTGCAATCGTATAATTCACGAAAGGAAACCCAAAGGGGCAAAACCCTAGAAGCCGCATTATCGAACATCACCTCCTTCAATGTCAAGGCTGAGATCCAACAGACCTGGGACGACTCTAAAGTTGCCTATTACAATACCCACAAGGATTCAACCTTCAATCTTACGGTTGAATTCGGTGACAGCATTTATGTTAGAGATTATGAAAATACCCAACGGAAAGAGGATGACGACAATGTATAATGAAAGATATTTTATAAGATAAAGTGGAGGCATGTTGTATTATTTCTATAGCAAAAGTATGCATACGCTTTCTCCGTTTAGCACAGAGGAAAAATCCTCCATTTCACGCTGGAAACCAGCTTCACCTTCACCTCGCGTCTCTTAGTCTTCGCCTCTTTCGTAGAACTCTTCGCCTCCCTCCCTACCCGGGTGACTCTTCGCCTCACGTTCATTCTCCTCCCTGCGTCGTTCATTCTCCCGAATTTCCCCGGCCATCACAAGAGGAGAGGAATGTTGTGGATGAAAGCCATGGAACTCAAAATCGATTCCGACAATCTGAACATTTTTATACAACAACAAAAAAGGGTTTCATCGCCGGAGACTGAAACCCACTCTTAGATAAAAAAAGTGTTCCACTAATTCATCGGGAATCTGAATGGTAACAATGAAATCAGAGCTCAATCAGTAATTCCCAAGGGTTTCCTTCGTCGGCGACTATAAGAACAGCAAGAGTAAGAGAGATAGAGATGAAAGAGAGAAGAAGAAGAGGAGAGAGGAGGAATCGGAATCCGAGTCGTTATTTGTGTCTGAGTCATTCTACTCTGACTCGAACAATTCCTCGCCGGAGAGGAGATCGAGGAAGGGGAGAAGCAGGAGTAAGAGCAGGAGTCGTTATCTGTGTCTGAGTCTTCCTACTCTGACTCGGACAATTCCTCGCCGGAGAGGTGATCGAGGAAGGGGAGAAGCAGGAGTAAGAGCAGGAGTAGTCGTCGGAGCAGGCATCAGAGTTGGAGTGAGGATGAGGATTCAGATGATAGCAGTGATGGACCCAAGGGTAGGAAGAAGAGTTCGTCCAGGAAGATTACAGAATCGGAAATCAAAGAGTATTTGGCTAAGAAAGCTCGGAAGAAGGTTTATTTTCCAGTTCCCATATCTTCTTGTATGTGATGAAGCTCTTTTGCTAACTTTTGGTGTTTGTTGAATTCGTTGTAGGCATTACGAGCTGCGAAGAAGCTAAAGGCGCATTCGGTGTCGGGTTATTCAAATGACTCAAACCCATTTGGGGATTCAAATCTCAATGAAAAGTAAGTGATTCACTGGAAGTTTGCAATTTAGGAATGATAGGTAATTGTATGTTCTAATACATATTGTGCAAGTAGTGTTGGTTATGGTGTTTGTTTACTGGTGTAAGTTCTGCAATAGGGTATTTCACGGAGAAGATTGTACTGTTTAATTTGACTAGAAATGGAAAAAAACCTGCAAAGTGGCAAGCAATGTTATGTTGGTTATCTTATGAGTCATGCATACAATTGGATTATTATTATAGGGGTAGTCTAGAATGGATTCTCATAGCAAATTTATACTCTTCTGTCATAGCAAGTATACTCAAACAGGACACTTCCATTGTTAAACACATGAAAGACAGAAGTAACAATAATATCTCTATGCAAGGTGAATGCTTTTAGACATTGCTGAATCAATCCATATTTTCTTACCTAATCTCACCTTCGAAAACATATATGCAGCTTGGAATTCTCTATGGCCGCAAGAACGGAAGCAGCAAAGATCCTTCTTTGTTTTCGGGTTAGCCCTCATATTGGAACTCGATCTCAACGGTATCAGAAAGTTCGTCCACACTTTCTTCTGCCTCCCTAATTGGTGAGCTATTCAGCTAACGTCTCAAGATGCGTTCATACAATCTGTAAGAATTTTTATTCAAAAAGATCATATCAAAAGGCACTAAAAGCTTTTGTTTGTCTTTGCTGAATGTTAATGTAAAAGCAAGATGTGGCACGGTTTTCTAGGGTCGACATTGCCGTCGAGAGATCTAATGATCTTCGCATTCTACATGTTCGTGATAGCACCGCCCGACATGAGGAAACTTCTCATCAATCATCTCTTCTCCGACCCAACTGGTGCTATTATGTTTCAGACCTATCTTACCCTTTGATTCTATCTATCTCTTATGTCAATAAAAGTAAAACATGGAGCCTTGTAGACTCGACGATAAACTAAAGGTATTCCTCTGCAACATATGCTATTCACTATGTTGCTTATTTGAAATAATCTTCCTTTATCAATTTTCTGAACAGATACATCATTTAGAATGATGTAGTGGTAGGCGATGGTTAGGAAAGAGGCCGTAGATTCCTGTTGGAGGTTTCCATGGAAAGATCTTCAACGTTTATGCATAAAAATAACTTGCCAGCTAATAGGTAATGTACAGCTACGGATGAGTCATTGGCTTCTGATTTTCAATTATGTTGTTGCTTATTCTAAATATTTATGTATGTTCATGTTAGTGTATGTTCATCTTAATTCAATAGTTCTATGATTAGCGTGTAGGAGGGTTGGGGAGCTTGACCAATGATCTAAGATGTAATCGCTTCTGAATTTCGTCGAGAAATAAGGTATCGTCACCACCCACCTTCGGTGGTTGCCGCCATCGTTCCCCAGCCTTCTCTGGTGGTTTTGTGGGGGACTAGCGTAGACCCTTTCGGAGCAGCTCCAACAACTTCAGTTTTGTATCCACTCAAACCTTTCATATTTTTTTCGTTTGAAGTTCCATATTATTTATTCTTGATTCATATGCAAAGATGACCCAGAATTTTAAAATATTTTGTTGTCAAAATTTGTCAGTTTTTAGGTTATATTTGTCTGCTGTTATTGTATTTGGATTTCGATTAATCTGCCTTTGTAAGCCTCCAATGGTGCATAGAGATGTGAAAAGCTCAAGCAAAAGTGGCAGATTTCGGGCTCTCCAGATCTTTCCCCGTGTAGGGTTTGACGTGTGGAAACACGAGTTATAAATTATCCTAGACCATTTCACCGCAAGTATACAGATCGTGTAGTGTCGATCTCTGGGGACCAAAGCATCCAAAAACTAAGAATGAAACTAAACTAAGACGAATAAAGATAGAAGGGGATATGGTCCTAAAACTAACCTAAGTGGTGACAACGTTATTAGGTTGGGGATGAATTCGGATATGACAAACACTACGGGTGTCGGGATACCGGGAATCGTATGAATGAAGCAACTAAGGATCATAGATCTATCAATTTATCTTGACAACGGGAAATTCATGCCTTAAGGTGAGGAGTGATTCTTCCGAGTCTAAACCTCCTAACCATGAGTACGTGCAACTCTACCTTCTAGCAGTGATTAACCCGTACCATGACAGCTAAATGAACGCAATCATTATTCCTAAGACGACTAACCGACCGGTCAGATTCTCATTAGCCGAGCTTAATCTACAACTTAATAGGTCCGGATTCATTCTTTAACCTTTCAGCAAAGTCCGAAATCCTATGTTACTGAGCGGGCAGCACTAGCGTAAGAGTGATAATGCTAAGCGTAGAACCGATTCAAGAATAAAAATCAATAAATCTAAGCATTAACGCATATCATTGTTCATCCAATACAATCCGATATCCTTACCCGTAGTTGGGACTCTACTCACTCATGGAGAAAACAAAAGACGAAGATAACATAATCCTAAACATGATAGACTCTAGGAAATTCGATGCCTCGACCTTCCCTATCGAGTTATCGGTGCAAGGATTGATGTTTCTCTTCTTCTCCAACGTCTCCCGAGCCTTTCTAGATGTTTTCCCAGCCTTTCCTTGCCTTGTACGTCGCCCCCTATTTGCTCTAGATCTATTCTGTTCTTTAAATTAGGTTGTTTGAATGTTAGATCTAGGTTGTTGCGAAATACACGGCCCGCTCGGGCATCACTGTTGCCCGGTTGTGCAGAGGCGCGCCCGGTCGTGTTCCTTCATAATGCCCGATCGGGCATCAGTACCCGATCGCGTGGTTGAGCGGCCCGAGTCGTGCAAACTCTCGGGGCAATTGGGATGAATAAACGCCCAAGCAGGTATACGTCTTGCGCCCGATCGGGTAAGGCGACCCGATCTCGTTGCCTTCGTGCCCGGGTCGTGCAAGGTATACGGATAAAACCCCGTAGGTTTTACCCGAACGGGTGGACTATGGTGCCCGACCGGGCACCCCTGAAGTCTTGAATATTCTCTTATCCGCTCGTTGCTCGGGTGTTCCTTTCGGTTCTAAGGCTCGATCTTGACTCTGAGTGGATATTTCTTCAAAGCACGTGGTTTTGTGCAGGAATCCGTCTTTTAAAGCTCATTTAGGCCTTGTCGCCTAAAAAACCTGAAAACCAACAAAACGGGTGTATGGAACTCATAATCATATCGGATATGTAAATCTATATATAAAATATACGCGAAAATGGCACTAAAATCTATCCTAAAATTGATACACTTTCAGTGTTATCAAACTCCCCCAGAACTAAACCTTTGTTTGTCCTCAAACAAAACTAAAGTCTAGCACAAGAAGAATTTGTTTGTCCTCAAACAAAACTAAAGTCTAGTACAAGAAGAATCTAATAACGATGGATACTAGCTCAAAAATATCGAAGGGTTAGTCATTTCGCAAATCAACGCGTCACATGGATACGAGCCTAAGCGTACCGAGTATAGCCTTATGTCTACCGAAAGTGTTGAGCCATGAAATTCTACCAAAAATCTAAGTCTACTTCACAACCCTAGATAACGTCCAAGCAATCTCCATACCTATTTCCCTAAGCTTTTGATATCATTCAAATCTCTTCTTCTCGTTCTTATGCATTTCTTTTCTTTTCGGTACTTAGATCCACGCTTTGTTCCTTTTTTTCTTTTCTACACTTAGATCCACGCTTTGTTCCTAGGACGTCGAAGTCGAAGAGGGATGACTTTCTACTTAGACCCAGGCTGCCTATGGCACACTCATAAGGTTGCGCGATCTTAGTGGAGTGAAGAGGTGCGTTATTGATTTTATTATTTTTTTCTTCGGTTATATTTATTTTTTTTCTTTTCTTTTCTTGATTACGCAACACTTTAACCCTTAGGACGTAGAAAAGCGCCTCTACCCACCACTTAGACCCGAACCATCGAATATCGATGTACTCATGCCAATCCTAACTTGGAATAGTGAAAAACTTATCCTAGATGACAGCGAAGTATAAGCGTGTGGAATCTAACTCATGAACGCTAAACATATCAAGTAAGCTAAGGCTAGATGGTATATACGGAGATATGACTACTTGGTACCGAAATCTAAGGAGTGAATTCAACTAGATAAGGGTTTCAAACACAACTACTCGACTAATCGGTATCAAAAGTCTTCTAAGCAAACCTAGACCATTATCCACGATTCAACAAAGTCGCAAAACATGACTAAACTCGAAAAAATTTTCACTAGATATCCATCTTATTCCTAAACCTAATCCTAAATCTAAACATGTCGCTCTAAATACACATCCGTATCACAAAATGAAAGAGTACCCCCCCCCAGACCTGTACGCACAATCCCGGTGTTCGAGACCTATGAGGGATC
>CM071867.1:24203093-24236284 GCA_036759665.1 Gynandropsis gynandra
AAATACACGGCCCGCTCGGGCATCACTGTTGCCCGGTCGTGCAGAGGCGCGCCCGGTCGTGTTCCTTCATATCGCCCGATCGGGTATCAATACCCGATCGCGTGATTGAGCGGCCCGAGTCGTGCAAACTCTCGGGGAAATTGGGATGAATAAACGCCCGAGCGGGTATACGTCTTGCGCCCGATCGGGTAAGGCTACCCGATCTCGTTGCCTTCGTGCCCGGGTCGTGCAAGGTATATGGATAAAACCCCATAGGTTTTACCCGAGCGGATGGACTATGGTTCCCGACCGGGCACCCTTGAAGTCTTGAATATTCTCTTTTCCGCTTGTTGCTCGGGTGTTTCTTTGGGTTCTAAGGCTCGATCTTGACTCTGAGTGGATATATCTTCAAAGCACATGGTTTTGTGCAGGAATCCGTCTTTTAAAGCTCATTTAGGCCTTGTCGCCTAAAAAACCTGAAAACCAACAAAACGGGTGTATGAAACTCATAATCATATCGGATATGTAAATCTATATATAAAATATACGCGAAAATGACACTAAAATCTATCCTAAAATTGATACACTTTCAGTGTTATCAGGGTTAAACTCATGCCTCTACAGTTATTGCAAGAACACCTGGTATTCTCTCTGGAGATTTGGTCCGTTTATGGGTTTCAAGGCGGTGAAAAGGTCATTGTTATAATTTCAAATGTTCGGTCTAACATACATGGAACACTGGGTTTCATGTCTGACCAACAGAGAATAAATGTAGCACTTAACTACCCGAGCCAGGTATTTATACAAAACTTTATGTTTTGGTTATTGCAAATGGATAGTCATTAAATTCGTTAGTTCCGTTGTAGCTTTTGTTTGTGGATACTTGGAAATGCAGAAACTTTGACGCATAGCAAGTCTGTGTGGGCGAAGCTGATATATGACGCCAAGAAGCGCAATTGTTTCCATGATGCCAGAGATGATAATTCCTTGGTTCAAACTATGGCAAGAGCGACTATCAAGTTTGACCAGTTTCATAAGCTTCAGAACAAGCAAATTTTGTTGTCCAACTCTTCCAAATGGAAGGTATTCAAATTTTGCCCTTGACAGCATTTCATCACTCCTTCTATATTATTGTTGTTTAAAATCTTTATTTGTACCGGAAACAGGTCTGCTTCAATGCAAATTTCTCGAAATCTTAGGAAGCAATTACGGATGCTGAAATATACAGCAAAATTATGAGTCTACTGGTGGAGTTATCGGACGGTAGATTCCAATATCAGTTTGAGAGAGACATCGAGGTTTTTTGTTTCAAGAACATGAAAGAATACAAGATCAACGATGTTCTAAGCCTCATTTGGGCAGTAGACATTGTTAAGGATGACTTATACTACGTCCAAGTGTTCAAGATTTGGGATCTATAGTCACCATCTTATGTTCCTCAAGCAGTAGAGCATTTAGATAAATACTATACAAATATATAAAAGCGAAGATCTTACAGTGCACAACCAGATGTACTAAAGGGTTGAGTAACTCAACTTAAATTTGTTTCTAAACCCACATAAGCATGGAATGTACATATGTTCATTATTTATAAGATGATGCAGGAATTTGGTTTTACCCATGAGATGTACTGTTGGAAATGAGGTTGTTTCACACGATGATTGCTCCGAAAATCTCGTATTGAGTTGCATTACAAGATCATTTGCATCCCTCATTTGCCTTTTCTTTTCTCCCAGATTTAAGGTCATTCGTCTTCGGTAATTTTGCTTCATTGTGCCTGCGATGGTTCTCGCTTTCAATGGTAAGTTTCTTTTCGATTTCAGTTTGACTTCTGCTTGGTTTCGATTATTTTAGGTCTCGCACTACAAGAAAATATGTAATTCGGGACTGCATTTCCGGACTGAGCCATTCGTCCCTAAATTTAGGGACGGATTAGGGACGGTTTAGGGACGGACTACTAAATCCGTCCCTAATCCGTCCGCAATATTCCAGACTGCTGAGTAGTCCCTAAGTCGTCTGTAATTCGGGACGGATTCGGGACTAATTTTGCGGGCGTCCGCAATGTGCGGACTGATTTACTCGTCGTCCGCAAATTACCGACGGACAGCGCAACCGTCCGCAATTTGCGGACGGTTTGCGGACGGTCAATACTTCCGTTCGAAAATTGCGGACGGAAATAAGTCCCGTCCGCAATTTCCGGACTTATTAGGGACGGTCCGTCGGGAAATAATTATCACGGTCCGCAATCCGTCCAGAATCGGTCTTAAAATTTTAAATTTAATCTCTTCCCTTCTATCCGTTTTTCACACACAAATCTCATATCATTCTCTTCAAATCTTGTTATCGTTTGTGGTTATAATGGCATCGTCGTCGAGATCGAATATTTTCGTTTTGAGACAATGGATGTATAAAAGAATTGATCCGGAAACGCAAAGTGTATCAAAGGAGTTTCTAGAAGGTCTTACACAATTTATGACGGTGACGACAAATCAACAAGTTTATAGAGAAAACGGTAAGTTGGTTTGTCCATGCGTAAAATGCAAAAATGAAAAATTCGTTAATGAGAAAACCGTTTGGAATAATCTCTATTTAAGAGGTTTTATTCCAAATTATTTTATTTGGTTTTCTGATGGAGAGAATTTCGCACCACAACCCAGTAATGTTGTGGAAAATTTTAGTAGGGGTTTCGTAAATCGTGAAGTATCTCAGATTTGTCAAGATGTAGAAACCCCTTATGTAGAAATGGTGCAAAATGCATTCGTCGAAAGAAACGAAGATGAAAATATTGAAGAAGATCCGAATGAAGAATCAAAAACTTTTTTTGAAATGTTAGAAAGTGCTAGGCATCCACTTTATGATGGTTGTAGAAGTGGTCTATCACGGTTGTCTTTATCTGCACGGTTGATGAATTTGAAGACGGAAAATAATATTTCTCAGAATTGCATGGATTCTATATCGCAATTAGTAAGAGATTATTTGCCGGAAGATAATAATGCAGTCGAGTCATATTATGAAACAAAGAAGATGATGAGATCATTCGGTTTATTGCCGTATCAAAAGATTCATGTTTGTCAAGACAACTGTATGATTTTCTGGAAAGAAACTTCGGATTTGGTCAATTGTCGATTTTGTGGAAAAGATCGATTTTATTTGACAAGAAATGGAAAATCGGTTCCGTTTCGTCGTATGTGGTATTTACCAATTACAGATAGAATAAAAAGATTGTATCAATCGGAGAAGACCGCAAGCGACATGAGATGGCATGCCGAGCATTCAAGTCCTGACGGAGAAATGTGTCATCCCTCAGATGGTGAGGCGTGGAAACACTTTAACAAGGTATATCCTGATTTTGCAGCTGAGAGTCGAAACGTTTATTTAGGCCTTTGCACTGATGGTTTTAATCCATTCGGGATGTCTGGGAGAAATTATTCGTTGTGGCCAGTTATTATGACACCGTATAATTTACCACCAGATATGTGCATGAAGCGTGAGTTTTTGTTCTTAACTATATTGATTCCCGGGCCTAATCATCCGAAAAGAAGTTTGGATATATTTCTTCAACCATTGATTGAAGAATTGAAAGAATTATGGAAGGGAGTTCCAGCGTACGACGTTTCGAGACGACAAAATTTTATATTACGAGGTGCTCTTATGTGGACAATAAGTGATTTTCCAGCTTTTGGTATGCTATCTGGATGGACAACGCATGGTCGATTGGCTTGTCCATATTGCATGGAGGAAACAGACGCTTTTCAGTTGAAGTATGGACGGAAAACGAGTTGGTTTGATTGTCATCGCCGTTTTCTTCCTCCTGATGATTCACTACGACGCAACAAGAGGAATTTCAAAAGGAATATTGTCGTGCGGAAATCTCCTCCTCCAGTTTTGACCGATGAAGAGATATTGTATGAACGACTTCTCGCTTTGAGTATTCCTAGGAGTATAGACTGCGGAGGAAACAATCATCCGAGAATTGATGGCTACGGAAATACCCATAATTGGTACAAGAAGAGCATATTTTGGGATCTACCGTATTGGAAAAATCTGAAGCTTCGCCACAATCTCGATGTCATGCACATAGAGAATTTTTTTTTCGATAATATCATCAATACGGTAATGAATGTCCCAGGAAAAACAAAGGATAACATTAAATCCCGGAAGGATCTCGCAGAGTATTGCTCACGGAAGGAGTTACATATACGTGGAGATGGTAAAGCTCCAGTTCCGATATTCAGATTGTCTAATGAGGAAAAATCTAAATTGTTGCACTGGTTGAAGGAAGACGTGAAATTTCCTGATGGTTATGCATCTAACATCGGAAGATGCGTCGATATTCATGGAGGAAAGTTATCAGGGATAAAAGGTCACGATTGTCATGTATTCATGCAACGATTACTTCCCATATGTTTTTCTGAATTGATGGACAAACATACACACGAAGCAATTGGAGGTATCATGATTATTTTACATATATATAGTATAATTAGTGATTATATAATTTATATTAATTGTAAAATAAACTAATTAATATACTTGAATTTTCAGATTGGCATATATTTTTCCGAGATTTATGTGCGAGGAACTTAAGTGTAGATGTGGTTCGTAGACTTAAAAGTAACATAGTTACAATACTATGCAATTTGGAGAAGATTTTTCCACCATCATTCTTCGATGTTATGGAGCATCTGACAGTTCATCTACCACACGAAGCCGCATTAGGAGGTCCAGTTCAATTTCGTTGGATGTATCCGTTCGAGCGATTTATGTTTCATTTGAAGAAAAAAGCCAAACAAAAAGCTCGTCCAGAGGGTTCAATTGTGGAACAATACGTGAATGAGGAAATATCGTTCTTCACGTCGTACTACTTCGAGCCACATGTTCAAACGCGAAGTAGAAATCCGGACAGATGTTTTGATGGTGGTGTGGCATTTTCATATCCAATACCAGATGTTCCAGATATATTTTGCGGAGTTGGTCGAACATCTGGTAAGGCGAAAGAGATATGGTTATCACAACGAGATCTACACATCGCACATACATATGTTTTACTCAATTGTGAATATCTACGGCCTTTTGAAAGGTACAGATACCTATAAATATATAGATTCAATTGCGTATGCATATCTCTTTGTAATATTAACGTAATGTTTCTGACATTTTTCAGGATGTTTGATGATGTATTGAAGAATACATATATGAATATTGATGAAACTCAACTCCAAGAGCTTAAAGAAAGAGATTTCTCCACATGGATAAGACAATATGTAAGTAAATGATAGTTATATATTATTGTTATTCAAATTATGAATAAGACGTTTATATCAATGATTTGTTTCATTTAATACAGACTGAGATTGGCAATCACCCGTTATGGCTACGCGATCTTGTTAAAGGACCAACTTTAAAAGTTACGAGTTGGCCAATGTATTTCACACGTGGTTACAACTTTCATACTTACGAGCACGGAAAATTGAAGTCAACTATGAACTATGGTGTTTGTGTGAAAGGTGAAAGCTATTGTGAATCGACCGACGAACCAGATTTTATGGGATTTTAAAAGACATTTTGCAATTGGAATATCCAGGTATTAATAATCCAAAACTATGAACTATGGTGTATGTGTGAAAGGTGAAAGCTATTGTGAATCGACCGACGAACCAGATTTTTATGGGATTTTGAAAGACATTTTGCAATTGGAATATCCAGGTATTAATAATCCAAAAAATTTCCTTTCGATACCACGTATGTTATATTTTCGAATTAATATGTTGACTTATATTTGTCATTTTTTGTAGGTTACGTTGGTCTAAGAGTGATGTTATTCCGATGTGATTGGTTTGATCCAATAAACGGTCGCGGAATAAGAATAAACAAATTAGGTGTCGTAGAAATTAATTCTACAAGAAGATATGCAAAATACGAGCCTTTTATTCTTGCGTCACAAGCCGATCAAGTTTGTTATGTTTCCTATCCACATATTAGACGATCTTCAGGTTGGCGTTTCGCAATGAAGATACTTCCAAGGGGTATATTTATCGACAAGACAGAAGAACAACAATTGGCCATGCAACAACAAACCACCGAGATTGTTGCAATTGATGAAGTTACAATTGAAGCATTGGCACATGGTGAAGTCGAAGAAAATGAAGATGAAACGATAGAAGTAAACGAAGAAGATGAAGAATTTGAATCAAATTCAGAATCACAAGAATCGACGGAAGAATTATGTGACTCTGAATCAAATTCAGACGTTTAAAGAATTGTTATTTATAACTTTATATTGTTATATATATCGGTATTTTCTTTTCCCTCATGAAATATATATCAGTCGATTCTTTTACCTCATGAAAACCCGTCCCTCGGTCAAATTCCCGTCCCTTGGTCCCGTCCCTCGGTCGAAACCCGTCCCTCGGTCGAAACCCGTCCCTCGTCAAAAACCCATCCCTTGGTCCCGTCCCACGGTCGAAACCCGTACATCGGTCGAAACCCGTCCCTCAGTCAAAAACCCGTTCCTAAGTCCAGTCCCACGGTCGAAATTTCCGGACGGCGTCTTGAGCCGTCTGGAATTTCCGGACGGCGTCTAGTTCCGTCCGCAAATGGGACACGGGGCACCAAACCCGTCCCTAATTGGTCGGCAAATTGGACACGGTACACGTGCCCCGTCCGCGTCCCGTCGGCAATTTGCGGACGACTTGCGTCTCCCGTCCGCAAACCGTGTGCACATTCCGGACGAGAAGCGACCAGGTTTGCCTTGGCGTTATATTTCGAGCTCCTTCAGTTGGTTCTTGTTGTGCTGTAATCTTGGGTCTCTATCTAGATCATGCATAATTTTCGGGTCGATCTTTTTGTAATCCTCTGTTTCTTCTTAGGGTTCTCCAATATCGCTCTCTCGCTATGTCGAACACGGTTCTTACATCAGAGAAGCCTTCAAATTCATCGCCTTTGAATCCCCCGTCAAGAGTAATATGCCATGTGTACGATTACTCACTGCAGTCCGTTTTCCATTCAGTATTGTGTTGATTTTGTAGCCGAATTATGCCTGATTCCACCATTGTTTACTGTTTAGGTGCCAGAAGCAGTTTTCACAGTATACTTGTCCCCGCTGCAACTCCCGTTATTGTTCCCTTTCTTGTTACAAGGTGAGTAATCATCGGTATTGTTCTCTGAATCTGCCATTGATAAATATGCATGTTGGTTTTGCATGAATTGATATCTTCTGCATGTAAGAAGTGATTTTGATGCTTTCAAGTACTTGTCAAGTAGGAATCGTAGTCAATAAGCCTCTAGGAATGTAGCTGGCGCTCGTTAATTGTGGTTGTTCCCATGCTTGCTGTTACAGTCTCACAGTGTTCAGTGTACCGAGCCCTTCATGAGATAAATAATTAAGAAAATAATTGTATATAAAATATGAAAACTATGCATATATATGAAATATGAAAGTAATTGTATATAAAATATATGAAAATATGAATATATATTAAGATTTGATACAACTATTATTTAGACGTTTTCTATATTAACACTATTGAATTAATGAGAGTTTGCAAAGATATTTGCCTTACACTCTAAAAAGATTCAAAGTTTTTATAATATAAACATTGAATTAAATGTTTATATAATTTTTTAAATTATAATTTTAGTACGTCACGTCGTATTGGAAGAGGCGGTAACTAAAACCGCTCAACATCCAAAGAGAGTGCTAATGCTCCACAACACTCGAGACAACAATCGGATCCAATATATTCGGATTTTATGAATCCGAATTTATTTCCGACTGGATCGGCACAATATATGCCGTATCCATTTTACCAGCAAATGCCACCGCCGGTCGAACCGATGTTGCATCCCGAGCCTCCGATGTATCAAGAACCCATTGTGGAGGAGCTTCTAGCAATGGACGAGGAAAGACGGAAACTTCCTCATTTAGATCCGGATTCATATTTCGACAAACTTTGGTATATATAAAACATAATTTTAATTAATTATGTTTATAATTAATTATTAAGTCTTAATATATTTTTATTTTTTAGGTTTGGTCGGAAGCAACTTAATCGGCATATCCGGGACACTCCTGAATTTAAGGAGAAAAGCGAGCGCGCTAGTCGATCCCGTCGTTCTGATAGAGCGGGATATGGGATAAGTGCGCATACTGCTGGTTCCCGCTCATTCGCGGAGGTTTATAATGATATGGTAAGATTTAAAATTTTTAAAAGTTTTATTATGAATTAAATCTTATAAATATGTATAAAATGATTTGTAACTTTGTTTTAGGCGAAAGAGATGGGTTGTGAGCCGTCGTACGTTGATTTGTTGGAACGTACACATAAGAAAAAATCCGACGGTTCGTGGGTAGATGCCAGAGCAAAACAGATTCATGACGATGTTGTGAACATGGCATCACAACGAGTGTCCCAAATCCCGCCTAGAGAAGATGGGACGCAACCCACTCTTACACAAGAGGAATACAACGAGATGTATTTCGAGGTAAATTTATTATAATATCACAATAAATTTTTTGTTATAATAATACAAATTTAAATTAAATTTCAATATTTTTTGCAGCATCTAACACCTTACAAAGGTCGCTTATTTGGCCTTGGAGAAATGGCATCGAAACATGCGAGTTCCTTTGTTCAACTCGAATTTAAATTACGTTTGGAAATTGGTCTGTGGTAAAATGCTTCAGTTTTATTAGTGTTGCTTTGTCTCTATAGGTTGGTGAGCTATGGCTTCTGCTGCACATCAAGCTTTCCCTGCGGTCATTGATCCAAACACGGTACGAATCGTGAAGTTTTTCCCCTGACACGCATTAAAAATATCTTAGAATTTTCGCTTTGTCAATTTGCATGGTTAGAGGTGTCATTTATTGGTGAAAACAGGTCGGTAATGTGTTTGTGATCCAGTTCTATCACATTTTATATAACAAGCCGGAGTTTCTCCATCACTTTTATCAAAATTCCAGTAGGATTAGGCGTCCTCTGCCAGATGAGAATATGCTAGGTTGTTTTTCCCAATGGTTCTTATTCACAATCATGTGTGTGCAATCAATGGGTTGTATTGTTCATTTGCAAGTTGAACGAAGTTGTTGCACAGCTTCAAAAGTACTCTAAATACATTTACTTCCTTCTCAAATGTTAGGTATAGTGAGAAAGCCGAAGAGGTGACTGAATTGGCTGAGTGGACGTGTCCAAAATGCAGAGGAACTTGCAATTTCAGTCTTTGCATGTAATACTGAACTATATAACTTTTAGTTGAGTTTAGTATATATTGGGTGGAATGTTGTTGGTAATTATTATATTTTTTTCACAGGAAGAAGAGAGGTCATCAGCCTACTCAATTTATAAGAGTGCCCTTTTTTCCCTAGTTGTCTGACTCGCCTACGGTATGTTCAGGTAACAACCCCTTATTGCTTTCGCTTTGGATTCGATTTGGACTAATCATTTTCAATTCAGTTCTTTGAATCAACGATACACCCAGATCATCTCTTACACGACCAATTTAAAACCGACAAAACACTAGAGCCATACAAATAGAGCAGCGGTCGACTTTGCTTATTTCTGGTGTCTTCGGCATCGTCTACCGAGAGCGTGCACAGGGAAAGCAGGTTAGGGCGCCATCCAATGAGAAAACTCATTTTCCCAATATCATTCCGAAAAATGTACTACTTGCTGATTGAACTTGTGCCATTGTCATGTGTGAATAGAGTCCAAGATAGTTTTTTAATAGTTAAGCTATTGATGTTGTTCTCTTGGGTTTGTTTGAAGCACGAAAGGGAAAACGCAAGGTTCGTATTGATTTTTAAACACGACATATTGCGAATTTGTTATTTGTAGGTTTCTTCTCATTGAGCTCTGCATTTAATCTTTATGGATGTGCTGGTGACTGCCACTACTCACCGCAATAAGCCAAACGTAAGTTGTGTTGTTGTGTTGCTCTTTATATTATTCTTCTTGAAGCACCATTACCTTTTTTTATTCATCACAATAACCTTCTCGGCAACATACTTACAAAGATATTGTCTTTTTGTCCTATGTCATTTGAAGTTCGATTCTGTGTTATTGATTTTCACGTATCAAAATATTCATTGCAAGCTTTGGTACAAAGGTGGAAGGTGACAATGCGAATGTTGATGATGCCAAAATGTTAGAAACAAAGATGGCTATTGGTTTGAGACAAATTCAACAAATGACATTTGTGAGATTTCATACTGCCTTTAGTTTCACTTATATTCTCAAACTTTTATTTTACTTGCATTGTTATTACCTACCTATATCCTCAGATTCTCATTTTATTTGATGCGTAATTGTTTTTCTGATTGAAGAGTGTTATGACTGTAGCATTGATTGTTTTGCTCCTATACAGATGAACAAAGCTTACTCCTCTTTTACGCCTTTGAGTTGGCTCTTTTGGTGGAATAGTTACCATGTCTCCTACTTACCCGATGGACATGGTGCAGTGGAGGGTTACTGTCCACGTAAATTTCAACATCATATTCTTTCATTGAGAGAACTTAGCTGCTAGGTTCATGGTAATTTCTAAGCTTGAGTTCATTTACACCATTATAGTTGTATGAAGCCGACCATTATACGATATTGTTTTCCATAATAACCTTTTTCATGCAATTTTTATGGCCTCTGATGTTGCACAAATTACACCTTGGAATGGTTGTCACGTTTATATGACTACTTGCTAGAATGGTTTGGAAGAATGGAAAGTTTACGTGGTTCGCCTTCGCATTGTGCTTATTATTTACTTTTGAATTGAAGACTTTGATACAAATAAAATTTGTAAAGCAGAACTGAACTGCAGGAGAGTCAAAGTCAAGCTTCTATTCTTACAGTTCCATGTTGGATGCTGCCTATAGTTTTGGAGATTCCAAGACAATCGCCATGAGTATTTTTTGTGTTTTGGAGGAGGAAAAGCTTTTTCTCTCATATGGTACGTCTCTTTTTAAATTGTTAGGGATGTTTTCATTAATTGGTCAATGAATACATGTATATTTCACCTGCTAACTAACATAATAGTATGCCAACAAGCAGAATTTCATGTTTGTGTGGTACTCATGGTATTTAATTTATTATAAAGATGTTACAGAACCCATGATACATTATTTTTCCTTCATATTAGCCTAAATATACCATGAGTATTGGAGGGGAAAACACTTCCTCCCCCATGTGATTAACCATTGATCATCCAAAAGCTTTGTGATATGGAGATCCTATTTTACAAAGGAAGATGATTCGTAGTAGGACCATGACGATGTCTTGATTGATGTTATAACGCATGTAGATTGGAGCAAGTAGATGAATTTGTTGCTATGATATTTGACAATGGGAGTTAAACCTGAATGTTTCTATTCATTTGTTGATGGATTGTCACTCTGTTCCAGTGGAGAACTCGATGATAGGAATGAACAAAGCTCGGCTGCCAACGCTTATAATGCTATTCTTGAGTTATGAAATTATGTATCTATGATACTTTTTTCATTTCCATGTTAACATCATTTATCCTTTGTATTGATGGAGGTAATCGAAACGAAGTTAGAGATGTCGATCCTGGGTGCAGTGACTTTATATTATGCACGCCATGTTCAACTTTATGGACTTGATTATGCGAACCAACTGTTGTTACGTCTATTTTTGAATTGCTAGGAATGTTTTCAGCAAGCCAACGAGTACAATTTCATGTTTCTGTTGTACTCATGGTATTTTATTTATAATAAATATGTTATACAATCCATGATGCATTTTTTAACTTCAAAATAGGTGACCATTCACCACAAAAAAAGAATAGTGGCAGCCAAAAGTGGCGACCTAACCTCTATTCCCTGTGCAGGCTTAGCGTTGAAGGACAAAGGGAACAACTCGTGTATAGAATATTTGAAGTTTTCAGATGGGTAATCACAGCTGGTCATATATATACACATATTTAAAATTAGTTATTTGATGTTAATATGTAATCACAATATGTCTGTATGTTGTTCACAATGCTTATAATAGTCATGCAACAAAGCAAACTATAAATAGATCAAACTAAAATGATGTGTGTAGAATTGAAATAAAGCATGATGAAGACTATTCAAAACATAATAATACCTCCATCAAAGAACATAGCAAAAGAATAAGAAAAGTGGGTAGGTCCAAGAATTTAAATTCCACAGTGTTCATGGTCTGTGACCATTGAGAGATCCTCGACTTTACGGTCATTTTATAGTCAACAGTTGTAAATACATTATAAACAAAATGCACTATTAGTTTTCATTACAACTTAGAAATCTATTAATCAAATTTATACATTGAAACTTTTATTTTCTATACTCATATTGACCCATATGCATATCACGTCTATTGAAAATGTTTAATTTAATAAATTTTATATAAATAGTAAGATAATCATATTTTAATGATCACAAATCCGTACGTAGCGCGGGTATCACCTAGTTATATATAATGAATGTATAATACTTTATGAATAGTCATAGTGAATTTATGTTCCTTTTATAAAATATTTTTAATGAATTTATAATTTTTAAAATTGAAGAATCATATTTATTTTTTATAAATAGGCAATGCAACCATTTGTTTCAATATACAATTTACAAATTCTAAAATTGTTTTCATTCTTTTATATTTTCTTCGTTCTCTCATATTCAACTTCTATACAATTTTTTTTCCTTTTCTCCATTAGATATATCATATATAAATATATTTATAATATGATATTATATATATCGTACAGTATGTGTATCATATATTATGTATATGTATATCAGATATCATGTTATTAACATCTATAAATATATATATATATCCTACATATACAAAAATATTTACATGCATATATCTGCATTATTTATCCATATATATTTACGATAATAATATTATTATTAATTAATTTTTAACATGTTATTAGCATGAACGCTTTAACAAACTAAAAATAAAAATCATATATGTCACACAATAAAAAAATTACGTCTTAAAAAAAGTTAGCCGAATAAAATACCGTAAAAAATTATTTAAATTTATTTATTTTATTTTCAATCAATTTTAGTTTTCATTTTGGACTCGGTTTAGAAAATATATATGAACATCATATACTAAATACTAGACATATTGGACTAAATATCGAACATTATGGACTCAATATCGGACACCATACACTGAATATCAGATATCATGGACTGAAATTCGAACATCATGGACTAAATATCAAATACTATGGACTAAATAACAAACATAAAATACATATTTTATATTATATAATTTGATAGACTCGACTACTAGATAATATTTTAATACCTATGTATTTATTTTTTATTTGTTTTTTATAAAGGAGGTCATGCCACCTAATTATTTATTTTTTACATCATTTATTTATGTCGTTTATTCATGTTATTTAATTTTATCTATTAATTTAATTTTCAATTTACTGTTTTTTAACATATTTATTTCTATATCATATTATAAATATTACTATGATAATGAATAACTTGAACTTTATTTTTGAATATAGTTATCCTGGTTATCGTGGTGAATCTAAAAATCGCAATACTTGATGCCTCTGAGAAAAATTATATGACATGGGCATTTGATGCGAAAATGCATCTAAAAGGCAAAAATCTATTGTCACTATTGATAAAGATAATAATTCCTCAGAAGAGGAAAATGCAAAAACCATGATATTTTTACGCCATCATATTGCCTATGAGTTAAAAAAATGAATATCGAACAAAAAAAATCTTGCATATTAATGGGAACCTTTTAAAGATCTGATTTGATCAATAAAAATATGTGATCCTCCCAAAGACAAAGAATGACTGGCTGAATTTGAGATTCCAGAATTACAAATCTGTGGATGAATATCATTCTGCTATGTTCGAAATAATCTTCATAATGGAGCTATGTAGAGAAAAGATAAGTGATTACGATAAGTTGGAGAAGACATTATCTACATTCCATGCTGATAATGTCATTTTAAAACAACAATATCGCACAAAGGATTTCAAAACCTATCGCAAGTTATTGCAGCTTCTCCGTGTTGCAGAACAACAAAGCGAGCTATTAATGAAAAATCATCATGCTCGTCCCAATGGTTTTACACTGTTCTATGAAACGAACGCGACTTCGTCGAATTATGACCACTTCAACGTCATGGATATGGATATATACGTGGTCATAGCCGAGGCTGTGGACATGACCGCGATCGTGGTAATGGATACGGTAGAGGAAGAGGCCGAAGCATTCTACCAAAAAGTTTCCATCATGGAGATAATAAAAGGAAGGATCATCGAATGACTAAAAATGGAAATGTGACTAAAAAGATAAAAGATACAATATATTATTGGTGCGGTGTGAGTGGACATTGGTCTCAAGTGTGTCGTACACTGATACATTATACCAACAATCACAAAAAGATAAAGACAAAAATGTTCAAACGAATTTTGTCTCTGATAACCTCGATGATTTCCTTAATGATGATAAGAGTGTAATGCATCTCGATATCGCAAATTTCGTGGACCACAATGATAATGAATGATATCGACATGGATTTTCTTTTTTTTTATTTAGCTTGTTATTTTAATTTCAAATGTAATTTTCATTTGGTGTTTAATTTAAGTTTTTATTATAGTATTTGTTAAATTTTTGTACATTATATGCAACTATAATTTTCATATATTTCAGGTTCATCACTATATTTATCGGATCAAAGTAACATAAAAATATTACAATCAAATATCAATGATGGAGATATATATCTAGTGGATTATGCTATAATGTACACAATATTAAAATAAAAATTATTTATCCAAGATGAGAATACATGAATCCAGTGTCAATGTGATATTTGGAAATGCAAAAATAACTAAGAGATGTGGAGAAAAAAATTTATAATGTCGAGAGGGACCAATTTTATTATACAAGATGCATTATTCTCTCCAAAATCCTCGAAATGGATATTATATTGAAACAATTAATAATGAAAATCGTGAATATCTTTATATCATGACAACGGTTTCTAAAAAGAAACATATTGTGAAAAAATTATCATATTTATCTCATAAGGATAAGATTGGTTGAATCATATCCCATCTTCAATCCAAAGTATACCCTGGTTCAATAATGATGTGGAGAATGATCGAAAAATCAATGGTCATCCATTAAAAAAATGAGAAGATATTTCAATCTCATGAGATCATATGTATTGCTTGTTCTTAAGAAAAAATTGATAATAAAATGATACACGCACGGGCTAAGTGGCTCGGGACGCGTATTGAGGAAAATCGAGAACCTTGTTTGTTAAGCGGGATTCGTCGGGTTGGATGGAACGAAACACACTACAAGAGGTGCAGAAGCCTCTTGATACAGTCGAAACACACTTCAATTGTTCCAGAAACGAATTGAAGATGATACGTTTCCCGAAACGTTTAAGATAAGAGGAAATATTCTCTCGAACTCAAATTTACTTGTAAAATCTAAGTTGTTTACAAATGAAGGTTGGGACTGCTTTTATAGGCAAGTCTCAAACCTTGAAATAAGACAGAATACACTAAATAATAGCCCTATTGCCTCTATTGGTTGAAAAATGTTTGACAAAATGGAAAAATGGGTTAAACACTTGCTGGAGTATCCTAATGATGTCATCCGACCGTTGGGCATGTGGGAGTGATGTCATATGACCGTTTGGATACGAGATTGAAGTCATGTGACCGTTGGGCATGCGAGAGTGATGTCATGTGACCGTTTGAACGCGCTGGAGCGTCCCAGTGACGCCATGTGACCGTTGTGAGCGTAGGAGTAACGTCACCTGGTCGTTTGGTCATTTAAACATCCTAAGCGTCTGGGTTAGCGTCCGATTCGATGTTGAAGATGGTTGCGATTCTTCCGAAGGTCATGGGCAAGTGATCTTCAAGAAAGATAGTGTCCTAGGCTTCCTTCACAATCTCGGCGGCCTTGGTCTGCAAGCTCCACGCTCATCCTCTCGTGATTAGGCCGTAAAAGGATTCCGTTTTCTCGGTGCCTCGGGTCACCTCCTCGCTCGTGTGCCCGGCTCTCGAGTCGTCCTTATGTTCGATGTCCTCATCATTCCCTCCCCCTTGTGAGCGTTCCATCCGTGGAATGCTATCATATGTATCGAAAGAAGATAAGTGAGCAACGTTAAATGTTGTTGACACGTTATACTCACCGGATAGTTCAAGGCGGTAGGCGTTTTCATTGATCTGTTCAAGGACACGAAATGGTCCAGGAATCGCTCTGGTCGCCTGTGCAGCCACACCCAGTCTCCCTCGTTGAACAACTTTTGTCTTCCCCCCTTGTTAGCTTGCTTGGCGTATTGTTCTGTCTTGCACCTTATGTTTTCCCGAACCTTTTCGTGCATCTTTTTTTATGAGTTTCGGCTTCTTCTCGTCGTCTTGGCTGGTGATCTTCTTGCTTGGTAGGGCCGATAGGTCCAAGGGAGTTATGAGATTGAACCTATAGACGACCTCAAATGGTGAGTGCTTGGTGGCAGAATGTTGTGTCCTGTTGTAAGCAAATTCTGCGTGGGGTAGATATTCGAGCCACTTGTTTGGGTATCGTCCGATGAGTGATCGCAGAAGTGCTGCTAGGGTGCGGTTGACCACCTCGGTTTGACCATATGTCTGCGGGTGGCATGTTATGGAGAACAATAGCTTGGTCCCTAGTTTCCGCCAAAAAAGTGTCCGCCAGAAGTGACTTAAGAATTTGCTATCACGGTTTGACACAATGGTCCTTGGAAGGCCGTGGAGGCGTATGACCTCCTGGAAGAAAAGGTCTGCTATTTGAGCCACGTCGTCGGTCTTTGAACATGGTATGAAATACGCCATCTTGGAGAACTTATCCACAACAACAAAAACAGAATCTTTGTTTTGAATCTTCGAGAGTTCGAGAACAAAGTCCATCGATAAGTCAGTCCATGGATGAATTGGAATTGGTAGAAGAAGATATAAGCCATGGGACTGGTTACGAGACTTGGCTTGGTGACACGTGATACATCATGCAGAAAGTCGTTGTACATCTTTTTTAGGTGCGGCCAAAAGAAATGCTCCTTGATTGTGGCCAAGGTCTTGTCAACGCCAAAGTGCCCCGTGAAAGCTTCTCCACGAGCTTCTTGTATTATCAACTCTCTCATTGAGCTCTGTGGGATGCAAAGCCTTCTATTGTGGAAAAGATATCCTCTATGGATGTAGAATGGTCCACATTTGCAACACTTCGACGATCTTTGGATCTTGACCATAGAGTTCTTTGATGTGCTCGAATCCTAGGTTCCTTGCCTCCATTGTGGTGATGAGAGCATGTCTTCATGATAGGGCATCGACTACCACGTTTTCGTTACCTTTCTTGTACTTGATAATGTACGATGAACATCAATTTGGCATGTCGTCGTTTGAGCTTGTTTTGACCCTTGAGGTGCTTTAGGGTCTCATGGTCGGTGTGGATGATGAATTCCTTCGCCAGTAGATAATGATGCCATGTCTGTAGGGCTCGAACAAGGGCATAAAGCTCCTTGTCATATGTTGGGTAGTTGAGTGTGACTCCACTTAACTTCTCGCTGAAGTATGCCACGGGTCGTCGTTCTTGAACGAGGACTGCTCCAATTCCGATTCCCAAGGCGTCGCACTCTACTTCGAACATTTTATCGAAGTTTGGCAGGGCAAGGATAGGCACGGTGGTCAAGCTTACCTTGAGTGCTTCGAACGTGTAGGCTTACGGTTCTCCCCATTCAAAGGTCTTGTCCTTCTTGATAACCGCGGTGAGTGGTGCGGCTATGCTACTGAAGTTCTTGACGATCCGACAGTAGAAACTTGCTAGCCCATAAAAGCTTTGTACATGGCGACTGTTGTGGGTCTTGGCCATTCTTGTATGGATTTGATCTTGTTCTCGTCCACTCATAGTCCCTGCGAACTCACCACAAATCTCAGGAACACGATCTCCTTTGTGGCAAAGGAGCACTTCTTCATGTTGGCGTAGAGTTGTTC
Source organism: Gynandropsis gynandra (assembly GCA_036759665.1). Taxonomy (NCBI): domain Eukaryota; kingdom Viridiplantae; phylum Streptophyta; class Magnoliopsida; order Brassicales; family Cleomaceae; genus Gynandropsis; species Gynandropsis gynandra. Next base: position 24,221,065 of record CM071867.1, read on the forward strand.
CTTCTAAAGCGTCTCCAGTACCAGCTTAAGGTGTTCGTGATGCTAGTTGAGATCCCGACTATACACGAGAATATCGTCGAAATAGACCACCACGAATTTCCCGATGTAGGCTCGTAACACGTGGGTCATAAGCCTCATAAACGTGCTTGGGGCATTGGAAAGCCCGAAAGGCATGACGAGCCACTCGTATAGTCCCTGCATCGTCTTGAAGGATGTTTTCCATTCGTCGCTTTCTCTCATGCGGATTTCGTAGTATCCGCTCTTGAGATCGATCTTCGAAAAGATTGTTGCCCCACTCAGCTCATCAAGCATGTCGTCGAGCCGTGGGATGGGATGTTGGTACTTGATTGTGATGTTGTTTATCGTCCGACAATCAAGGCACATCCTCCACGTCTCGTCCTTCTTTGGCACCAGGAGTATGGGTACTGCGCACAGACTTAGGCTTTCTCAGATGTAGCCTTTGTCCATTAGCTCCTAGACTTGACACTGGAGCTCCTTCGTCTCTTCAAGGTTCATGAGGTACGCTGGCCGGTTCGGCAAGGTGACCCTGGAATGAGATCGATCTGGTGCTCGATACCCCGTAGAGGTGGAAGTCCAGCTGGAATTTCCTTGGGAAATAAGTCTTGATACTTGCTTAGGATGCTGGTGATTTCCAGGAATGATCCGCTGATTATTGGCTTATCAAGACATCCATGTAAACCATTAGTAATATTGGGCTTCGATTGCTCAAAGTCTTAGGAATTACGCTAGCCTTCACATAAAAATTTGGTTTTCGCTTGTCGTCACGACTCTGTTTAATTGCATTTCATAAACCTAGGCTGGACTAAGGGGTGTCAGCGTTACCTTCCTTTTGTTCATGACGATGGAATAGAAATTCGACTTCCTATCATGTGTTACCTCGCGGTCATATTGCCATAGTCTTCCTAGTAGGATATGTCCTACTTGCATTAGCACGACATCGTAAAGTACTTCGTCGTGGTACTTCCGATGCTGAAAGGTATGGTGACTTGCTCGGTTACCTTGAGCTCCCATTTACTGATAAGTCATTGTAGCTTGTACGGATGTGAGCGCTTCTTGTCTCCAAACCAAGCTTTTTTACCATGTAGACGCTGGGAACATTAGTACATGATCCGTTGTCAATAATGAGTCCACATATCTTTTTTTCACGAGACACTTCGTGTGGAAGATTGTCTCTCTCTATGTCGTTTCTGGTGGACAGGTCGTTGTGCTTAAGACGCATTGTGTCACCAGTAGCTCTCCGCTCTCTGGGTATTCGATCTTGTTGTCTATATCCTGTTCATCTTCATTCGCGAACTCGTATCTTCCGTGATTAGTGATGACCATGACACGTGGATTAGGGAAGTCTCGCGCCATGTGCCCTACGCCCTTGTACCTAAAACACACAAGTTCACTGGTATGGGTTGGGTTTGAGGGAATTTGTTTATTAACTTTTCCTTTGGCGCCCCTTGATGTTTCGGGTGCTTTACCCTTGGAATGATCATCTGCCCTTGGTCTTTGTGGCAGCCTTTGGTGTGGTTCGATTGACCTTGTGGACTGAATCCTTCCTCGGCTTACTGCTTGCTTTCGCCGAATCTGTTGCTCTATTTGGATCGACAAATGTAATATATCTTGCAAGTCGTGGTAGTGTTATCTTTCTACCTTCCTAGCGATCCACTCGTTTAGTCTATCTAGGATTTGAGCCATTATTGTTTTTTCATCTTCGTCTAGTTCCAGCCTGTTGCGAAGATGTTCAAATTCGTCGAAGTATTCCTCGACCGTTTTGCTTCCCTGGTTCAGTTTCCTATATCTTCGTTGAATCTCTCTGTGGAAGTGTGGAAGCATGTATCGCTTGCACATGAGGGCCTTCATTTCTCTCCATGATGAGACTAGTCCAAGTCTGGTTCGTCGTCTAGTGCTCTCCTCGTGATCCCACCAAGTGAGCGCGCCTTTTGTAAGTTGGGCTACAGCGTACTGCACCTCTTTACGTTCCGAAAAGGTGTAGCACTCGAATATATTACCCATCCACCTCTCCCAGTCGATATAAGCTTCCGGATCCATGCGGCCAGAAAAGGTAGGCGGTTTTAGTTTCAAACCGTTACCGTCCTGGTTATGCTGCGGTCTTCGGGGTGGTTCTTCATCCGAAGATTCATCCTCGGGGATGATGGGTCGTCACCTCGGCAACTCTCCGTCTTCTTCTTCATGGTCGTTTCATAATGGACCTCGACGTTCACATCGTCTGTGTTGAGGAGCTTGGCGTTCTTCTTGATCCACACAGTTCTCATGAACCACTGGTGCTTCTGGTATTTGTTGTCTTCGTTCTCCTTCAAGGCGAATCAACCTTTTCTCCATTCTTTGGAGAATTTGCATGATCGTATTGAGTTGGTTGTTTTGTGCCGAGTGTTCTCCTTATTCGGCCATCTATTTTAACAAACAAAAACGATTAGTTTAAAACGAATTGAAAGGGATGGAAGCGTACCTTTGATCCTTGAACCGGGCTCTGATACCAAAACTGATATGCGCACGGGCTAAGTGGCTCGGGACGCGTATTGGAGAAAACCGAGAACCTCATTTGTTAAGCGGGATTCGTCGGGTTGGATGAAACGAAAGACACCACAAGAGGTGCAGGAGCCTCTTGATACAGTCGAAACACACTTCAATTGTTCCTGGAACGAATTGAAGGTGATACATTTCCAGGAAAGGTTTAAGATAAGAAAATATTCTCTCGAACTTAAATTTACTTCCAAAATCCAAATTGTTTACAAATGAAGGTTAGGATACTTTTATAGGCAAGTCTCAAACTTTGAAATAAGACAAAATACACTAAATCATAGCCTTATTGCCTCTATTGGCCGAAAAGTGTCTGACAAAATGAAAAATTGGTTAAAAACTTGTTGGAGTGTCTAATGACGTCATCCGACTGTTGGGCATGCGGGAGGGATGTCATGTGACCGTTTAGACACAGGAGTGATGTCATGTGACCGTTGGGCACGCGTGAATGATGTTATGTGACCGTTTGAACACGCTGGAGCATTCCAGTGACGTCATGTGATCGTTATGAGCGCAGGAGTGACGTCACCCGGTAGTTTGGTCATTTGAGCGTCCTAAGCGTCTGGGCCAGCATCCGGTTTGATGATGAAGATGGTCGTGATTCTTCTGAAGTTCGTGGGCAAGTGATCTTCATGAACGAGAGTCTCCCAGGCTTCCTTCACAATCTCGACGGCCTTGGTCCGCAAGATCCGCGCTCGTTCTCTCGTGATTAGGCCGTGGGAGGATTCCGTTTGCTCGGTACCTTAGGTCAGCTCCTCGCTCGCGTGCCCTCCTCTCGGGGCATCCTTGTGTCGTCCTCATCATAAGACCATCATCGATCAAAGTTGGGCATGAATCACCATCGTTTTTAGAACGAATACATGGGGATATATGTGAACCAATTTATCCATAAAGTGAACCATTTTGATACTTTATGGTATTGATCGATGCTTCAAGCAGATGGTCACACATTTGTCTATTATCAACTTGTAATGTTGCATTTGCAAGATTTCTTGCTCAAATAACAAAATTACTAGCTCAATTCCCCGATTACCCTATTAAGAAAGTGAGGCTTGATAATACTGGTGAATTCACTTCCCAAGCTTTCAATGATTATTGTACATCGATTAGCATTGAGATTCAACATCTCGTACCACATGTTCATACACAAAATGATATGACTGAGTTGTTAATTAAAGATCTCCAACTCATTGCTTGACCATTACTAATGAGAACAAAACTCTCAATTTCTGCTTGGGAACATGCCATTTTACATGCTGCATCATAATTCAAATAAAGCCGAGTGCATATCATAAATATTCTCCATTACAATTAGCAAATGGTCAGAAACCAAATATATCCCATCTTCGAGTATTTGGTTGTGCGATATATGTTCTGATTGCTCCTCCGCGATGGACAAAAATGGGTCCACAAAAAAATTGAGAATTTATGTTAGATATAATTCACCATCCATCATTAAATATCTTGAATCATAAACGGTTGACATGTTCACAGCTCGTTTTGCTGGTTTTCATTTTAATGAGAATGAATTCACAACGTTAGGAGAAGGAATAAAACAAGCCTCAAAAGATTTAACATGAAAAATATAAACATTGTTATATCTTGATCCTCCTATAAAAAAATGCAATATGAAAGTGCAAAAACTCATACATTTGCAAAATATTGAAAAATTAACTTTCAGATGGGTTCAATGATACAACACGATTACAAAATCATATATATACCGGCTATAAATGCACCTGCTCATATAGAAATACCAAAAGGTCATACGGGTGAAAAAATTTCAAATGAGTCTACAACACGGTTAAATCATGGAAGACCATTTGGTTCTAAAGATAAAAATCCTCGAAAAAGAAAGAAGTTTGATAAAGATATTAGTTTTCAAATCATAGAGAACATTCCAAAAGAAACAAATGAGGAAGATGATCTTCATAATGGAAGTGATGAAAATAATCATGAGCATATAAAGAATAATGATATTTCCATTAACTATATCTATGATGAAAAATCATAAGAAGAGATGAAATCAATGATTATGATAGAATATTCTCATTCTTTATATCCAAGGAAATTGAAAATAATAATGAAGATCCAAAACCAATGTGAGTTTGAGAATGTCAAAAGAGACATGATTGGATAAAATGGAAAGAAGCCATACAAATAGAATTAGACTCATTGAACAAAAGAAAAGTGTTTGGACACATCGTTCAAACTCCTAATGGTGTTAAACCAGTTGGATGCAAATGAGTTTTTATGCGAAAGAGAAATGAAAACAATGAGGTCACAAGATATAAGACATGTATTGTCGCATAAGGGTTTTCTCAAAGACCTGGAATTGATCATGAGGAAACATATTCCCATGTTATGGATGCAATCTCATTTAGATACTTGATGAGTTTAACTGCATCCAAACATTTAGATATGTACCTTATAGATGTGATTGTGGCATATCTATATGGATCTCTGGATAATTATATATACATGAAAATCCCTCAAGGATTAAGAATGTCGGAAACATCAAACTCAAAGCCTAAAGAAATTTGTGCAATGAAACTGCAACGATCTTTATATGGGTTGAAACAATCTCGACGTATGTGGTACATTCCTTTAAATGAATATCTATTAAAAAAAGATTTGTAAATAACCCTATTTGTCCTTGTGTATTTATTCATAAAACAACAAGTGTATTTGTGATTCTAGTCATTTATGTTGATGATCTGAAAATAATTGGGACCTCAAAGGAGATTGAAAATGCTCGAAATTATCTAAAAGAGAAATTTGAAATGAAAGACCTTAGACAAATAAAATTTTATCTTGGTTTACATATAGAGCATTTAAAGAATGATATATTCATATATCAATCGAATTATACAAAGAGAGTATTAAAACGCTTTAATATGGATAAAGTAAATCCATTGAGCACTTCAATGGTATATAGATCTTTAAATCTTGAAAAGGATTCATTTCGTCCTTGTGAAGAAAATGAAGATATACTTGGACTAGAAGTACCATATATGAGTGCAATTGGGACTCTTTTGTATCTACCAAATTGCACTCGTCCTGATATAGCATTTGCTACTAATCTCTTGTCACGATATAGTTTTCCCCTACTCGTCTTCATTGGACAGAAATTAAACATATCTTTTGATATTTACAAGGGACGATTAATTTTACCCTAGAGATTCCAAACATAGTTAATCGATTTTGCAGATGCAGGCTATTTATCAGATCTTCATAAAACCAGATCACAAACTGGATATGTTTTCACAGTTGGATGTACAACAATATCATGACGCTCTCAGAAGCAAACATTAGTTGCAACATATTCAAATCACGCCAGAATCATTGCATTCTATGAAGCAACTAGAGAATCTGTGTGGCTCAAGACTATAACCTGACATATACAAGAAACATATGGATTATCGGCTAACATCGATCCAACAATATTATATGAAGATAATACATCATGTGTCTCCAAACAAAATATGGATACATCAAAAGCGATAGGACGAAACATATCCTTCCTAAATTTTTCTCATATACCCGAGAGCTTGACAAGAAGAAAGAACTTAATGTTCGTTATATCAGATCAAATGAAAATATAACAGATCTATTCACAACGGCGATATCCACTTCAACATTGAGAAAACACATTTATAACATCGAGATGTATCATTTTCGAAACTTATAAACAAACAAAGGGTTGACAAATTGATGATGAATTTTTAATGGCTGCACTCTTTTTGTTCATCATGATTTTTATTCTAATGAGTTTTTCATTATAAGATTTTTAATGAGGCAGTCGATCGATATTCGAGTAGGAGTATTATAATAAAATAAATTAAAATTATATAAAATTATGAATATCTAATACTTTTATGAATGATTGTATTGAATTTATGATTCTTTTATTAAAGGATTATAATGAATTTATGATTTTTTAAATTGAAAAATCATATTTATTTTCCTATAAATAGGTATTGTAACCATTCATTTCAATAAAGAATTTACAAATTCCAAAACTCTTTTCATTCTCTCATACTCTCTTCATTCTCCCGTATTCAAGTTCAAACTTCAAGATAAATTTTATATCGTCTTCTCCATTAGATATATCATATATAAATATATTTATAATATAATATTATATATCGTATATTATATATATCATATATGATATATATACATGTTATTAACATGTGGGGTAACTTCAAAAATACCCTCCTAGGGCTAAAAGACTTCAAAAATACCCTTCCCGAAAAAAAAAATTTCGCTTCAAAAATATCCTTATAAATGCTAAAATTCCCAAAATACCCCATGCGACCCTTCTATCCAGTTTGACCCAGTTTGACCCTGCGACCCAGTGACCCAGTACGACCCTGCGACCTAGCGACCCAGTCCGACCCACCGACCCAGTCCGACCCTGCGACCCTGCGACCCTGTCCGACCCTACGCCCCTGCGACCCTGTCCCACCCAGCCAACCCTGCGACCCAACGACCCTATCCGACCCTGCGACCCAATCTGACCGAGCCGACCCTGCGACCCAGCAACCCAGTCCGACCCAGTCCGACCCTGTGACCCAGTGCGACCGCCGGAACTGCTAGAAATCGCCGAAAATTGCCAGAAATCGCCGGAAAACGGTCGAAATCGTTGAAACTCACCTACAAATCGCCAGAAATCGCTAAAAATCACCGGAAAATCGCTAAAAACGCTGGAAATCACTGAAAATGACTGAAACGTTGTTGGAAATCGCTCGAAAATTGTTGCAAACCGCTCAAAATAGAAGGAAATCACTCGAGAATGGAAAGTAATCACTCAAAAATTGAAGAAAATCGTTCGAAAATAGAAGGAAACACTCGAAAATGAAAGGAAAGAGCTCTCTACTTTGTTTCCCTCCTCTCAATTTTCGTTTTCCCTCTTCTCATATTTGTCTTTTCGTCCTTTGTATGTGTTTTTAATTAAGGACATATATGTCTTTTCTCCAATTTTTTTTCCATTAGATTTAGGAGGGTAGTTTTGGAGTGTTTTAACCCTAAGAGGACATTTTTGATATTCTCCCTTAACATGTACATATATAAATATATATATTTATTATTAATTTTTAACAATTTTCTCTTTTCGCAATAATATTTTTTTAATAACATCTAGTGTACATATACAAATATATATATATTTATTATTAATTATTAACAATTTTCTCTTTTCGCAATAATATTTTTTTAATAACATCTGGTTATGTGGCTTTCTTTAGCGTGAACGCCAACTCTCCGTCTTCCATGCTCATTGTTCTTCGTCCTTCCACATAATACAGACTCGAGGAAGAAGATGTCCACGACGGCGATTGTCTCTCTGTCAAATCCGAATGATCCTCTCGCTCGCTTCGTTCACGGAAATCCGATGTTTCGCTGTCGGAATACACCCGCTATTAGATGCTCTTCTTCTTCTTCTCCGGTGAAGCCCTCGTCTTTCGGTTCTAGATTCTCCCTCAGGCTCTGCCCAAACAGAACCTTTAATGCAACTGCCTGTAAAAGAAGATTCACTACTCTCATGAACTGGCAAGAGTGCAAGTAAGCGATTCCAATAGAAACCCTTCTCTCTCGATCTCCGACGGGGCCGAAGTTTTTACTGCTCTTATTGTAATTTCAGATTCTGTCGTATTGTTTCTCAACTCGGGGTAGTCTCAGAATATTTAGAAATTTTTGCTCAGATTAACTGAAATTGCATAATCAAGTTCAATAGGATTATCTACCCTTTTGGCCCGAATAGCTTCGCTTCTGATGTCAATTTACATTGCTGCATCATTTCTGTGTTGCAAGATTTTGGCTATAGATCAAACAGTGCGTTTTCAGATTCATATATTGCAATATAATGTATCGAATTTGGTTTATTGGCTTTTGTTAGTCTCAAGACTCTTAGGTGAATCTTTAAGTGGTTAATTGCCTAATTTTACTCTAATCCGCTGTGAAATTTCAGAGTAAGGCAGGTGGTTGACGTCCCTGTATCTGTTGCTTATAATCTCTACTCAAATCGTGAATCAATTCCTCGATGGATGACCTTCATATCAGATGTACAGGTACAGTTGTTTGTTTCATTTCTCTCAAACACATGTACTTGGTCAAATGTTGAAGCATTTTGTTCTTAAAGATGGTTTTAAGTGTGGTGTTGATCTTCCCCGTTTAGTTCTGCAGGTGCTGAAGGACAAACCTGATTTATCTCGATGGACTTTGAAATATAAAGCGTTTGGTCAAAACATCGAATATTCTTGGCTTGCTAAAAACTTGCAGGCAAGTATCAGACCCCCACCCTGTACATAAATTGCTCTAGTGACTTCACATTAATTTGAAAAAAAAAATGCTACTTGTCTATCTGGGTTCTATAAAAATGTTATTTAGATGATGTTGGCCTTATGCAGTGCAGACATTTGTTACTTGCAGCCCATACCGAATCAGAAAATTCACTGGATATCTCTTGAAGGCCTTCCAAACAGGTAACACATATGAGATGGGTTATGTATAAATGTTATATTACCTTGATATAACAATATCTTGAATTTGATACGAAAGATCTGGCATTTACAGGGGCACTGTACGGTTTTTTCCAAGAGGACCTTCGTCATGCGAAGTGGAAGTGAGATATTGTTATTAGATTCAGTCATCACGAAACAGATGGATCTGCAAACTTCACTCATCAAAATTCTGTATTCTTATTATTGGGTTACAGGCATTGGAAAAGAACTCATCTACAATTTTTGGTCTTTATTGCCTTTACAGCTGACTTTTGCTTATGAGGTTCCAGTGCTGTTAATCCCATTCGCAGCGGTGAACATTCTTTTGTCTTACTCCAATTCAATTCAAATCTTCATAAAAAGCAACACTGGATTGTGCTGTATTTTCAAATTAGAAACACTGAAGAAAAGACCCTAATTGTGGCTTGATCTTCCCTTTTTGCAGGCGCTGCAACCGCTTATGCAAGGAATGATCAGACAAAGTTTGGAGCAATTTGCAGAAATAGTGAAAAGCTCAGTTACAAAGACCCCTTAACTCTAGCTCCAAGAACTCATTGCGGCCGAAATTTCATTGGCTCTGGTCAAATTCGCCGATTGGGTAAAACTGAAGCCATTGATGATACCTCGTGGATTATTACTCAAAGACGCTGGTTTTGGCAAGTCTTTTAGATAAATGCTTCACAAATTCATACAAATTTCCATTTACATGCATCTTCCTCACAGATCCTTCCCATGTTATGAACTTGAACCAACTCTTTTATAGGTTTTGAAAACAGATGTGACAGTTTCGCCATTAACGTGTAACCATTGTTAGTGGAATAAAGATTGTTCATTTCTATGTACAAGTAAGTAACTTTTGCAGTGTAACGTGATCCTCGGGTTAATGAACTCATGGGTCCGTAAAAGATATCATAATATACGAATCAGGATACGTAATTTTGAGTCGGGAACTTATATATGTCTGAAAGAGCAGTTTTTGTCAATCCATTTGTGGTGGTGGACGTTCATCTTATCCTCCACGAAAACAAATCAAATTCTGAATCGAAGGAAACATGTCTATAGCTGCCAAGAATCTGAGTCCGATCGATTTCTCGCTCAAAAGCTGCAAAACTGCGGTTCTGCAACCACCCATATGCATAAGTTGCAGATGCGCGTTTACTTCTCTCGTTGGGTTTCTTCCCAAAACCCTAAATGGGTCGTCGTCTTTTGTTCGTCGCAGCTCGAGTTCCGCCATTACCAAACGCTTCGCTACTTCCATGGAGTGGCAAGATTGCACGTAAATCGTCTGTTCTCATTGTCGCTATTGCTCTGTTTTTTTTTTTTTTGTCTTTTGTCTTCTCTTCCTCCGGCTCAACTTTCCTGGGTTCGATCAGATTAACAATACTAATCTTGTTAAACCAGTGATCAGTGGATTGTTCTGTAATGCCATTAAAGCTAGATGGGAAGAACAGTACTGAATCGATGTGAATACTCTTTTGGGTGATGATTCAGGGTGAAGAAGGAAGTGGATGTTCCAGTTTCAGTAGCCTATAAATTCTACTCGGATCGTGAATCTTTNNNCCCTAATTGGATGCCCTTCATTTCATCAGTCGAGGTAGACTTTCAGTTCATCAAATGCCAAAGATCTGATCCATTTACTACAAGGAACTGTGTCTTTTTTCTTCTTTTGCCTTAGGTGTTGAAGGACAAGCCAGATTTATCTCGGTGGTCACTCAAATACAATGCATTTGGGCAGAATATTGAGTATTCATGGCTTGCCCGGAATTTACAGGCAATAATATACCTCTTGATCTCTAAGAACCTTTTATGGTAGTCTTACTTTATATCATCCTCCACAAATCGAAAGATAAGGCTGTGGAGAATCTTGTGTCTATATACATCCGATGGTGTTTCTGAGTAATGCTGCAAGAAATAATGGGTTTTTTCTCTTCTTTCTCGCAGCCTACTCCTAATCAAAAGATCCATTGGAGATCTCTTGAGGGCCTTCCGAATAGGTAGCATTTCCTTGTTAGTAAGATTTTGTCTGTGAAGAAGAGAAGTGATACATTCTTACAATCACAGGGGCAGTGTTAGGTTCTTCCCGAAAAGCTCCTCGTCATGTGTTGTAGAAGTAAGAATGCTTCATTACACAAATCTAATCCCCACAGCTGTTTCTCGGAAAGACTGACTTTTTCTGTGGCTGTATGCTTGTGTAGCTAACCGTATCATACGAAGTCCCTACGCTGTTGATCCCCGTGGCATCTGTGAGTATTCTTTTACTTTGATCTCAGGCAAACTCTACAGGATCTGTGTAACTGATGAATATGACAACCCTTTTTCATTCAGGCACTACGTCCTTTCCTTGAGGGCTTGCTTAGACAAGGACTTGAACGATTTGCAGCCTTGGCCAAAAGCACTTAGGTCATGCTTTACAAAACAAAACGCTTTCTTAAAAGTTTTGGGGTTGTAAAGTTTGTGACTTTTATGGGAAAATCCATCTGCAGATTCAGAGGAAAGATGAGCTTTGATTGGCTGAATATGTAAACCGGTCATTTGGATTCAGTTTGGAGTTAATTTCTGATTATTTAGTGGTCCCATGGTTAGGCATTTCTAAGATTTGTATGATTACTGCCAAGAAAATCACTTTGGATTAGGGTTTGATTAACCAAATAAAGACTGTGCTAAGACGCCAAAAGGACTCCAAAACCTTAAATTCAGAACGAAGAAGTCACCCAAACACTTGCAGTTAGCTTAGCTTACCTTGCCAAACATAACATACACTTGCCTCGTGTATGTTAGAGATCTAAACTTTTTATTTTTTTACTTTTTATGAATCATTATATTAGTTTTAAAATAATATATAAAAATTTAATGATAATTATTTTCAAATTAAATTATTATTTGTGGATCCATAATATAATTATTGAATAATAAATTGTAATGATTTTTTTGTGAAATCACCTCAACAAATAAAATAAATTAAAAAAATATAATTACAAATTTAATTTAATAAAAATTAATAAAAAAATTTTCTAAATGTACGCTTCACAAATAAATACAAATATTAATATTCCATTCAACAATCATAAATATAACATTCAATAGTAATAATGATATATAATCACAACACTACAAATCTAATATAATAATAAATTTTATTTCTAAGTGTACATAACAAATAAATACAATTATACTCATGTATGATTTTTTAAGGCACATACATTATGAGTTAAAATTTGTTGGAGTATTGTTATTGACACTTTTCTTATTACATAGGGTGATAGAGGTGTTTTGTGGTTCCCAAATGTTTTAAGGATATTGTCGGAAGAAGTTTTATGTTTCAAATTAAAGTCACATCGTAAGATTTCACCTCTAATCATCAATCGTTCACTATTTTCCAAAATACTGCGGATAAAACTACAGTTCTAAAAGATGGAGGTACTGAAGAGGTATTTTGCTTAAACTCACATCCATTTTTAGTCCTATTGTTTTCTTTATACTACGTTTAATTGACTAAATCTTTTCCATGTAGGTTCATACTTCCGATGAAAACACATTAAATGGAAAAGTTGATAGATTGTCTGCTGATACGGTAGTCGAAAAAACAAGAGCATGCCAAGAGAATTCAGATAAATTAAATTGAAAGAGTTTCGTTTACCAGTTTAGTTAAGACTTACTTTCATACTTTGCAAGAATATGAATCACGTGCTTTCAATTTCCAACACTTTATGATAATTATTTCAGTAAGTTATTTTTTTAATTTTCACATTGTTAAACTTTTAAAAAGTATAGAGTGTAACCTTTTTTGCCTCAATTTCGTCTAAGGCTTCGACGTATGTGTGGTTTGCCCTCTTCTTCAGTCAACCTCGCACATTAAAAAAAACAAGTACTGTAATGATATTCAGATGACTGATATCGAGTGATCTTTAGTAAGACAAATGGAAACTAATTCATCATTCTTTTTTGCATTAAAGGAAACTTTCTATTATAATTTCCAAAAAAACTAATAAAAGCCAATCGAGACAACCAGACGACCCTAAGCATTGCCGCAAACAAAAATAAATTTTGCACTTAATGTTTACGGAAACTGTCGTTGACACTCTCCACATTCACTCTGACCAAACGTTATACAAAGCACACCGCAAGTTCGTTGTTTCTCTGAATACTAGTGTTGATGCCATCAGCCTTGACCCTACACCTACACCAACACCACAAGTTCTCATATACTCTAATGAGTGTTGAATCAATCCCGTAACTGACGAACAACAAAACTTACCGAAAGATTACAAGAGATGTCGTACTACAGTTGAACCCATCAGGCTAGCTTCACAGAATCAATGACCTTCATCCGTTGCTTATGAGTTTACAAGATCAATTATTGTTTCTGTCTAGACAACACGGGTTTTATCAGGAAATTTCATATTTTGATTCTCGAAATAAGACTAAAAATCATTCGTGGCAATACTAGAACTTTATGCTTACCACATGTCTGTCTGAAGGCAAAACACTCATCAAAGGAGGTCGTCTCTTCCAATAATATATTGTGGATGCATACACTTCCATTGAATAAGAACGAATTCCATGGGCTAGGAACAATTAGAAGAAGCTTAGACCCGATCTTTATAATAATATTTTTATGTCGTTGGAAAAGGAGATAAATGTGATCAACTTATAGAAAAAAGGATTATATTGTCCCCTTCATTTACGGGAGGGCTAAGATATATGGTTGAAAATTATCACGATGCAATGGCTATTTGTAGATGGTATGGTAACCCAGATCTATTTCTAAAAACAATTGTGAGTCCAAAGTGGAAAGAGAGTTCAAATCATCTCGAGATCTCTGGTGGAGGAATCGCATGTGATCGGCCTGACATAGATTGTCGAGTATTCAAGATCGAATTAGATGTTATTTTAGAAGATATTAATGTTGGTGTTTTCTTCTCTAAGCCTATATCAGGTACGGATTTGATTTCTCTTCTTAATATTTCTATTCACACATTAATACATAATAGACCAACTAACATATCTTTTTTTAACTTTTTCAATAAGTTATTTACATTATACAGTTCCTAAAATGCGACTTACCACATGTTCATATTCTAATATGCTTACAATCTATTTTCAAGAATCTTTCACCCTAAGATATCAATAAGTTAATTCAAATAGAGTTTTCTGATAAAGTCGTCGACCTTGAAGGGTTCAACCTTGTTGCACAACATATGATGCATGATTCATGTGGTTTAGACAGACCATGGTCGCCCTATATGGAAAATGATGTTTGCACGACGAAGTATTCTAGGATATAAATCGATTCAAAGACTGTTGGGAATTCTGGTTATGTACTATATAAAAATAGGAAAAAAGACTCAAATTTTTCGGTAAAGGTAATATCAAATTGGACAATCGTTTTGTTATTCCCATAATCTACAAATCCTGAAGAAATACAAGGCTCATATCAATGTTGAATGGTGCAGTAGATCAAACAAAATCCGGTATCTTTTCAAATACATCACAAAAGGAGTGGAATAAACATCTTTATTGATCGAATGAGGGTCTAATTCTGAAAGCACTTCAAGGATGTAGAATATCCCCATCAAAGAGATAAATGAAATCACAAATTACCTCGAGTGTAGATACTTGTCATCATGTGAAGTAGTTTGGAATATTTTATCATTCCATATACATTACCAAAAGCCTTTCAGTTATGAGATTGTCGTTGTATTTTGAAAATAAACAAAAATTGACATTCGAGGACTCAAAGATCTAGATAGAGAAATTGCACGTCAAGGTGTTGAAGCAACCATGTTTACGGAATGGATGAAGATAAATAGAATATTAGAGGATTGATAACACTGAAAGTGTATCATTATTAGGATAGGTTTTTATATCATTTTCGCATGATTCCTACATCGATTCTTACTTATCCGATTCTATTTTGAGCTTCACACACCCGTTTAATTGGTTTTCAGGTTTCTAGGCGACAAGGCCTAAATGAGATCAATATGAAGGATTCCTGTCAAAAACCACAAGATTTGAAGGAAAATCTACTCAGAGCCGAAACCGAGCTCCAGAACCCAAAGGAACACCCGAGCAACGAGCGGAAAAGAGGAATATCAAGATCACAAGGGTGCCCGGTCGGGCACTATTCTCCACCCGCTCGGGTAAAACCTACGGGGTTTATCCATGCAAAA
>CM071867.1:24245359-24259592 GCA_036759665.1 Gynandropsis gynandra
AAGATCCGTATACTTGCGGTGAAGTGGACTAGGTTAATTATAACTCGCGTTTCCACACGTTAAGGATGCAAAAGGATTGATATATGTTGAGTTCCCAAAAATGTTTGTGTGGCATACCTCAAATAAGTTATGGTCTCACAGGAAGAAATGGTTCTCACTTGGTAGAATTGTCAACATCCATCCAACGTCAAGGGAACTCTACTATCTCAGGATGATGCTTAAACAAGCAATGCCAACACAACTATGTCGTCTACCCTATTGATATATTGTGAATTTAGCAACCCATCAGAGCTTGGGAACGACTGTTAGAAATTTCTTGTCGATGACATACTAATTATGAAAAATAAAGAGTTTAGATTCAACAATCTACATTTTTCGGAGACTGAACTTGAGCAATACACTCTTATAAAGTTGGAGAAACTTCTGAGGGAAATGATAAGTCATTGTCTAATTATCCAAACATGCCAAAAACTAATAAAAGCATTCAGGATGAAATCACTAATAATATTTGAAGTCAAGAAATGCATTTCAATCAAGAATAAAAAAAAGAAGAACATAGAAAATTATATGCATCCATTAATGATGAACATCGATTGATTTATGCATCAATTATGAAATCAGTTGAGTTACAAGAAGGGAAACTTTTTTTTTTGTTTATGGATCAAGAGAGACAAAATTTTTTTTTTTTGTATAGAACGATTATTTCGCGGAAGACCGAGTTGTCGACAATTGCATCATCGATCATAAGAACTCTACTTCTTCCAGGAGATAGAAATACACATTCCCGCTTCAAAATTTCCCTAGATGTCCATGAATGGTCAACATGTGATATCAATCATGGAATCATGTTAGTCAATTTACTTAAATAAACAAGTCTGATTATATGGGATGGAGTGCCAATGGCACATCGTCACACATTTAAAGTTTTTGATCGAACATTGAAAGATATTATGGCTATGTCTAATGAAGACACATCTGGAAAGCCCTTTGGTGGTATAACCGTTCTCCTTGGCGATCATTTCCGTCAAATCTTACTAGTTACTCGAGGAGGACAAGCTGACACTATTACAACATCCATTAGGTGATCATATCTTTGGCAATTATGTCATGTATATACATTAACATAAAACATGTGCATACGTCCAAATTGAGTTTTAGAAATGGTTACTATATGTTGGAAATAGAATGATACATCAAATGAGTCTTAGATCTGATAAGTATATTGAGGGTGAAAAAAATCCTCATTGGTAAAAATTTAATGCTTACAGCCACAGGAAACCCCTTGTAGACAGTAACGGACATGACATATCCATAATTTAATAATTTTTATCACAATTGTGTATATCTAACAGAGAGATCAATTCTAATGCCTAGGAATGAACACAATGAAGAAAGGAATAAAAGAGAAGAGAAGAAAATAGAACTCTAAATGATTTCTATATTTGATTATGAAAAGAGCTTACATATTTATATAGAAACATTGTCAAAGCTAGCTAATGCATTCATTAGAGTTGGTTGAGAAGATGAGGAGTTGATACATTAACTCTAGAGTTGGTTGAGTAGATGAGGAGTTGGTGCATTAACTTGGGAGTTAGTTGTTGACTTAAATGAAACCTCCATAATTGACTAAAATATTTTGGACAAAATTCATATTACCAAATGGTAATATTCAACATTCCCTCTCAAGCTTGACTAGTGAATGATAAGAACATGATGTGAACCATACCAAGAAAACACAATGGACAAAACTTGGTGAAAGGAAAAAGAGTGCACACACAGATCATGTGTTTTTGAAGTGAATTGGTGAGCTTGCTTTAGAGGGTGGTTGATAAATGTCAATTAGGCCAATTCTCCTATGAATGTTGTTGCACATCTTTGAGCTTGTTCCCTTAGTGAATATATTTGCTAGTTGGTCGCAGCTCTTTGTGTATGCCAACACTACAAAAGATACATGCCTTTTCCAACAGACAAATCCGTTGGAAAACGCGTTTCCCAACAGACGGCCAATGGATGACGTCGTTGGCATTTTGTAATGGATGCCCATTGAAACAATTTGTGACGGATACCCGTTACACAATTGCATCGGACGACCGTTTAAATATTGTAATGGATGTCTGTTACAAAGTTTTAACGGACGTCTGTTGCCATCCAGGTGGGAAAAAGAGTGGGATTTTGAATTTTTAACGGGCATCCGTTGGAAACTGGTAGGAAAGGGCAACGAGCATCCATTAATTATTGGCGGAAAATGGAAACGGGTGTCTGTTACTATTTGGCAGGAAAATGGTGTCCAACGGATGCCCGTTAGAAATTGCAACGGGCATCCGTTGGAAAATTGTTCAAAAATAAAAAAATAAAAAAAATTTACAAAAATAAAAAGTTTTTAATTATCATTAAACCTAATTCTATTACATTTCATATAAATCGTTTGGACCGATATCATCTCCCCGGTCACCGGCACTTCTAGAGGGCGTTGCATACGAATCGATATCCGTTTCTTGCCACGGCGTTTATTCACTCATCTGGCCGGATAGCAACTCTATAACGGTCTCCAACTGCTGTATTTGGGAGTGTTGTTGCTGCATTTGGGCTCAAGTTTCTCGAAGTTGTGCTACGAGATCCTCGATATGCTATTGTTGCGTGTAGCTCTTGGACCGCGGGAGGTACCGTCGTGGCGTCCTCGACGATATCTTTTTGAAGTGCCCCGAGACCTTATAGACGCTCCTTATACGGTCTAAACGATTACAAGCCAAACAAAATTAGAGTTAGATTTTTACAAAATATTTTATTAATAATCGAAAGATAAAATGATATATCCTTTTGTAAAGGATAGAGCTCATTGGGAGTTGAACCACACTTGTGATTGCTCTGTGATCTTCTCCGTCATGGCTTTCACGGTTCTTTCCTTTAAGGATCGAAGAGTTTGGGTTCGTCGATCTCTTCCCCGACGACCGACTTCTTCTTTGCATAGGTTTCCAATACCAGCTCAAGAAGAGTCGGTTCTCTTCCTATCCGTTGCATCTGTGATATAAAATAAATTTAATTAGATAAATATTGTAAAAACCAAAAATCTAATTAATAGTAAATTTATCAAAATTCTTGCTTTCTCTTTGGGAATGATTTTGATCTCGAAGTATGGCAATGCAGACCATCTCTGGGAACCTTCTCGCCGTACCGAAATTTTTTTGCCTTCTCGCTCTTGACTTTGAAGTCTTCAGACTCCCAATGTTGAATAAGTTGATTGAAGTCCTCTTCCATTTCCCATGTCGATTTGTGATTCTTGGTGTAAAAGTTGCACTTGGCGTTGTTCATCATCAAGCGCATATGAGCCTGTATGTCGCGCATCCATGCCGTGTAGATGCGCGTCGTATCCTTCCTCCACCATCTGTATGTGTGCTGCAAAATAATTTATAATGAATTAGTTTATAACATATATAAATAATCATTTAAAAAAACTATAATTTGAAATACACTTACGATAAAAGTGCACCACCATCGGTGAAGTATGACTTCTGGCGTAATTTGACAGGAATAATAGAGTTGGTCCTGTAAGGACCCTTGGATGATGTTGTTGTTTGTATGTTTTAGAACATCATCCACGTCAAACCTGCACATAAAATTAAATAGTTAGATAATATTTATAAATTACAACAATATAAATGCAAATATTAAAAAATTTTACTATAGCATCCTGGTAGGACGACCGAGATCAATAATTTGAAGGGTGGGATGCCCATCAAAATTATCGATTAAGGAATCGATATATACCATATCGTCCTCTTCATCAAATATTGGCGGTTCCGATATTGGTGAAGGAGCATGATATAGTGGCGGTGGAGGCGGGGGAGGAGCTCCCGCTGAACCAGCCAACATACCTCTCGAACCTATGAATCGTCTAGCCCTCATTTTCGTGTTTAGTGTTTATAAATGTGATTTTGTGTGTGAAATGGAGTGCTTGAGAGGATTTTAAAGTTTTGATTTGTGTTGAAAATGAAATTGTTCAATGGTTTATATGCAGAAATTTCCAAAGGGCATCTATTAGGATTTCCAACGGATGTCCGCTGGAAATGTCGTGAACTCAACGGATGCAATTAAGTGACGCGACGTTTTGTCTTCCCAACGGATATCCGTTAGAATTTCCAAGGGATGCTTGTTGGAAATGCGTGTTTCCGAGGCAACGGACGCAAAATGACGGCTCGGTCCCAGTGTAACGGGCAACCGTTACACTTTGCAACGGATGTCCGCTGGAAATTCCTACAGACTAGGATAGGCATCATTACACTTTACAATACAAAAATTCTAACGGGAATCCATTAACCTTTCGTAACGGATGCCCGTTAGTATAATTGTAATGGATGTCCGTTACAATTTTTCAATGGATGCCCGTTAGAATTATGGAAACTTAGAAATTTTTTCTAAGTGTCGGAGGCGATTTCTTGTTCCAACGGGCATCCGTTAATATTTCCAACAGATGTCTATTGGTATTAGCTCATATGAAGTTCTAAAAACATTAAACATCATTTATATATTCTTCGATTGTATTAACATTTCGATTGTTCGATTACACGTCATATACATTATTACACATCATTTACATTACACATCATCCACATTATTACACATCATTTACATTACACATTATTGTATTTACATTTCTTCTTCAATAGATTCATCGATTGGCGAGTCTTCCTTCGATTGTTCATTGAATTCATCGTTGTTTTCATCTTCAGCATCTTCCGGTTCTACGTCTTCATAATCGCGTATGAATTTTCAGTCTATGTCACTTCTTGCGAGAATCTCCTCGCGATCTGTATCAATTAAACGAATTGGCTGTGGATTATCGGGTTGCAGCGGATCTTCTTTATCTTCTGTTGCCCCATCCGTTGGAAATGGCGTGTTTTTTTTGTAGTGCAACGCAATGATTCCTTGGATCAGTTTTTCTCATATGAAATGACAATCAATCTCGATGTGTTTGGTTCTCTCATAAAAACTGAATTAGTGGTGATGTAGATGCAACTTGGTTGTCACAATGAAAAGTGATTGGTTGAGTTGTTTTTATGCCAAGATCAAGCATAAGGGCCATCAACCAAACTAATTCGGAGGTAGTATTAGTCATCATCCTATACTCAGCTTCTGCACTTGACATTGTCACGACAGATTGTTTCTTGCTTCTCCAAGCAACAAGATTTCCTCCAATGAATGTGTAACAGCCAGTGGTTGATTTCCTATCAATTCTATCACCGATCCAATCTACATCATAATATCCCACGATTTCTGTGTGTTTATTGCATTCCTTTTTTACTCTTTTTTCTTATAGTTCCTTTAAGGTATTTGAGGTCACGTTCCTTCATTTGTCAATTCTGTTTTGTTGGAGTAATCATATGTTGGCTCACCTGATTCACAACAAAACTTATATCAGGCCTTGTAATTGTAAGATAAATGAGTTTACTCACAATTCTTCGGTATTGTTCTTCATCCTTGAAAGATTCCCCTCTCGATGATATTTGAAACCTTCTTCAATGATATCAAGTTGTGAGTTTTCCTGTGACATCAAGAAGATCAAGTGTGTACTTCCTTTGAGATAGAAATAACCCATCACATGAATGAGTTATTTCTATTCCAAGGAAGTACCTTGGTTCCCCCAGATATTTAATATTCCAAGGAAGTACCTTAGTTCCCCAACGTTGTCGCTTCCATATATAATAATATCATCGACATATATAATTAGAACAATAATACCTCGCTCCCCTGAATTATGAATAGCAAATGATCTACCTCGCTTTTCATAAATCAATGTTTAATAAGAGCATCAGAAAGCTTATGATACCAAGCTCTGGAAGATTGTTTAAGGCCATAAATAGCTTTCTTCAACTTACAAACGTCATTTTGATCAAGAGAGTCTTGAAAACCGGAAGGTGGCAGCATATAAATATCTTCCTCGAGGTCTCCTTGAAGAAAAGTATTCTTGACATCCATCTGCCATAATTCCCAATTAAGATTAACAACAATGGAAAAAATAACATGAATAGAAGAAAGTTTAGCAATAGAAGCAAAAGTTTTAGTATTGTCTTCTCCATTGGTTTGAGTAAACCCTTTAGCAACCAATCTTGCTTTGTATCTTTCAATGTCTAAGTTATTATGATATTTAGTCTTGTACACCCATTTACAACCAAGAGGTTTCTTGTCTTTCGGCAATGAATTGTTATTCCTTTGAAGTGTAGCTATCTCATCAGTCATAGCATCTTCCCAAGATTTGAATTCTTTGCCTTCTCATACGTACTTGATTCCTATTCTTGATCAATTTTGCTTGAAAACACTTGATGATCAACAAATAAATGAGAAGTAGTGCAATAACTTTGTATGGGATGTGAGATAGCATGGCCATTAAAAAAACATTTTTTTCTTAAGTCTTTCACCTCTTCATAGAACTGGAACATTTTCTTGATGATTGGTAGAACCTTCATTTATTCAATTAGCTATATCGTGATCTAAGCTTTCTTTATGTTGCTCATTCTCTGAATCAATATGCTCATTACTTTCTTTAGATTCAAAATGTTCCTCCACAACTTCATTTTTCTGATCATGGTTAGCCCGATTATTAGTTTGAGGAGAATTGGTACTTAGTTGCAGCTCTTGTTGGATATCTATTGTCCATTTAAGATCGCCCGAAGCTTTTAAGCTTGCAACATCTAATTTCTGCATTCGAGAGATTAGAAGATTTGGAAAGACACGATGGGAGAAGCTTTACAACCTAATTGAACGACATCAAGGTCATTCAGTGTTTTCCAATTTTGATCTTTAAAGAAGCATTTTTCCTCATCAAATTTAACATCTCGAGAAACCAAAATCCGATTGGTCAAGGATTGTAGCATTTGTACCCTTTTGTGTAGGAGAATATCCGATGAACATACATTTGGTACTTTTTGGATGAAGCTTATTTAGTTGTTCACCTGGAACATAAACATAGCAAACACACCAAAAAATATTAAGGAAATCAATATGAGTTTTAAAATTATTTAGTATCTCATACGGAGTCATGTCATTTAGATTTTTTGAAGGCATTCTATTGATGAGGTAACATGTTGTCATGACAGCATCTTCCAAGAATCTCTTTGGAACTCCTATATGAAACATTATGGACCTTACTACTTCCAAAAGATGCTTATTCTTATGTATTGCGAATCCATTCTGCTGGGGAGTACAAGGACACGAAGTTTGGTGTAGAATTCTATGTTTTGAGATGTAATCTTCGAATTGCTTGCTTATGTATTCTCTACCATTGTCAAATCAAAGACATTTAATTTTTGTATTGAATCGATTAGTAACATAGCTGTAAAAATTTGTGAAAGCATCAAAACATGACTTTTTGAAGGCAAGAGATAAATCCATGTATATTTTTATTTTTCATCAATGAATGTGACAAAATATTTGTGATTATCTCTTATAGAACATGGAGCAATCCAGACATCAAAATGATTAAGTTCAAAGCAATTATTATAGATAGTTTTTTATGCTGGAAATGAAGTTCTACAATGCTTTTCTATGATACAGATAGTTTTTAGAATCAAACTTAACATTAGGAAACATAATATTAAGAGAATTTTGCTAAGGATGTCCTAGTCTAGCATACCAAATGGAATTAAAAGCGAAATTACGAGTGCAATGAGGAGACTCCAAAATATAAAGGTCATTCTTGGCAAATCTTTTTCCAATAATTTGACTTGTCTTAATGTCCTGAAAGTAAAGATCATTAGCACTGAAAATAGCATTGTATTTTAGATCCTTGGTTAGTTTTACAATAGACATAAGATTCTTTATGAGATTGGAACAAATAGAACTCTAATGTTTTTTCCACACAAGTTCAATTCTCATGTTCCTTTAACTAGCACATTATGATCATTAGCAACATCTACAGTTCCATAGATAGGTTTTATATTCTTTATCAGATTTTCATTGCAAAACATATGGTTTGTAGCACCTGAATCAATGATGATAATGTCTTTTGATTCATAATTGAGAAATACTTTACCAGGATCCTTTTGAGTCATGATTGCTTTGATAAAGGCATCAAAGTCAGATTTTCTCACAAACTCATCATTTGTGATGTTCATGGCAGCATCTCTAGAGTATTGCCTTACTTCGTTGAATCAATTGATTCGGAGATATGGATGAAGGATCCAATATATATCATTGATATGCCCTTTTTTCTTGCAGTGTTCGCACCAAGAGCTTTTTTTTGGACAATGGCCTTATGAGCAACATCACTTGCTTCTGGAACCGAGGCTTTGTAAGTAGCTTCACTTGTGTTTTAAAAGAGATTCCTTGAGCCTTCCTCCTTCTTGATTATCATGCAAACCTCATTTATAGAGGGAAGCTTATCGTGACGAAGAATGTGATAAAGCAATCCATTGTAGGAGCTGTCGAGAGCTGAGAGAAAACTGAACACTTGATCTTGAAAAATGTGTTCAGCAATGATAAGCGGGTTCAAAGTTACGAGATGAAGCTCGCATAACTCGGCCCAGTAACTCTTGAATACACCAAGATGATACTTGAGCTCTTTTCCTTCTTGTTGAAGGTTTGCTAGCATCTTTTTTGTTTCGAAGATGCGATAGATGTTGGAGACGTTTCCAAACATACTCTTTAGAGTGTCCCATAGTTCCTTGGTTGTTTCAACATAGCCATAGGCATCATTAATCTCCTTCTCCAATGAGCTTTGAAGAACAATCAGCACAACTTGATCTTGTTGGTGTCGTTTCTCACGTTATTCGCTTGAACTGATATTTTCTTCAAAAATGGGTTTGATTATTGTTAGTTGTCACTGTGTGAATATCAACGACATACTTCCAGAGGCCACGACTGCTAAGAAGGGTTTGAGCAGATCTAGACCAATTGATATAATTGTCACCATTAAAAATAATAGGGATATGTTTCTTGACAGAAGAATCAATAAGAGAAGACATGATAATAAGAGAATAAAGAACACACAGAATAATATCGGATGCTCTGATATCATGAAGAAAAGAATAAGAGAGAAGAAAAGAAAATAGAACTCTGAATTATTTCTATATTTGATTATAAAGAGACGTTACATATTTATAGAGAAACATTGTCAAAGCTAGCTAATGCATTCATTGGAGTTGGTTGAGAAGATGATGAGTTGATGTATTAAATCTAGAGTTAGTTGAGTAGATGAGGAGTTGGTGCATTAATTTGTGAGTTGGTTGTTGACTTAAATGAAACCTCTATAATTGACTAAATATTTTGGACAAATTTCATATTATCAAAATGGTAATATTCAACACATATCGATGAAATTAATGACTTTCTACTGGCACAAATTCCTAGTACTGGTACAGAATACTTAAGTCCAAATCTTATTGGGATTGATAGTTCACCAACTACATATTGACATTCCTTCTATACGATCGAGTATCTAAACTCTCTTGAGTTTTTTGGTTTTCTAAAACATGTCGTCTCTTTGAAGGTTGGTGCCCCAATAATGATGTTTAGAAATATCAACCAAAAAGGGGGTCTTTGTAACGACACACGATTAGTTATCACTCTAATAGCATCAAGAGTATTGGAAGCAAAATTATCATCGACACCCATGTTGGCTACAAGTTTCTCATACCCAAGAATTATCTTATCTCCAAATGAATCAAGTCTCTTGTTTACTCTATGAAGGACGATTAATAAAAGTCAATGGCAAAGTTTGAAGCAAATTGGATTATATATCTTCACAGGTATGCATTCAACCACATATAGTTGCATATGACACTTTCACGAGTAATTTCATCCAATGGACTTAGAATCTTGGATCTAACTGAAGAAAACATAACAAAATCATTCATAAACAAATATTTTCTACAAGAAAATATTTAATGGTCTACTAGATCCACCTGATTATACTGCAAATAGGTAACTAAATCTTATACTTGTCAATCTTATCAATTATGTATAATTAATTTACTAATATCTGATATTTTTGTAGATTGTCGTCGTATTGATATCAACATTATCACATATTTGTATGAACGATCGAATCAAGTGCATTATGATCATCAAGTCTACATTTTTAGGGTTTTGATAATGCATTTTAACTACTTCATATTTGTTTTTGGTTATAGATGTTAACAACGATATTAATTTTAGTTATGAATGTTCACATAACATTTTTCATGATATTGTCTTTTCTATATTCATATGTTATGTAATTTCCAAATATGTAAATAAAAAAAGATTGTTGATTTAAATAAAGATTACATGATGTTTTCAAGTATTTAACAAATTAGTCATATCCACACTACGCGCGGATCTCTATCTTGTATTTCCAATAGTTATTAATTTTATTTATCTTGTTTAAAAAATACAATTAAAATTAATTGATATAAACATTTATAATGATACCATCTTTTTATGAAAAAATTTACCCTCTATATAATATTATTATATATATCATATATTAATTTGAAAATAATTTTTATGATTTGGAGATTATTCTAAAACAATACGACAGTTTAATGATCACCCTAAAATGATCATCTCATGATAATTGAGAACGAATCAAATAAAATGTTCTATTTCTCAATCTTTATTTTAAAAGAAACAAATAATATATATTTTTAATATTTTAGAATACGTTGATGTATTATTTTGAATAAATAATAATTTATTATGTAAAAAATGAAAATAAATTATTAACAAAACTCTTATAATAATTTTTTTTCGTATAAATTTCCTATTTGATTATAACTGTTTTATTTGTTTATTAAGTTCTAAGTCTGTACTTCTTTGTTTTCCAGCATACGTAACCTCGCATGTTACTAATGAGTTGGGCCTAAAGCCCATGCCAAATGTCGTATGTTATATACGTTCAGGGCCTCTAGTAATATATATATATTTTTTTAATATTTGAGATGAAATTTTATGGTTTTTATTCGATTTTGGTATAATGTGAATATTTCTGAAGAGGTAGATTCAAATTTGAAGTTAAAAGGTAATTTGCATCATACATGCATGATTGAATTTTTTTATTTATAACATTCCCGTTTTAGTACTCTATTGAGTTTCAATTTATATAATTTATATTATTGATATGAAATAATAATACCCAATTTAGGAAATAAAATTGCCTTCTCAAAGGGAAAGTACAAAATTTTTTTTGACATATTGCATATTTATCAACCTTTGAAGTCATGAATTTGGAAGATTCAACTTTATCGTATCATATATTAGCATATGCACCCACTCTTCTCTTTTTCTTCTCGTCATGTCCTACTCCAACTCTCAGTAGCTCTGTTCATATTTTAATTCATTTTTTAAAAGTATACACCCTTTCAAATATTAGGCTTATTTGCTTATAAATTCAAAATGTAAACTTAAAAATACAATTTAAGAAAATTCGGAGAAAAAACCAGGGGAATTAAATAATTGGAGATGATGAATATAAGGAATGTAGTGTAGTGTAGGTAGACAACAGAAGCTTAGATGATAGGGAAGAATCTAGCTTTCTTGCCGTATCTACCTGTTCTCTGCATTGTATCTACCACAAATTTCTTCCTTAAAATAAAAAATCATTTATATAATATACGACAAAAATTTACATTATTTTTCTATCCGATGACAATTCTATTATATATATATATGTATAGATGTGTACGTACGATATCCTAAGAGATGAACGCAATAATTTACTCCACAACTCATGCATGTATTGATATACATATATATATATAGACCTGTTGAGAATCGCGGAACAACCATATATGAAAAAAAAACAGTTTTTTTTTAAATAATTTATCCATGCGAGAGTTGAGCAAATGGCGAATACTTGTGAATGTCCAACTATTTATATTTGTATTCGATAAATATATAGATTTATTATTTGTATTTATATTTTTAAATTCGAATATTTTTAAATTCGAGTACTTTTAAATTCGAATATTTATAAATACAGATATTTGTCGGATATACGGATATTCGTCGGATATATGGATATTCGTATACGAACCTAAATGTTCTAACGTAAAAATATATATAAAATAATCTTAATAAAAAACCAGTAATCATCAAATATAATTTAAAACTAAAATTCAAATCGCACAAAGATGCAAAGATACATAATATAAATAAAACAAATTACCAAATCTTCACAATAATCTCCACATCAGTCATTTAAATTTAGTTTCGTCGATGATTCTACTAATATCGTCAATTCATCTAAAATAATGAAATAAATGATTAGATTATATACTAAAATAAAACTCACAAAAAAAATTTCTATATTTAGTGAATCCTGTTTTTTTCATATACTGTAATGTCTCTATATCATTATCCAACTTCTTTGGATTAGAATCAAACTTGAGTGTAACTTAAACCTTCAACAATATTAGTTATTTTAAAGTATTTGATGTTTTAGTCATCCAATCATACATATATTTCATATTTGTCTCTATATTTATATAATAAGTGTTTAAATAAGATTAATAATGTTTTTTATTTCCAATTTGATAATTAAAATCAATTTTGTTATATATGTATCCATATATTAATTAAATTTTTTATTTAGTACTTACGGATACAATAGTTCTGATAATTGAGTTTACTATTTGTATATGTATTTGTATTTGTCGAATATCTGATTTCTAATATTTGTATTTGTATTTGTGTCAACGGATATTTTCGGTTCGAATATGACTCGAATACAAATCGGATACAAATACTTCGAATATTTTGCCTAGATCTAGTGCATAATGATTTGGATATTTTTTTTTACAAAATGATATTTCAAAATTTTTTTTATCTCAATCATTCATTTTAATGATTTAGTTGAAAACTAACTCTATTCTTATTACTAGAATCGAATCCACGCATACGCGGGTAGTTATATTATTTGTCACAATAATATATTATTATATTTATCAATTTAAATGTCATGTTATAAATATTATCTTGCATAAAATCGTATAACAATACATAGTTATTAAAATTAAATCCAAAAATATTCATATATAAATCAAGTAGAACTAATAGATACAAAAAGATTTATATATATATATATATGTATACATTTTTTTATATACGAATATTTATATTCATTTTAGAGTAATTTGAGTTGTTTATATATTCTTATATAATGTAATTCGGGGTATAAAAATTATTAGAATGGTAATTATTTAATTTATAATTATATTATACAATCTCTTGTTGTTATTAACGTACAAATCGACAAAGATTTTGACATATATGCACTATGATATATAAAGTTCAAGAGTTGTTATTAAAGAATTTATTTTATGAAAATACTACATAGTCAATTATTTTCATAGTATCTAAACATGTCCTAGATGTTTTTATATTCTCTCAATCTCCAAACAAAAATGATCAATATGTGTGATTTTTTTTTAAAATGGTAAAAAAAATTGTAAGATATAATTATTATAATTCAATAATAAGATTTAAAAAGCAGTTTTTGTTATATTATTTCATAAAATGATAATATAAAGAAAGATATGTATGTAATATGAATTAAAAATAATGAAAGAATAACTCATTTAGTATTATATAATATTACTTTTAAGGATTTATTACTTTTTAGTAGCATATTATATCACTAAAAAAAACACGCCATTTCCAACGGACGGGGCAACGGATCCGTCCGTTGATACGAAATGGCAACGGATTGTAACAGATTTACGAGAATTTTCAACGGACGCAAATCTGTTGGAATCCGTTACAAATTTCAATGGACGTTTAACGGATATTGTCATGTGCCCCATCAGCTGCAACCTATCGCAATTTTTAACGGAATGTTAACGGATTTCTTCCGTTGGCCCCGTCCGTTGGAAATCCGTTAGAACCCGGGGAAAAATATTTCAACGGGCATCTATTGATAATTGTAACAAATGCCTGTTATAAATGGCAACGGATGCCCATTGAAATTGTTAATTTCGAGGTTCACCGGTGGAAATAAATTCGCGTGAACTTGCAAACGGCATCCGTTGCAATTTCCAACCGATGTCCGTTGAAAATTGCACTATTTAGATCAAAACCAAAGATTGCATCCACCAATAACAAACATATTTTCAAAAAAATATTATCTTCTTCAAATCGAGATATATATAGATCGAGAGAGTGGATGTATAGAAGAAAAGATCCTATACTCGAAGAGATTACGCAAGAATTCTTACACAGATTGGAGCAATTTATGAGTTTTGCATCGATGCAACCTTTGCAA
>CM071867.1:24286358-24311833 GCA_036759665.1 Gynandropsis gynandra
CAAGACCTTCGATTTGATTATTCCCAAGAACAACTAACCTTGCCTTATAGCGTTCAATCGTACCATCGGAACGATATTTGATCTTGAAAACCCATTTGCTTCCTATCGCTTTCTTCCCCGGGGGAAGAGTGTCGAGAGTCCAAGTTTCATTCTTCTCGAGAGCTTGTATTTCAGAGTTCATGGCGTTTCTCCAATTCGTATCAGCCAACGCATCTTTGTATGATCTGGGTTCGGTTCCAGAAGTCACAACAGCAAGGAAAGCACGGTGAGTCGGCGAAAACTGGGCACAAGTGACGTAATGCTCAATCGGATAGACAGCAGAGGAGGACAAAGTCGAATCGCGGTTAATCTGTACCGTGTTAGTGACAAAGTCACGTAGATGAGTAGATGGAAGCCTAACACGCTGTCCTTTCCCAAGCTGAGGCGAGGCCGTGACACCCAAATCAGAATCTGTTTGAATAGACGCTGCTGGTGGCTCCAAGTCTGAGTCGGCAATGGGAGGCGAAATTGCCGATGAAACCCCCCTAGCGTCAGTATTCGAGTCATCACGAGAAGTCTCCGGGACCACAGGAGGTGCTGAAGCCGACGAGGGTGAGGTCAGAGGCGGAGAAGAAATGGCGTGCTCGAGTTCATCATCAGACCAGACCCAATCCGAGAGAGATGGCAACGCGAAGTCTGAGGGGTGAGCAGAGGAGCAAGGTGTTGTCGCTGAAAAGGGAAACAGATCTTCGCAAAAAACAACATCGCGAGACACAAAGAACCGTTGTCGATCAAGATCATACACTCTCCATCCTTTCATTCCGAACGGATAGCCAACAAATATGCAGCGACGGCTATGACTCGCAAATTTATCCCCACTTGTGTCTTGATTATGAGCATAACACAGTGAACCGAAAACACGCATATGTGAGTAGTCTGGTTCCGAGCCATACAATACCGCGAAAGGAGTCTGATTCCCAATGACGGAGGATGGAGTGCGATTGATGAGAAAAGCTGCAGCAAGAACACTATCACCCCAAAATTCAATGGGTAAATTTGCTCGAAAAAGCAAGGAACGAGCAATGTTCAGTATGTGTCGATGTTTACGTTCGACCCTTCCATTTTGCTGTGGTGTTCCAACACATGAAGTCTGATGAACGATACCGTAGTCTAAGAAAAATTGTTGAAGACACATGAACTCTGTGCCGTTTTCCGAACGAACAATTTTAACCCGTTTGTCAAATTGTCGATCCACCATCGCAAAAAACTGACGAATATGAGTAGATACTTCGCTTTTATTTGTCAACAAATATACCCAAACACCTCGCGAGAAATCATCCACAATGGTCAAAAAATATTTGGCACCTGAGAAAGACGGAACGCGATATGGCCCCCACACGTCACAATGGATAAGCTCAAAAAAAGATGAAGTTTTATTGGAACTGTCGGAAAAACAATCTCTAACATGTTTAGCGCGGATACAAACGTCACACGCCTTATTCGAGGTCTCAGAACGAGGAGAAAAATTCAAAACAGGAATCAAATCTAAAGCCTTCGGAGAAGGATGTCCAAGTCGTCGATGCCACGTATCTCTCGAACAAAGAGAACCCGTCCGAACTGTCGCAGCCGTCTCAACACCACGGAAATAATATAAACCATCTCGTAACTCAGCCGCTCCAATCCCCATCTTGGTAATTCGGGCCTGAATTACGCACAACTTGTTAGCGAAGTGTACCACACAATCCTGTTGCTCTAACAACTGAGACAACGAAATAAGATTGAAACTCAACCCTTCAACCAAAAACACATCTGTCAATACCAAATTTCTGCCCAACCGAACATTTCCTTGTTTCAATGCCAAATATCGACGTTTATCCGGTAAATAAATCGAACACGGAGCAATATCCGTGACATCCGTCAGGTAGGAGGAATCACCTGTCATGTGGTGAGAACAGCCTGAATCAATAATCCAAGAAGAATCAGAGACATTACCGGATTGAGTCTCTGTAGCTCCGATTTTGGTGGCGTTGAGCAGTGTTCGTCCCCGTCCCGTGCGGTTTCGAGGTCGATCTCCCCACCACTCCGGGAAGCCGAGAATCTGAAAACACCCTTCGGCAGAATGTCCCGAGCTGCCGCAATTGGAGCATAGAAGCTTGGCTTTCTCGTCAGCCGAGACACGTGAAGACTGGTTCGATTTAGCTGCAAACGCCATTGCAGCAGGTCGTTCCTCAATCAATTTTGAGGAGGAACGAGAACTCTCATCCTGCAGAACGACGTTGTACACAGTGTCGAGGTCCGGCAAAACATCACGGGACAAGAGATTCGAGCGAACGACCCCATATAGCGATTCGTCGAGGCCCATAAGGAAATCGTGAACCCTGTCCTCGTTTCTGTCCTGTTCGAGCTTGGAGTTGAGATCACAGGTGCATTTTCCACACGTACATGCACGAAGCGGTCTGGAATTCGACAGATCTCGCCACAATTTGTTGAGTTTCCCATAATAAGCATCAACCGTCATTCCTCGCTGTGAGCAGTTCGCCAATTCAGACCGCAAGCGTTGAAGTCGTGGGCCGTGTTTCACCGCAAAACGACTCTGCAAGTGTTTCCAGAGATCAGCAGCGTCCTCCCGATGAGCCACGTCAGATCGCAGCTTCGGCTCAAGAGTGTTCTTGAGCCATGAAATAACCAAAGCGTTGTTTGTGTCCTAATCTTCAAAATCGGGGGAAGAATCTGTCGGATGAGGAATTTTCCCGTCGACGAAGCCGAATTTCTTCCTCGATTTCAGAGCTTGTCGAAAATTGATGGCCCACTCGTCGTAATTGTCTCCACGTAACAAAGGTTGCGAGAGAACAAGTCCCGGGTTGTCACCGGCGGTGATGTCGAAAGGAGTGATCGTTCGCCGTTGGTTCGAAACGGTTTCAGCAAAACGGTTCCAGCAGAAGAACCGTCGGTCGGTTGCGCAGAGGCAGCAGTGCCAGTCGAAGACATGGTCGGAGTTCGGTTTCGAGGTTGGTCGGAGTTCGGTTCGGGATCGGTGAGAAATCAGATCGAATCGAGAAAAGGAAGAATCAATAAAAAATAACTAGGCTCTGATACCATGTTACGTTGAGCATCAAACGGCTCAATTCTATGTTTTTCATTCATGACGTTTTAGGGTTTTTACAAGGGTTATATACAAGAGATCTAAAACCAAATAAACAACAAAATCGTAACAGATCAACGTTGCCCGAGCGGGCACACAAAGGAACCCGAGCGGACACCTATGCCCGAGTGTGTTGTTACCTAACCCGAGCCGTGGAAACCTACGGGCCATTTTGAATTGAAATCAGCCCGAACGGGCACACCCGCAGCACCCGAGCGGGCACTTCTCCTCGTCAACACGAGTTCATGTATCTCTAGGGGCCAAATCTACTTACACGAAATAATAAAAATTTGATTTTCAGTCTCACTCTAAGTTGAAATCATCATCTCATGATAAAAAAAATTCCTGCAACATTATATATTTTGGTAATATAACCGTGATTTAATTCATTAATAAAGACAATCTCAAAATTCAAGATAGAAGGATTGTTGTGAATTGTAAGCAAAGATGTATTCTAGAAATTTCGGAACGAATCGGAGGTTTTGAAAGGGAAGTAAAAAGAGTGGAGAGGGAGAGTGAGAGTGAGTGGGAAGTGAAGTTGAATGGGTTGGTGGAGAGAGAGAGAGAGAGAGAGAGAGAGAGAGAGAGAGAGAGAGAGAGAGAGAGAGTCATGCGGAAGTATCAGAAAAGATGATTTTCATCATTTGATTTAGCCGACCAATGTTCTCCCTTCCTCTCCATTCTTGCAATAATATTAACAACCCTCCTTTACACACATTTCCAATTTATTTGAATAATCATTTTTTTTCATCAAATTAACTCCATTTCGTATTGATTTATTCATGTAAATTTCAATATCAAATTTTTAATTCAATTAGTTTGCTCTACATCATCCTTCTTACTATGAGATAACACTTGACAAGTCTGCAAGATAACACTTGTAATATGAGAAACCCGAGAAGTGTTAGGTCAACTCGTGTCTAAACGACACCAAACATATGTAAATCCGAATTCTCATCTTACAAAAAATATTCATATTAATCGAGATAATAATAAATTATTTCATGATTTTTTTTCTAAAATTAAAAAAAAAGATAAAGAGAAAGAAAATCAAGAATGGAGCAAGTATGGAGGCATATATCTCCTCTTATTGAAGCACAAGGGATCTAAAAAATCTCTTAGGTTGGGCCAAAGATTCAAAGGCAATATCATCTCCTTCACAAGGTTGTATCTTTATGTATATGAAGCATGCTCATCTTTACATACCCTAAAAAGGAGCCCTATCCTTATATATTTTTAGACGTTAATAAGTAGTAACGATAGGCAATTGCCTTAATTAGACCAACTTGTACACATGCATGTTCATATTCATGAATTACTTGCCCATTATATAAAAAAGAAGAAGAAGAAATGACATTCGTACTATCTATTATCATGTAAATATTACATATATATATATTCACTATAAGAGAAGGAAGTTAATATCGAATTTAAATAAAAGAATAATTCAATAATTTAAGGGTATAAAATAGAACATATCAGAAAGATGGTAGAATCTATTAACAACGTTTTCAATATCGATAAGCTTTCGCAAGAAACCACTAAAGGACGAGTTCTTTTAATAGAAGAATTTTAGTATTAGTGTTACTGCATGTCGTATTGTAGCCGCCATTTGTGTGGATGCTGAGGTCAGATGCATGTATATATATAATTCATAATCTTAATCCCAATATTTACATTTATTTTCACAATTCACCACTTTTTTTATATTAAATTTGATTACAAAATAGGGCTCGGAAATGAATTTGAAAAAAGTTTATATGGTTAAAACTTACGTTCAAATACGTTTCTTTGTATTTACAATGTTTTTCCTTTTTTTTAATACAAGTTGCCGATATGTATAACAATAAGGGGTAATTTAAGGAAGAATAAAACAGTATTTGGATGTTATTATGGAAGGGGAAAAGGCGAATTTAAAAAAAAAAACAAAAAAGTGGGAGAAAAGAAGAGGAGACCGAACATAATTGGCCTCCACCGAAAAGTGTAAGCGGCGGTGAAATTCAGACCAGAGAATAGTGTTTTGGGGGTGTACCTGTAATAAATAATAATGGGTGGTCGGTTTATAATGTATTTATTTTTACAGTAAAATAAAAAAAATATTATTATAATAAGCTATAAAAATATATTCCATTTTTAAATGATAAAAAATATCATAATCGAAAGTGGATTGGGCACTGAAGAAGCCGAAAGAGGATGCAAACGGATATAACCCACTCGTGGCATAAGTCTTTGTTCCTTCGGATTTTGGATGATTCGTCCCTTTGAGAGAGAGAGAGATTTATAAAACGTAACAAATTCAACTATGGTCGGATAAACATTACTATATCTAAAATCATCTATATAAATCTATGTCTATTATAAATTTTAAATGATTATGAAACAATATTTATCTATATGTCTATTATAAATTTAAATAATTATAAAACAATAAATATGTATACAGTATATAATTTTTATATATCTCAAACAAGATTTAAAAAAAACGTGAGGCACTAGATGAATGGTCATCCAAGGATCTACAACATCCAAGAAGAGTCTAGGTGGTATTAAGATATACTACAGGAATATATATATATATATATATTAATTGTAAAAGATAAACAAAATAATAATAATAATAATAATAATAATAACAATAATAAACAAATAGAATAACATTTGTTTATATTTTTTATAATTTCATTTCAACGTTAATCCATATTTTCAATATTTTTTGTAATTTTAATTCATCATTAACTTTAATAGTTATAATTCAATACTTAATTTCTAACTAACACATTTTATTTTTCATAGTCTTTTATTAAAATATGTTTTATTTAGCTCAAATTCAAAATTATTTTATCCATTTAATCATTAATATATAAAAAAATATAATTTTATTTGTCTTGTTATGTACAAATTATGTATGAATTTTGTATATATTAATAAAAATAATTTAAATATTAGTTTTTATATATTTATATTATCATTTTGAAAAAAATATTTTTTTATTCTAAAAATAATTATAAACTATAATTTCTAATAATTCAATCAAAAATATATTTTTTGTGATAATTAAACAATATCGTTTTGATTATTATTTTTAATTCATATTATTTATATGACCAGCTAATTCGCCAAAAAAGTTTAATCCTATGTCTAAACAGTCTAACCGCCATAAACCATCTAAAAACCCCAATTTAAAGAAAAAAGAAATTAAAACCTTTTGACAAACTCATAACAACATCACTATAGCGCTTAGGCGCATCATAGAGAGCTTTCTTGAACAATGATCTCAAGATACCACTCAACCATAAGCACCTTCCTACCTTATTCTCATTGCACTTAGACATATGGAAATTTTAAGAGAGCAGTCAATCTTTTTTATGGTCAAATAGGATATTCGTAATCTCTAAAATGGATATTATCATGTGGCCGTTCATATATATGCATGGGCCATATAATTTTAGCACATGCAATTTTTATTTGCAAAAGATATAGTCAAATGGCACTGATTTTTTTTTTAACAATCCTCGAAATTTTAATCACTAAAATAGATAAATATAAGTAGAATTGTGTCTGTATTTTTCTATATATTGTCAATTCTAAGTGCTACACAACGTGATATCATATATTCTTTTTTATTTCAAGATTTTAGAATATTAATAAGATTTTGATGCAATTGCCTCTTTTTTAATTAAGAAAAGAATATAAAAGCTCATTCAACACAATAAAGTGGTTTGCCTATTTTACCTTAAAAATATATATAATAATATTGCAAAATTATCATCACCTCTCAAACCATATTCCCTATTACGAAGGCTTTATCAATGCCTCATTTTCTCCCTTCTCGCGCTGAAATTGTGAAGAGGGTAAATATTGATTAAAGATTTAACATGAATAATCTTCATTAGATGTAATCATGTAACATATAATATTTTAGTCGCATTATTCCAAAATCATCGACTATATACGTAAAGCAATCATTTGTAAGTAGCCAAGAAATGATAATGCAAATGTTACATATTCATTAGGTCACATATTACAAATTTCAATTTCTAGCTAATTATTTCCCAACAAATAAGGGTTGTAATGATCCTGTAATGATTTCTGAACCTCACACATGCCTAGCATTGTTGTCTTGAACTGTCCAACAGAAATTAACGTATTATGTTCAAATAATTTTGATTAATTAATTAAATCAAAGAAAAACATTAATCTATTCATGTATGCATTACCGAATCTAACAACAACATGGGGAGAAGTAAAAAAAAATAAATCAATTATAATCTATGTTAATCATTGCATTAATTCTCATGCCATCGTCCACATTCTTTCCCAAGGAGAAGCCATATGCTATATGTATGTGTACTTTACTTTGTAATTACCAATATTATTATACTCGAAGAAACTAAATTTCACTTGAATACATATAAGACGTATTGTGTATAATTTTAAAATGTTTTAAAAATATTTCAATTAATTTGTGTTGGGTTCGGGCCAAAAAAATAACATTTGAATAAAAAAAGGTATAACATTGGCAATGATATAATTGCCCATTCAATATTCAATTATCATTATCTAATGCCCATTGAATAAATGCATTTCAGTTTTTAACAAAATTGTAATAATTATTATTTCTGAATAATTTGGTATAAACATGGTACAGATCAGTCAAGTTGCATTAAATATAACAGAAAAAAGAATAATAATAAAAGAATAACAATAATGTGTTTATTATGTATATAGAATTCAGAATTGGAATAAGTTTCCACTTTCTGGGCCACCAAAGCTCAAGACTCGCAGTATAAATAAGCAAGGCAGAGATGTGTGCTTCTGCTGCAAAAGATTAGTCTCAAAGAACACACCAAACCATAACACCTTTAACTCACTTTTCTTCTTACACTGAGTGCGTTTCTCTTCTCTTCTCACATTCAAACCTCAAATTTCCCAATTTCAGATCAAACCCATCACCCAAAATGTCGACTTTTCGGGATCCGCTTCTCTTCTTCTTCCTCATATTCCCTCTCATTTTATCCCCTCAAGCCGAAGCAAGATACCATCACCACAAAGACAAACACAAACACAATCGCCACTCCCCCAAATCTTCACACATCTCCGAGCCTCCTTCTTCCTCCATCTCTCAGCCTCCTTCTTTTCCTCCTGACCCTAACCAGCCACCTTCCGATGAGCCCTCCGACGAAGACGACGCCGTCTACGACGTCAGAAACTTTGGGGCTGTCGGGGATGGTGTCACGGACGACACTGAGGCTTTCAAAACGGCGTGGGATTCGTCTTGCAGCAACGAAAACGTCACCACGTCCGTCTTGCTTGTGCCTTACGGCTTCACCTTCATGATCCAGTCCACCATTTTCACGGGTCCTTGCCGTTCTTACCAAAAATTACAAGTACGAGATATAAATGAAGTTTCTTGACTAATACATTCTACCGATCCAACAATTATTTAGTTCCACGTCCAACCAAGCTTCTGATACCATATGTTTGAACCATGACAAATAACAATGAGTTTCGGCATGTTCGTTTTGTAAATAGGTTGACGGGACAATTGTGCCACCAGATGGACCGGAGTCATGGCCAAGCAATATAAGTAAAAGGCAATGGCTCGTCTTTTACAGAATCAACGGAATGTCTCTCAAAGGCGCCGGCGTTATAGACGGCCGGGGACAGAAATGGTGGGATCTCCCCTGCAAACCACACAAGGTAACATTTTACACTCTTAAGCTTATGCATACCCAATGATTTGGATTCTTTTTCATATATTTATTATAAATAACCTTTGAATTCACATATTGTTGATTCAACAGTCTGCCAACAAAACTGCCAATGTCGGACCTTGTGACAGTCCCATTGTAAGTTCATCTCAAGTGATCTTCAAGATTAAATTTTGATGTTAGATGAGAGGTATTTAAGTAATTTAATACGTTCTTATTATAGGCTTTAAGATTCTTCATGAGCTCTAACTTAACGGTGGAAGGACTGAGAATAAAAAACAGCCCGCAGTTCCATTTTAGATTCGACGGCTGCAAAGGTGTTCTCGTCCATTCCCTTCACATCACCGCGCCGGCGCTGAGCCCCAACACCGACGGCATCCACGTCGAAAACTCCAACTCCGTCCAAATATACAATTCCGTTATCTCTAACGGTACATTTTCCATACCATAACCTAACCTTCACTGTTTTTTAATTTGCTGGAACAACATTGTTTCTTGTCTGAACGATTTTTCTATACATAATCCACAGGAGATGACTGTATATCTATCGGCTCTGGCTCCTACGATGTTGATATAAGGAATCTCACTTGCGGTCCCGGTGGTCACGGAATTAGGTACCTACACTCGACGGTCCAAATATATAATATATATAACTTGCTTAAGATAAAGTTTGTTTTATGATTACAGAACTACTGTTGACCCCATTATGATAATTATATATGTCTCAGTATTGGAAGCTTAGGCAACCACAACTCACGCGCCTGTGTCTCCAAGATAACGGTTAGAGACTCCGTTATAAAACAATCGGCGAACGGTGTCCGTATCAAGACATGGCAAGGCGGTTCAGGGGCGGTGTCAGGTGTTACATTCAGCAACGTCCACGTGGATAATGTCCGAAATCCGATAATAATCGATCAGTACTACTGCTTATCAAACGATTGCTCTAACAAAACATCGGCAGTGTTCGTATCAGACATAACCTATGAAGGAATCAAAGGGACATACGATATTCGTAGTCCTCCTATGCATTTTGGGTGCAGTGACGCTGTCCCTTGCACCAATCTAACCCTTTCGGACATCGAGTTACTTCCTGCAACGGGGGATATCGTCCATGATCCGTTTTGTTGGAAAGCTTACGGCGATGCCGAGGATCTGACCATTCCTCCCGTCTCATGTCTTATGTCTGATCCTCCCACATCATCGTTGGATGCTTTACTCGAACAGTGCGGCGGACCGTGAGTTTGGTCGAGGTTTTATTATGACTCTATGAATTGAAGTGTATGTTTTAGAATTGTATAGAGTATGCAGTGGGAAGAAAGAATTGTGGAGAGTCATGGTTCTTTTTAAGTGGGGGAGTGGTATGTTTTATTTGCCTCTCCCGATCCATGTTATAAGATTTACCATTATGTATTTTTAGAGGTCTTTATGATGGTATTGTGTACTTTTAGTTAACCCATTATTATTATGGAGTGATTATGAATTTGCTTCTTGAATACTATTATCTTTCTCCTCCTATTATCTCCTAATCTTTTCCCTGTTTTGATGATTAAAAATTAATAAATATGCAATTAAAGATTAACGATACACAAGATTAATGCATCGCAATTAGTGGATGATAAATATTCTAATTGTTCATTTCCTTAACCGAATAAATTAATGATATACCATAGAGATGTTCAGAACCATTGACTATTCAGAGTTTAAAAAGCAGGAGGGAATATTCCAACTTTGGATGTTGTCTTGTCTCTTTTTTGGTAGGTAAAAGAAGCAATAATTTTTATTATATATTATTAGCACTAATTTACGCTGTATATTCCACATATATTTTTTCGAATATCCCATTAATTTTCTAATCCAGTGTTATCGTTAATAATATATTTTGGAATATCACATAATAACGCAACAAATCTTGATCAAAGTTAGATAGATTATATAATCGTGCAAAAATATTAAATTTACTAAATCTACACTAACTAAATATCATTAGCTAGAGTCTTCTTGTTGTGTATACCTACTTTTAACTTGCTTATGAAAAATTATATAAAAAATAGTTATACTTCGTGTGTAGGACCTCTTTTTTTGTGAATCATTATATTTATATCTTAACCTAGTAACTCATGCTTCAAAATATATTATAATATGTGTTGTGAGAGAAGTTTGTGGCTGAAAGTAGGTTGCCCCCAAAAAAATATTATATATATATATATATAATGTGATACAAGAGAAGTTTCTAATAAAAAATATAATATAAGATCGGTTTTAATAAGTTGATGTCCCTTTCCATTGAATAAAAAGAATATAAAGATCAAAAGTACCGAAGATAGAATCGAAAAAAGGAATACATAAAATTAATAATAATTGGAAAATGTGAATTAGTGTTTAATATTAGTTATTATGATCTTATTATTGTTATTTTTCACTCTCTCTTTTATGTGGGGCTTTGAGGAGTTCTAACGACCAACTTGTTAAAGGTACCTGTATCACTGGTGCACGCGCAGCCACTACTAACCAAGCATTGATCATACACAAGAACATATATATATATACAAGATGATATACATACATATATTGATTCAAACCATCGAAAATTGTTTATAGTATCCTTATACAGATTCTAATAACCTTTGAAGTTTCTATCAATTCCTTTGCGCATTTAAATCAGCATTATATATATATATATCATACAAATGCATATAAGCATATTTTAACGAGATATCTTCCACTGTAACAACTAGAATCATGTTTAACAATTATAATCACGTTTAATTTAATTCAGAAATTATTTCACGATTTTAATGTAATAAAAAATCATAATAAATGTATTCATATTTTAACTGATATAACATAATATATAACATTAATTATATTTATATTAGATTTTAAAACGTATACATTTCAAATAAAATTTAGATATCATAATATTCAAAACAATTCAGATTATACATTCTTACCATAACAAATAGATTTAACAAAAATTCAAAATCTAATTTAAAATTGTCAAATACGAGATAGATATCTATTTATATATCTTTAGATCGTGTGTATATATAAAGATTAAATGTACTTAAAATAAAGGATATAGTATAATAAAATTGGAATAAAATTAAGAGAAATAAGGTTAGGCTTACGTGGTCACTACGAAAAAGGGAGAAACGGAGAATGGGTGCACGCCCTAACATTCCAATTGCGACCCACCAAACCCTTCTCCATGTTTTTTCTTACTTAAATTCTCTTATGTTTATAAATAAAATTAAAAAACTTACAGAATCTTTACATGGACAGTAAGCTTTTCTTTACCTCATAAAGAAAGTAAATGTTGTTACCCCATTTCCTATTTTATATAATAATAGTAATAATAATATATATAAAGCGCCTATTAAAAACTATCTCAAGGGAGCTTGAAGAATCTAAATGTGACAAAAATCATAGGGTACAAGTTGTATCATTAAGAAATGTCTGAGAAGTTCTACAATTATTTTATTTCTCTTATAAAACAACATTTGATTATTAAAAACTACCTATAATGCATATATTATCATTTCATTTGTTATACCACATAAAAAGACATAATAATTATGATGTGTATATTTTTATTGAGTTGCATGTGATAAAATTATGAATTTTCAACTAATTGCTAATAAATAGATTGATTCATATATTTTTTTATATTTTATTTTTTTCATAAATTTTAATGCAAAATTTCTAACACTCTCCCTCATAATCAAATTATATATATGTGAAGATTGATAACATACTCAATTCAAATAAAATGAATTGTTGTTAACATTATTAGAAAAACACGGATTCCGAACGATCAAATCTGGTCGAAAGGAACGTCCATAAACTCAATCCGTCAATAACCCGTTTGTAATTCTAAACAAGAAACTTAGTATGCATTCCGTCCGTTATACTGGACGAACTATAATGTCGGCAAACTTTCAGAAAAATAACCGATTTCTAGACGACAAACCCATCGGAAATTCATCGGATTTAAAAAATATTGCGGACGACATCCATACATTCGTCCGAATTTTTTTTTCTGAGGAAAAAATATTTTTTGAAAGAATAAAAAAAATAAAATTTAAAAAATATCATCGTCTCCTAAGACAAACGACTACACGTCCCGATCGACTCGATCCACCGCCTCCTTGACGACACGAGCGACTCGGATCGTGGACTGTAGACGGTTGGGAAAAATGTATGGGGAACGAAAAAAATCTTCGGAAACGATCACGGGAGGAAGAATCGAATCAGACTCAAATCCACCGCGAGTGGAGTTGGGAGAATACCAAAGGCTGACGTAGGAATTACAACAAATGGAGAAGGAGCGAGAGATAGATGGAGCTGAGATGGGTAGAAAGGGCTATAGAAGAGAAAGAATGAGTGAAGAGAAATAACAATCGAGAACAATAAATAATGGCGGTGCGTGGAGTAAATGGAGAAGGTGCGAGAGATAGATGGAACTGAGAGAGGTAGAAAGGATTGTAGAAGAGAAAGAATAGGTGGATCAAGAAGAATAAAGAGAGAAGCAGGAGAAGATAACAAACATGCACCAGATTAATAACCGTAGATTCTGTCGGAGATGGCATTTTCGACGAGAGAGAAGAAGGATCAGGCACTACTAGAAAATTTAATTTTAGGGACGGAATTTGGGGACTGACACTTCCGTCCCTAAATTTAGAAACGAATTAGACACGAATTAGGGATGCAAAATGAAATCTGTCGCTAATCCGTCCCCAAATTTGGGTACAGAAGAGTCGTGCCTAATCCGTTTCCAAATGCGGACCAATTAGACACGGCAGGTCATCCGTCTCCAAATTTGGAGACGGGCATGTCATCCGTCTCCAAATTTGGAGACGGCAGGTGTTCCGTTTCCTCAACCATTGATCTGTTTTTCATAAGCTACTCTCATATTTTTCACCCCATAACTT
This sequence comes from Gynandropsis gynandra, assembly GCA_036759665.1. Taxonomy (NCBI): domain Eukaryota; kingdom Viridiplantae; phylum Streptophyta; class Magnoliopsida; order Brassicales; family Cleomaceae; genus Gynandropsis; species Gynandropsis gynandra. The sequence continues at coordinate 24,300,122 of CM071867.1, forward strand.
CTATAGTGTTTGCGATATAATGGCATCTTCATCAATATCGAACATTTTCGATTCTAGACAATGGATGTACAGAAGAATTGATCCAGAATCTCAAAGCGTATCGAAGGAGTTTATAGAAGGCGTCACACAGTTTATGATAATGGCGACGAATCAACAAGTTTACAATGAAACGGGTACGTTGGTTTGTCCATGTGTGAAATGCAAGAATGAAAAATTTGTTAATGAGAAAACTGTTTGGAAGCAATCTTTATTTAAGAGGATTTACCCGAATTATTTCATGTGGTTATGTCATGGAGAAAAATTTGCCCCACGACCTAGTAATATTGTGGAAAACTTTAGTAGGGGCAGTATACATCATGATGTATTTGAGTCTTCTCAAGATGTAGAAATGAACCCCTATGTGGAAATGGAGCAAAATGTATTCCGTGAAAGAAACAAAAATATTGAAGAAAATCCGAATGAAGAAGCAAAAAGTTTTTTTTGAAATGCTAGAAAGTGCTAGGAATCCACTTTATGATGGTTGTAGGAGTGGTTTATCACAGTTATCTCCGTCTGCACGTTTGATGAATTTGAAGACTGAAAATAATTTGTCTGAGAATTGCATGGATTCGATATTGCAATTAGTAAGAGATTATTTGCCAGAAGATAATAATGCAGTAGACTCCTATTATGAGACAAAGAAGATGATGCGATCTTTGGGTTTATTGCCATATGATTTTTTGGAGAGAGACATCGGAGATGAGTAATTGTCTATTTTGTGGAAAAGATCGGTTTTATTTAACAAAGAATGGAAAATCGGTTCCATATCGTCGTATGTGGTACTTACCAATTACAGACAGATTAAAAAGATTGTATCAATCTGTCGAGACCGCAAGCGACATGAGATGGCATGCTGAGCATTCAAGTCAGGAAGGAGAGATGTGTCATCCCTCAGATGGTGAGGCGTGGAAACACTTCAACAAGGTATACCCTGATTTTGCGGCTGAGAGTCGAAATGTCTATTTAGGTCTTTGTACCGATGGTTTTAATCCATTTGGGATGTCTGGAAAGAATTATTCATTGTGGCCAATTATAGTGACACCTTACAACTTACCACCGGATATGTGCATGAAACGGGAATTTTTGTTTTTAACAATAATGATTCCCGGGCCTAATCATCCGAAAAGAAGTTTGGATATATTTCTTCAACCACTTATTGAAGAATTAAAAGAATTATGGAATGGAGTTCAAGCGTACGATGTCTCGAGGAAACAAAATTTTATGTTACGAGGTGCTCTCATGTGGACAATAAGTGATTTTCCAGCTTATAGTATGTTATCTGGATGGACAACGCATGGTCGATTGGCTTGTCCATATTGCATGGAAGAAACAGATGCTTTTCAGTTGAAACATGGAAGAAAGACGAGTTGGTTTGATTGTCATCGTCGTTTTCTTCCTGTTGATGATGCATTACGGCGCAACAAGAGAAATTTTAAAAGGAATGTAGTTGTGCGGAAATCTCCTCCTCCAGTTTTGACCGGCGAAGAGATTTTATATGAACGACTTCTTGCTTTGGGTATTCCGAGGAGTATAGATTGCGGAGGGAACAATCATCCGAGAATTGGTGGTTATGGAATTACTCATAACTGGTACAAGAAGAGCATATTTTGGGATTTGCCGTATTGGAAAAATCTGAAACTTCGCCACAATCTTGATGTCCCGATATTTAGATTGTCAAATGATACGAAATATAAATTGTTGAAAGAAGATGTGAAATTTCCCGATGGCTATGCGTCTAACATTGGAAGGTGCGTTGACATTCAAGGAGGAAAGTTATTAGGGATGAAAAGTCACGATTGTCATGTATTCATGCAAAGACTTCTTCCGATATGTTTTTCTGAATTGATGAACAAACATGCACTCGAAGCAATTGGAGGTATGTGGTTGATTTTATATTAATATGTAGTGTGAATATTTGTTAAATACACTAATAATACTTTAATGTTACAGGTGTTGGCCTATTCTTTCGAGATTTATGTTCGAGAAATCTGAGTATGGATGTAGTTCGTCGACTGCAAAATAACATAGTTACTGTACTATGTAATTTGGAGAAGATTTTTCCACCATCATTCTTCGATGTTATGGAGCACTTGACAGTTCATTTACCGCATGAAGCCGCACTAGGAGGTCCAGTTCAATTTCGTTGGATGTATCCGTTCGAGCGATTTATGTTTCATCTGAAGAAAAAAACCAAACAAAAAGCTCGACCGGAGGGTTCAATTGTTGAACAATACGTCAATGAGGAAATATCGTTCTTTACTTCATACTACTTCGAGCCACATGTTCAAACGTGGAGTAGAAATCCAGATAGATATTTTGATGGTGGTGTGGCGTATTCATATCCAGTACCAGATGTTCCGGACATATTTTGCGGAATTGGTCGATCTGCTGGTAAGGCGAAAGATATATGGTTATCACAACGAGATCTTCATATCGCACATACATATGTTTTATTGAACTGCGAATATCTACAGCCTTTTGAAAGGTAAAATCCCATAATTAACTATGGTTATCACAATGACACTTTTGTTTATTGTTGTAATATTTATAGAATTTTGTTTCTTTTTATAGGACATTTGAGGATATATTGAAGAATACATATACGAACATTGATGATTCTCAACTCCAAGAACTTAAAGAAAAAGATTTCTCGACATGGATCAGGCAATATGTAAGATGAAATTTTACGTAAATAACTTTTATCATATTCTGACGATGTGTCTAAGTTTGTACATGTACTACAGGTTGAGATGGGCAATCACCCGTTGTGGCTACGGGATCTTGTCAAAGGACCGATTGTGAAAGTTATGAGTTGGCCTATGTATTTTACACGTGGTTATAATTTTCACACTTACGATTATGAGAAATTGAAGTCCACGATGAATTATGGTGTATGTGTGAAAGATGAAAGCTATTGTGCATCGGTCGATGAACCAGATTTTTATGGGATTTTAAAGGAAATTTTGCAATTGGAATATCCAGGTATAGAAAACAAGTTTAAAACAATGTTATCCTTACCACATATGTCATTTTGAATATTGACTCATATTTTGATATTTTTTGTAGGTTATGTCGGTTTAAAAGTGATGTTATTTCGATGTGATTGGTTCGATCCAATAATCGGTCGCGGAACAAGAGTAAACAAACTAGGCGTTGTAGAAGTTAACTCCACATGAAGATATGCAAAATACGAGCCTTTTATTCTTGCTTCACAAGCCGATCAAGTTTGTTACGTTTCCTATCCGCATATTAGAAGATCTTCATGTTGGCGTGTCGCAATGAAGATACTTCCGAGGGGCAAATTTATCGACAACACAGAACGACAACAATTGCCAACGCAACAACAAATGATCGAGATTATTGCTATTGACGATGTACGCGTTGAAGAACTTACGCACGGTGAAATGGAGGAACTCGAAACAAATGAAGATGATATTCATGAATATATAGAAGAAGATGTGGAATTTGAATCAGATACAGAAGATTTGACGGAACAATTGTGTGACTCTGATGATGAATCATGTTAAAACGTTTACGAATTGTTTTTTATATACTTTTTAATGATAGTTTCTATTTTCTCAATGATTATATGTTTACGAATTGTTTCTCAATACGTTTTTTGATGATTATCGTCCCGATTTTAATTTTAATTTTTTTTTAAAAAATTTGGAGACGGGCTTTAGCCGTCTCCAATTGGGAACCGATGTTATCCTGTCGTCTCCAATTGGAGACGGAACTTATACGCCCGTCTCCAATTGGGGACGGAACTTGTAAGCCCGTCTCCAATTGGAGACGGAACTTATACGCCATCTCCAAATTTTTTTAAATTCTCGCTCGAATCCCCTTCCTCCTCGCGCTTTGGTTCGATCCATCTCCTTCCTAAGTCTTCACCGCCGTTCGCCTCCCGTCCCCTCGTCGCCGCCGTTCGCTTTCGCCGTGCTCGTGCTCGTTCCCCTCACGTCCCCTCGTTGCTATCGTTGCTTCTCTCGCCGTGCTCGCGTCGTTCTCCTCCCGTCCCCTCGTCACCGCCGTTGCTTCTCTCGCCGTGTTCGCCGCCATTCTCCTCCCGTCCCCTCGTCGCCGCCGTTCGCTTCTCTCGCCGTGTTCGCCGCCAAACAAGGTAATAGAAATTAGCGGTTCTATGAGGTTATAGAAATTTAGAACAAAAAATGCGGTTAGACGTTAGAATGATGTTAGCGGTTAGACGTTAGAATGATGTTAGCGGTTAGACGTTAGAATGATGGATTTATCGTTGAAATTTAGAGTAGATGTTAGGATTTATCGTAGATAATTTCTATTAGGATGTTAGGATTTATCGTTGAAATTTAGAGTAGATGTTAGGATTTATCGTAGATAATTTCTATGAGGATGTTAGGATTTATCGTTGAATTTTAGAACAAAAAATGCGGAAATGAGTTAAATAAATTTAGTTGTTTATTTATGTGTTGATGTTAGAAGTTGCGAATTTTAGAAATTTACGTTGACAATATTTTAATTTCACATTTCAGTATGTCGCGTCGCGTTGGAAGAGACGGTAAAACGAGAAACCGCCCTCAGTCCGAGGAAAGCGGCAACATTTCGTCTCATTCCCGATATTCCAATTCAGGATATGATAATTACCTCAATCCGAATTTCTTCCGACACACTCGATCGACACAATTGGGGCAATATATGCCGTATTATTCACAAATGCAACCACCACCAGATCAAGTACAGCATGACGATCCACATATATACGAGGAACCAACAGTGGAAGAAATTTTAGAAATGGATGAAGAGCGACGGAAGCTTCCTCTTATAGACCCTGATCGAAAAACCGGCGCACTATGGTACGTATACTCAATTTCAAATCTCAATTATAAATAATTAACTATCATTGTGATTTGTAGGTTTGGCTTTGAGCAACTTAATCGTCAAATAACAGCTACGATAAAAGCTGATTATGATCGGTTCTGTTACAATTGAACACATACCGATCAAGAAATTAAGGAACGATGGTGGAAATCATTTGTGGTATGTTTTAAACAATTTTTAATTTTATCAAGTAATTTAAATTCAATTTAATTATAATAAGAATGCGGCAAAGCGTCTGAAGTCTATCGTAGGTAAATTGCACGCACAAAGATATATAAAAGGGAAACTCAATTAGATGTCGGAAGATATTTGGGATCAGATGTGCGCACATTGGGATTCCCCAGAATTTAAGGCAAAGAGCGAGCGAGCAAGTAAATCCCGACGTTCTGATAGAGCGGGATACGGGATGAGCGTGCACACAGCAGGATCTCGTTCTTTTGCGGAAGTATACGAAGATCTGGTAAGTTTTATTCAACTTTAAGCATTTATATAAAATTAATATTTTATTAAACTATGTCTTTTTTATTTTTTCAGGCGAAAGAAAAGGGACACGAACCATCGTATATAGAATTGTTGGAACGTACGCACGTGAAGAAGTCAGATGGTTCGTGGGTTGATCCTAAGGCGAAAAGCATTCACGATGAAATTGAAAACATGGCATCGGAGCGAGTATCGCAAATTCCACCGAGAGAAGACGGCTCACAAACTACTCTTAGTCAGGAAGAGTACAACGAATTGTATCTCGAGGTAATAATTACATTCTACTATGATCTAAATTCATTATTTAGAAATGTTATAATTCTCGGTATTTTTTTAACAGCAAGTTACGCCATACAAAGGGCGTATTTTCGGACTTGGAGCAATGTCCTCAAAGCATTCAACTTCATCCAAAGATAAAGAAAAAGTGGATTACGAGCTCCGACATCAAATGGACGAAAGGTTCCAAGAATCCGACAGGCGCGTAAAACAAGCACTAAAGGAGGCTGAACTATTAAGAAAGGAGGCTGAACTATAAAAAAAGCATGCTGAACGCGGAACGACTTAGGATTATATGTAATCGGAATGTAATGTAATCGAACTTTTAAAAATATGTAATCGGAATGTAATGTACACTACTATTTATCTTTAATGTAATCGATTAAATTTAAAAATTTTAATTTTTTTATTTAAAAAAAAATTGGAAACGGATGGATGCCGTTTCCAAATTTGGAGACGGGAACTAGCCGTCTCCAAATTTGGAGACGGGAACTAGCCGTTTCCAAATTTGGAGACGGGCGTATAAGTTCCGCCTCCAAACTTTAGATACCGAAACCAACCGTCCCTAATCCAGAGACTGATTAGGGACTACTATTTCGGTCCCTAATTAGGGACGGATTGTGGACTGAAATTTCCGTCCCTAATTAGGAACGGATTGGGGACGGAAAAAATTTGGAGTCGCGTGATTGGATACTACCACTGGTCGTCTCTAATCCGTCCCTAAACTGGTTTAGGGGCGGATTGGGAACCGATTTGTCGGTCCCTAAAACCTGATTTTCTTGTAGTGAGGTCTAGAGATATAGGGATCAAGATGTTTCTTTTGCCCGGTGTGATTCATTAAGGACTAAAACCAATAATTTATTTATATAATTAATTTTTTAGACCGATTAAAGATTTATTAGATATTAAAAATTATTTTTTTCTGACTAGTCGTTCTTCATATCCTATATTCCGGACGGACGAAGGGATACCGTCTGGAAATTTTCGGATGAAAGCAACATCCGTCCGCAATCCCACATGGGTCGCCATCCCATACCGAATCCATCTGTAATTACAGACGGATTCAGATAATTTTTCTGTCCAAATTATTGTAGACAGATTATGGACATCTTTCTCTAGTCGTCCGTAATCCATTCAAGAATTTCGGGATGACTAGATCGTCCGAAAATTCCGTTTGGAAATTTCAATTTTCTTTTAGTGTATATGATTCATTGTATATAATTCAAACGAATGGTAATACAAAATAACACTTTCATCGAGAAAAGTGACATGATACCACGACCTAATTCCAACCTCATTTTATCAGGTTCTACTTCTTTTCTGACCAACAATCATTTGACTTGTGAGAAATTTGTTCCTTCGTATCGTGTTTTCTTGACAACAATTTTTGCAGGACAAGAGCCCATAGAACTCCCCAATCGTGCCCCTAAATGGGGCCGGAGAGTCGGTAACCTGAGATCACTAAGATCGAATGGTGGATTGAGACAGAAAAGAGAGATATAGAACGTGTTACGTGATTTCATTCTAGTCAGTCTTAGTAGTCAGTCAATCCAATCCCGATATGGATGAAAGTCAGAGGCAGCAGTCCCAACAATGCAGTTACAAGGAAACACCAAGTAGTCCTTATTAGAACAAAACAATGGAACAAGAATTGAAGACCCTTCAACTCAATAATACATGGGAGATCACTGAATTGTCATCTGGAAAAAAGGCTATTGGGTGTTAATGGGTATTCAAAATCAAATATAACTCTGATGGTTCAATCGAAAGATACAAAACTCGATTGGTGGTACTTCCAAAATCAACAGGAAGAAGGGATAGACTTTGAAGAGATTTTTTGTCAGTCACTAAAATGCCTACAGTTCATATGTTCTTCTTATTGTTGCACCAAAACAGTGGATTATCCACCAAATAGATGTTCATAATGCATCCTTCCATGGACATCTCGAAGAGGAGGTTTATATGAAACTTCATACGGGATTGACTTCCAATGACCCATCCAAGGTCTGCAAGCTTAACAAGGTGTTGTACGACATGCGTCAAGCACCCAGATGCTGGTTTACTATACTTACCATGACTTTATCCCGATACGATTTCAAACAATCATGGTCCAATTATTCATTATTCACATTGTCTCATGGTGATGTCTCGCTATATGTTTTGGTATATATGAATGTTCTTCTAATTGAGGGTAACGACTCAAAGACCATCGATTTGTTTAGAGCATATCATCACGATTGTTTTTACATGAAGGATTTGAGTCTTCTGAAGTATTTTCTTGAAATAGAGGTGACTCGAAATCCCGATGGATTTACTTTTGTCAGTGAAAATACACACTGGACATTGTAGTGAATGTTTTATTGGGTTTCAAACCGTCTATCTTTACGATGGAGCAAAATCACAATCTCTCATACTCCTTCAGTGCTCTCTATAATGAACCATAACGATACATAAGGCCTAATTGGACGATTGATTGATTTGACTATCACTCGACATGAGATATGTTACAATATTCACATCCTTGCACAATTCATGCAACAACCTCGACAAGATCATTGGAAAGATGCCCAACGTGTTGTGCGATACTTGAAAGGTTCACTAGGACATGGTATTATGTTGTGATCTACTAACAATCTACGATTATACATTTATTATGATTCATATTAGGCAACATGTAGAAGGGTGGGATGATAGCTCAATGAATATATTGTCATGCTCGGAAATTTATCAATTGCATGGAAGACGAAAAACAACCTATGGTGGCACGTTCATCGGCTGAAGTAGTGTATCGATATATAGCGACATTGAAATGTGAACTCAAATGATTACGATCTTTGTTGTTATGGTTTGGGATAACACATCCTACTCCTATGCATATGTACTCTGACAACTAGAGGACCATGCATATTCCTAGGGGTGTAAAATGAGTTGGCTCGGCTCAACTCGCCTTCAACTCGCCAAAAAACAAGCTGGCTCAGCTCGGCTCATTTTTTAAATGAGCTGGAAAATCCTAGTTGGAGTCGCGTGATTGGATACTACCACTGGTCGTCTCTAATCCGTCCCTAAACTGGTTTAGGGGCGGATTGGGAACCGATTTGTCGGTCCCTAAAACCTGATTTTCTTGTAGTGAGGTCTAGAGATATAGGGATCAAGATGTTTCTTTTGCCCGGTGTGATTCATTAAGGACTAAAACCAATAATTTATTTATATAATTAATTTTTTAGACCGATTAAAGATTTATTAGATATTAAAAATTAATTTTTTTTTTCTGACTAGTGGTTCTTCATATCCTATATTCCGGACGGACGAAGGGATACCGTCTGGAAATTTTCGGATGAAAGCAACATCCGTCCGCAATCCCACATGGGTCGCCATCCCATACCGAATCCATCTGTAATTACAGACGGATTCAGATAATTTTTCTGTCCAAATTATTGTAGACAGATTATGGACATCTTTCTCTAGTCGTCCGTAATCCATTCAAGAATTTCGGGATGACTAGATCGTCCGAAAATTCCGTTTGGAAATTTCAATTTTCTTTTAGTGTATATGATTCATTGTATATAATTCAAACGAATGGTAATACAAAATAACACTTTCATCGAGAAAAGTGACATGATACCACGACCTAATTCCAACCTCATTTTATCAGGTTCTACTTCTTTTCTGACCAACAATCATTTGACTTGTGAGAAATTTGTTCCTTCGTATCGTGTTTTCTTGACAACAATTTTTGCAGGACAAGAGCCCATAGAACTCCCTAATCGTGCCCCTAAATGGGCCGGAGAGTCGGTAACCTGAGATCGCTAAGATCGAATGGTGGATTGAGACAGAAAAGAGAGATATAGAACGTGTTACGTGATTTCATTCTAGTCAGTCTTAGTAGTCAGTCAATCCAATCCCGATATGGATGAAAGTCAGAGGCAGCAGTCCCAACAATGCAGTTACAAGGAAACACCAAGTAGTCCTTATTAGAACAAAACAATGGAACAAGAATTGAAGACCCTTCAACTCAATAATACATGGGAGATCACTGAATTGTCATCTGGAAAAAAGGCTATTGGGTGTTAATGGGTATTCAAAATCAAATATAACTCTGATGGTTCAATCGAAAGATACAAAACTCGATTGGTGGTACTTCCAAAATCAACAGGAAGAAGGGATAGACTTTGAAGAGATTTTTTGTCAGTCACTAAAATGCCTACAGTTCATATGTTCTTCTTATTGTTGCACCAAAACAGTGGATTATCCACCAAATAGATGTTCATAATGCATCCTTCCATGGACATCTCGAAGAGGAGGTTTATATGAAACTTCATACGGGATTGACTTCCAATGACCCATCCAAGGTCTGCAAGCTTAACAAGGTGTTGTACGACATGCGTCAAGCACCCAGATGCTGGTTTACTATACTTACCATGACTTTATCCCGATACGATTTCAAACAATCATGGTCCAATTATTCATTATTCACATTGTCTCATGGTGATGTCTCGCTATATGTTTTGGTATATATGAATGTTCTTCTAATTGAGGGTAACGACTCAAAGACCATCGATTTGTTTAGAGCATATCATCACGATTGTTTTTACATGAAGGATTTGAGTCTTCTGAAGTATTTTCTTGAAATAGAGGTGACTCGAAATCCCGATGGATTTACTTTTGTCAGTGAAAATACACACTGGACATTGTAGTGAATGTTTTATTGGGTTTCAAACCGTCTATCTTTACGATGGAGCAAAATCACAATCTCTCATACTCCTTCAGTGCTCTCTATAATGAACCATAACGATACATAAGGCCTAATTGGACGATTGATTGATTTGACTATCACTCGACATGAGATATGTTACAATATTCACATCCTTGCACAATTCATGCAACAACCTCGACAAGATCATTGGAAAGATGCCCAACGTGTTGTGCGATACTTGAAAGGTTCACTAGGACATGGTATTATGTTGTGATCTACTAACAATCTACGATTATACATTTATTATGATTCATATTAGGCAACATGTAGAAGGGTGGGATGATAGCTCAATGAATATATTGTCATGCTCGGAAATTTATCAATTGCATGGAAGACGAAAAACAACCTATGGTGGCACGTTCATCGGCTGAAGTAGTGTATCGATATATAGCGACATTGAAATGTGAACTCAAATGATTACGATCTTTGTTGTTATGGTTTGGGATAACACATCCTACTCCTATGCATATGTACTCTGACAACTAGAGGACCATGCATATTCCTAGGGGTGTAAAATGAGTTGGCTCGGCTCAACTCGCCTTCAACTCGCCAAAAAACAAGCTGGCTCAGCTCGGCTCATTTTTTAAATGAGCTGGAAAATCCTAGCTCAGCTCAGCTCATCTCTAGCTCGGCAAAAAACGAGTTGGCTCGCGAGCCATATTTTGAATTAGTTGTAATATCATATATGATAAACATATCAAACGAACCAAATAAAATATCGAAAATATGAAAACATTAATTCAAACATAATGTTATAAAATATCATTGTACGAAATAAAAAATAATCTTCTCGAATAAAAAAGTATAAAATATCATTGTACTAAATTCGACCGCTCGTAACTTTACTAAATTTTTTCTTTATTTTGTTATATTAATTATTAGAAAAAAGGAAAATACATTATAATAGTATATTATGTTTAAACAATATATTATATTTTATTAAATGCAATATTATATGATATACAAAAAGGAAAATATGTTATTTTTACATGATTTTTTTCCAGCTTGCGAGCCAGCTCGTCAGCTCGCGAGCCAGCTCGTCTAAGCTCGGACTTGTTTTGGACTCAACTCGGACTCGTTTTGGGCTCAGCTCGTCAGCTCATTTTTTAAGCGAGCTCGAAAATACTCAGCTCGGCTCGCTCAAATATGGTCCGAGCTAGAGCTGGCTCCCGAGCCGGCAGTTCATTTTACACCCCTACATATTCCAACATATATGGTGTTCCATGAATGCACCAAATACATTGAGGTCGACTGTCATTTTGTTCGTGATGAATTATAAAAAGGGTTGGTTCAGACATTTTATCTTCGCT
>CM071867.1:24311866-24336679 GCA_036759665.1 Gynandropsis gynandra
TTCACCAAAGCGTTCATTTTTCAATATTCTTCTAGATTACGGGACAAGTTGGACATTTACGACTTACATACTAAAATTCGGAGGGATGTAATACGAGAGAATATTCCTCAATATTCTTCATATCAAATCTTTTTCCAAATCTATTACATTTATTATTACATGATTGTAGTAATCATATATTTATTTCTCAAATGAATGATACAAATACAACAATTTCGTCACAAAAAGTGGAAATAAAATTATAATGAAATTTATAGATTTTTAACTCAATAAGATTTAATCATTCTAAGAGAAAATGGGAAAAATGCTTATAACACCCCCATCTTTTCTACTTCAAGCCGATTCTCCCATGAAATATCCGACACATCCGATTCCCCCACTCCCATGTTGCAAAATTCATCCTATTTCTTTATCGGCTTTGTCATTTTTTAGTCAATTCCCCTCTATTATATAAACCATGTAACTTCGTTAATCCGCCCGATTTTGATCCGATTTCACCCAAATTCTACCAGATTTCGACCCAATTCGAATCCGATTTTGACCTGTCTTTTACCCGATTTTGATGCGGATTTCAACTTGATTTCATCCAATTTTACTTGATTTCATCCAATTTCATCAAATTTCAACCTGTTTCACATAATTTTAACTCGATTTCACCAAATTTCATCCAATTTTGACCCAATTCACCGAATTTTAACCCGATTTAATCTAATTTTGACTCACATTTATATAGTTTTAACTCGATTTAACCCAATCACACCCAATTTTAACTCAATTTCACCCAATTTCAATTTGATTCCACCAAAATTTAACTCAATTTCACCTAATTTTAACTAGAATTCACCCAATTTTAACTTGATTTCACCCAATTTCACTGAATTTTAATCCGATTTAACCCAATTATAACTTGGTTTCACCAAACTTTACTGAAATTTAACTCCATTTCACATAATTTTAACCTTATTTCATCGAATTTCAACCGAATTTCACTCAATTTTAACCCAATTTCATCCAATATCACCGAATTTCAACCCGATTTCATCCATTTTCACTCAATGTCATTAAATTTGTCTCGATGAAACTGGGTGAAATCGAGTTAAAATTGGATGAAATCGGATTAAAATTGGGTGAAATCAAGTCAAAATTGAATGAAATCAGATTGGAATTCGGTAAAATTAGATGAAACTGGATTAAATTGGGTTGAAATTCGGTGAATTTGAGTGAAATTGGATTGAAATTAGATGAAATCGAGTTAAAATTGGGTGAAAACGAATTAAAATTGGATGAAATCTGGTTAAAATTAGGTGAAACCGAGTCAAAATTATGTGAAATTTGGTGAAATCGAGTTGAAATTGGGTGAAATCAAGTTAAAAATGAGTGAAATCGGGTTGAAATTCGATTAAATTTGGTGAAATCGAGTTAAAATTGTGTGAAATTGGGATTAAAATGGGATGAAATCGAGTTAAAATTTGGTGAAATCAGGTTAAAATTAGATGAAATCGAATTAAATTTGGGTGAAATTAAGTTATAATTCGGGTTAAAATCGGGTATTCGAAATCGAATCGAAATCTGCCGATTTTAGGTGAAATCGGACGAATTAATGGAATTACACGATTGAATAATAATCTTATAAATGAGAAAAGACGTGAATGGTATATATTTTTTTAAAAAGAAATTAAAATTAAAATTTTATTCAATAATATACTTAATATTGATAATATTTGATTAGTATCGTGTCGTATCGATCTCCATCAACACTTTAATTTATAGAGAAATCAACCATCAGCCGACGCTTCTACGTGGCTTTTGGGCAATGTCTCTCGACCACTACGCCCAATGCTTACTTACCAATTACCACTCCGCTCTTTAGTCTTTGTGTCTCATCTTAGTATTACTTCACCATTTCTCTATCATATTTAAAAATGATTATTTTTTAGTTTATATCCCAATGTTTATTGAATATTACTTACTAGTTTTATATTGTAAATTCATTTTTTAAGTAGTAGAAAAAGGAAAAAGCTCTATTATATATACATCCAGAGGTTATATTAAATATATAGTATAGTATGTGCATTTAAAAAAGGATTCAGAGATATAGAATATTTACAAAAAGGCCAAAGAGTCCCAAAAAAGTGACAAAAAGAGCATTAGAGAATAAAGGGAGTGAGAGAGAATGTGTGTCTGTGTTTTTTCTAAATAAGGCTGCTGTAAAAAGCCTTTCTCCCACAAGAGAAAAAAAAGAGTAATTCACTGTTACAGGAATCTAAGCCACACCTCCTTCCACTTTCACCAACTATTTCACACAAATAAAAACAAAATTTACTACAATTTGTTTTATTACGTTATAATATTCAATTATTTATTCGTTAAAGACATGTAATATTAAAAAACGAATTCGTATTTTTAAAATCTTTAGAGTATTTATTTCAACGTTGTTTTTGGTTTGGTAGGCTTAAACCCACTAATCATTTTGTCTTTTATAATTGATTAAGCTATACTCACTATGCTTTGAAACAGAACCACTCAAACACACGCTTCACATACACGTATATATATATATATATTATCCAAATACAGGTAGAGATACACGTATGTACATATGTATATAGATATATTATCCAAATACAGGTCATATGTATATATAATCCAAATACAGGTAGACAACCAGCACTTGAATTTTCTTCTCTGCTCTTTTTTTGTCAAATTATTTTTTTCATAGAATAAAAAAAGGATTTTTATAATACTTTTTCAGAAGGAATTAATAAAATTTACAGATCTATTGATTTTTATTTTGTTCAAGTTTCGATCAATGTATTTTTTTAAAGGACGATTTAAACATGGTTGTAAAGGTGAAAATATTAAGATCTGAGTAATAATAAAATAATAAATTATGACATAGGAGAACCAAATGGGAGCAAGTGAAGTAGTGAGAATATAATACATAGATTTCAGAGAGCAGTGGTCAATATTAATATATGTTTGATTTACGTGCCATTCTGAGCCCTTTATACTACAATTGCTCAAACACATGCACGTACGTATACGTATACATATATATATATATATATTATATTCACATTTTTTCATTGTTTTGATTTTGAGTATTATAAATTGCCGTCCACATTTTCAGCTCTTTTTTTAATTTAGGGAATTGATGAAATATACTTAGCTCGCAAAACCAACAGGTTTATTAATAAAGCCCACGGCCCATTATGGTAATGTAATTGGGCTTAAGAGTAATATTTGCTACCATATCAAAGCCCAATGGGCCGTTATACACACACAAAGATTTGATCTTTGTTTCCCTGAAGCTCAAGATTTGTCCCTCTCTCAAACGGCTAATAAAGGGAAAAAAGGAATATTCTGGCGACTAGAAGAAGAGATCGGTCGCATTAGATGCCATAGAACGGGTTGCCGGTGAAGAATAACAAATGTTATGCTAAAATATGATGAAAGCAATACAGAATAATAATGAAACCTCATAATGAAACCTCGGGGTTGGACGTCGTACTCATCGTCTCTCTAACAACATAATAGAGTAATTCGTATTCCTTTCAGACCTAATTAATTCTAAAAACTAAAAATTAATTTAAAAGTTTAGGAATGTCAAGTATTTTATATAGAAATCCATAATTTATGTCTTATTCGATGTGAAACAACACAATATAATATTCCATTCATTTTTAGACTCGATCTTATAGTATGAACATCGTAATCGAAATCTATCACCAGACCATTCAAATAGGAACGAATGAATCGCTCATATTATGTCAAATATAGGTTTGAACCTAATTAATACCAAAAAGGTAGTTCAAAAGTTTAACTTTTTTTAATATTTTGATAGAAGAGTCCATAGTTCTATGTCCAAACCAACATAGGACAACGCAACTTTACAATTACAATCATGCATGACTTGTGTAGGAGAAGAAATGTATCTCCTATGGTTTCAAGAGAACATAATAGAAGGTTAAATCCAGTGTGCACAAAGATGGAGATTAAAACCAACAACAGTTTCAGAATCAAAATGCACAACCTTTCTTCACACATATCCGATGTGAGATTCAGCTTAAGAGTATGAAATCTTGGACTCCTTGAATGGGTTTTAAGTGAAGAAGCTGCATGAGAATTGGCCGTTGGAAAAAGATAGCTTCTCGGCTTTGACAACAGAATCTAAAGGAAGAGGAATGAAGCTTCGGTCTGGCCCATAGAAATGAGGGAAGCTATTGACACCATCCACGACTTCATAGATCAATCCATCTCCGAGCTGTAAGAACGTGAATCGTCACTGAAACAATGAAGGAGCAAATAAAATCTACTACAGTATGGTGATTGTTTCACACAGAACTATATAAGCCCCTTCATCGAACTTTCAACCCTAATGGACTCCTTCAATAGCATCTATAAGAACTGCACCTGTCCAAGCAATGAACTATCCTTTTCGAGTAATTACATTTATGCCAACTGCGATTTCAACTCCATCACCCATAACTAAAGTAAGGAGTCCCAAGGGCTAATAGTCTTGACTAACTCACTATTTTATGTGGAAAAAGAATAAGAAAGAACCCAGAAAGTATGTTAACATCGAGGACGAACCTTCTTAGGGTCAACTTGAAGAAGGTACAGATCTTCCTTAGCATTCAAGAAAAAGTTTTGCAATGTGGATTGTACCTGAAAATATGCAAGCAATTTGATCATAAGTCAAACGGAAGCAATACCCTTCAAAACTCATACCGTAGCAGAAAAGTTTCATGCTGAAAAAGCATAGTATTACTGTGAAGGCTTCACAAATAAAACGTTCGACGCTTTCGACCAATGTCAACCCACATCGACATCGTTCACCATAAGTTGACTTCTACATCATTCAAGGAAGCCACAAATGTCCCGTACTACGATAATTATGTTAAATTCCATGAGTCGAAAGTCCCCATCTTTGCGATCGTCTTCTTGTATTCGGATGATCCAAAGAAAAAAGGACAAATATTTCCACTGAAATTCAACCGAATTGATCAATGGAAGGCAAAAAGTTGGAGCTTTTTCATTGATTCGGTAGTACCCATACGAAAATTTTGAGAAATTTCCCAACAGATTTGATGAGAAAAGGGTAAAAAATGACGGGGGAGAGAGAGACCTGATCGAGTTTGCTGAGATGAAAGCAACCAGTTGAACTGTCGAGATCTCCGCCAAATGAAGATCCGTTCTTCTGAAATTCTTCCCATTCTTTCGTAGTGCTGATTCTGTATATGAATTCATCGCTTCCATTCTTCTCAGACATTCTCCTTTTACAATTTAAAATTGTATCTACGATGATATCGGTAAAATGTTCATACGTATTTATATAGAACAAAGATCTTTTGGGTTAATTCCACCATACCGGTTTAGACGTTGATAACCGGTTGGCATTCCTTGAAGCTTAAGACCAAATTGAGAGGCTGAGACTGAAGTCTGGACTCTATTAGACCCCGTCTCTTGTCTGTTGAGGCTAAAGCCGGCTAACTCTTCGTAAACTCGTGATATATTTTACAAGACCAGATCTAAAATGATATTTTTATAATTTATTATTATTAAGGTTGTTGATTTTTTAATTTTATCATATAAGTATATTTTTTAAATTTAGTAATATAATTATTCATTATAATTAAATGTTATCAAAACTTCTAAAGGAATTTGAAAATCTTGAAAACATCACATATTGTTTTCTTTGGCCACCATCTTCACCTTTCGTTCATGCCATCGTTGCTGACCCATACGTTTTCCAATTGTCATCGTTGACCTTTTTCATCGTCGCCA
Source organism: Gynandropsis gynandra (assembly GCA_036759665.1). Taxonomy (NCBI): domain Eukaryota; kingdom Viridiplantae; phylum Streptophyta; class Magnoliopsida; order Brassicales; family Cleomaceae; genus Gynandropsis; species Gynandropsis gynandra. The sequence goes on from CM071867.1 coordinate 24,317,654, forward strand.
TCAGCCCTTGCAGTTGTTGCCTAGGCCTTTAACCCCTTTGTCCAAGTATTAGCTGAACACAATGGCCCACTAAACACAAACCGTTAATGAAAAAAAGTTTGGTCTTCAAGCTGATCCCTTTTCGAGTATTGTTCAAAATCAACAGGAACAACATCACGAAACTCACATCAATTACCTCACATGGAGCATTCAAATTTTCGCTCTTTTGGAGGATTATGGTCTAGATTGTTTCATTTAAGAAAGACTACGTTCTAGATTGTGTCATTCAAAAAAATTCTTTTTGTCCCATCGGCCACCATCATCACTGACAGTTTATCCTCTCCTAACCCCTTTGCTCCATTTAAACTTCAAGATCGATTACTATTCTCCGCCATACTTGGTGCATTCTCGCCCTCTCTTCAACCACTGATCGCAAGAACTATATACGTTTGTGAAGCGTGGAAAGTTCTTGTAAATACATATGGTAAAACATCTCGTGGCCATATTCGACAAGGATACACAAATAATAGATGAATAAATGCGATTCATCATAATGAAATCTGATGAATTGGTCTTACTTGGCAAACCCGTTGATACACATGATTTACCAGAATACATCTTTGAAGGCCTCTCGGAAGACTATAAGCCAATAGTTAATGCGATCAATGCAAGAGATTCACCGATTCTAATTGATGAAATACATGAAAAATATTTAATCATAATGCCAAACTTGCTATCGTAGTGCCACTCATCCAATCACCTTCAATAACAACGTTCAACACCAACTCCCATTTTAGATCATCTTGTAGTTGTAGCACACATGGTTGGTATAAAAATAATCAAGAATTATGAGGATATCAAGGCAAATATCAACTTTTTGGGGCCATAATGGAAAAAGATGTTCGCAGTTTCCGTTGATAAATGCCAATAACCATGGACATTCCTTAGTTGTAACCTTTTGGGACAAGGATCTCGTCTCCAACCACCACGAGCCAACAATACGATGCTACACTCTTCAGATGCAGATAAATTATTGCTTGATAGTGGTGTATCACATCACATTACCTTCATATTCCCTATATCGATGGAGAGACAATGATCACGATGATCATTGGAGATGACATCAATCTTTCCAAAACTCATACCAATTCATTTTTTCAAACTCTCCTTACACAAGATATTACTTTTACAGATGTGCTATGTGTGCCAAATATTAAGAAAAATATTGTCTCCATTCAAAATTAGGATTTAATATTATAAATTGAGTTGGAAAGAAAGAATAAGAATAAAGAAGAGAACGAAGAATATAAGGAGATAAGAGAAAGAAAGAAGAGGGAGAAGAGGAGGGGGAGGAGGACGACGCTGACGGAGGAGGATTTTTATTTTTATTTTTTAATTTTTAGAAAGATGTGTCATTTTTTTTGAAAATAATTATGGACAGATTTAATCATCCGAAATTTCGGACGGATATTAATTAGTGACGTTCATTTACGGATAGACAAAATTCGTTCGGAAAACGTCTTGAAACCGTTTTCCAGACAAATTAGAGATAGATTTTGCTGTCCAAAAATCAATATTTCTAGTGGTGATTTTCCTTGTTTCGTTGGCTTATTTTCTCCTATAAATAGTGTCTTTGCAATTTATCTCCATTATAATTTATCATCGGACTCGTCCGCCGTGCTTCGTCATCGATCTCATTTGTCGTCCATTATCCTCTTTCATCGTTGGTCTAGTCCTTCGTTGATATTCTTGTTTCATCATCGGTCATGATCATCGCCTATTCGCCGATCTCTAGTTCCAAGATTCTATGTCTTGTTTAAGGTCTCATCGCAGTTTTCTGTGCATGTACTCGTCTTTGTCGTGAATTTCTAGTTCTTCGGTGACTCAGGTTCTGGTTTCCTTTGTCTTTGACGCCACATTTCTTTGTGTTTATTCGTTGTAACTTTCTATTTCATAAATGGCTCGGGTTCTGGTTTCCATCTTATTCGATGTATGGTCCTGGTGTGTAACCATCTGATTTTGTTTGTCCTTGATTTCTCTATAGTTTTATCCGTCGGTGCTTTGCTTTTGCGATTTCTCTTTTCGTCTGGTTTCTCTTTGTTTTTCGGTTTTTTCTGGCGTTATTTTTAGGCTTCATTCTCAATAAGTCTATCCTAGGTTTTTTCGGCCTTATTCTCGACGAGTCTATCGACGTCATTGCCGGCAATGCTACATAGAAAAATTAAATAGTATATTTATTATTCTAATAAAGAAAAAATGCCTATTCCTCCCTGAACTATTGTGCCTTAATCCTGTTTTCCCCTCAAATTTTTCACTCATTCTATTCTCCCTAAATTACCACTAATAATCTTATTCCCCTTAAACTATCAATACTCATCATATTCCTCCATTCTTTAAAAATATGTTAACTTTTTCTGTCAAGTCGTTTTAAAATTCTGTTAACCATCTGGTTTTCTTTGTCCTTGGTTTCTTTATATCTTTATCCATTGGTGCTTTGCTTTTGATATTTCTCTTTTCGTCTGGTTTCTCTTTGTTTATCGGTTTTTTTGGCATTATTTTCGGTTTCATTCTTAGAAAGTCTACCCTAAGTTTTTTCGGCGTCATTTTGGATGAGTCTATCGATGTCATTGCCGACAAGGCGTTAAAGAGAAATTAAATAGTATCTTTATAAATAAAATAAAGGAAAAAAGACCTATTCCTCTCTAAACTATTACCACTAATAATTCTATTCCTATAAACTATCAATACTCATTATATTTCCCTTTCCGTTAAAAGTCTGTTAACTTTTTTTTGTCAAGTAATTTTAAAACATCCTACCCCCTTAACTATATGATTCTTAGTCTATTCCGCCCCTAAAGATTATACATTTAGTCTATTTTCCCGTAAATTTATTAAGTCATCTTATATCCCAAAAGTTTAAAAATTTATTATATAACTCCTACAAATTTATGAAGTCATCTTATATCCCCTAAAGTTTGAAATTACTCTTATCTCCCCTAAAATGTGTAAATACAATATAAAAACAACATATTACATTTATTTTTTTGATTATTTTTTTCCAAAATTTATAAAATTTATAAACACAACATATTACATTTAAAACTTATAAACGCAACATACTATGTTTATAACTTTTTAAACATAACATATTACCTTTAATAGTAACATATTTCTAAATTTTGGTTATTATATCCACATTTGATGATTGATAAAAACTATTTTTAAATAAGAAAATTTTAAATTATAAAAGATAATAAAATATCTTCAATATGAATGAAAACAAAAAACTCTAACGATTACAAAACGATAAAAATATGAAATAATATCCAACTACACAATAGATTCACGATTACAAAACAATTTATCGTGTAAATTCATGTAATCCAGACATAATATTAGAAAGGATCCAATCGAATCTCCACAGAAGAAAAGATCAAAGTTAAGCAAACACGAAATTAAAATTCATTGTGGATGATGTGATGCATTCGAACATAATATTATTTTTCAGCAAAACGATGATATCAAAATATCCTCTCAGCCTAGAATCTCAAATTATATCATTCTCTACTTCTCAAGACGTTTAGGTAACATGTATTTCGCAACTTGTCTTAGATTATAACATGTTATAATATATTTGTGTTTATTTTATTTTGAACTATCAATGTGTTGACAAAATCATTTTGAAGATCATTTGTGGATATCATGTCATTTTTTATCGTTTTGTAATCGTGAACCTATTGTGTAGTTGGACATCATGTAATATTTTTTATCATTTTGTAATCGTTAGAATTTTGTGTTTTCTTTTATGTTAAATATATTTTAGTATCTTTATAATTTAAAGTTTTTTATTTAATAATTTTTAATCATTCATCAAAATGTGGATATAATAACCAGATATTAAAAATACGTTACTATAAGAATAATATGTTACGTTTATAAATTTTTAAATGTAATATGTTGCGTTTATAAGTTTTAAATGTAATATGTTGTTTTAAAAAAAATTATAAACTTTAGAGAAAAATAAGAAAAAATTTTAAATGTAATATATTGTGTTTATATTGTATTTACACATAGGGAGGATAGGATTAATTTCCAAATTTTAGGGGATATAAGATCACTTAATAAATTTAGACGGAAAATAGGATGAACGTACAATATTTGGGGGAAATAGGCTAAAGGTCATATAGTTTTGGGGGAATATGATAAAAGTCATATAACTCGGAAAAAATAGATTGTTTTAAAAAGACTTGACATAAAAGCTAACAAATTTTTAACGTGTGTGTGTGTGTGTGTGTGTGTTGTAAATTGTATGAATACGTCTTGTATAAGATGAGCATTCATAGTTTAGGGGGAAATATGATGAGTGGAAAAGTTGAGAGAAAATAAGATTACAACACAATAGACTTTTGTCCCTAAAATAAAAGGATAAACAAAAGTTATGACTTCGAAATCAATAAGTTCGAGTCCTTAGGTTATTGCTACTCTTTAGACAATTTGACCTTATAATCTCATGGCGAATGATAATGTTGGGTGTATTATTTCTCAAAAAATTATGATAGGTCATAATTATGTTGATTGGGCTCGTAAAATACATACAATTCTTCGATCACAAAAGAAGTTTGGATTTGATGATGGCACTAGTACAAATCTTTCAGAACACTCTGATGATTTAGATGATTGGTGGACTAATAACTTACTCATTTTTTGGATCCATAATACTATGTCTCTGAAACTTTCTTTCAACTTATATCAAACTGAGAATACACAGGACTTGTGAGTCGATATCAAATTGAACTAATTTGTTAATAATGGACCACATATCCTCAAGTTGAAATCAGAACTTTATTCATGTAAGCAACATGTACTTGTTGTTCGTGTGGTGGCTACAAATGCAACGTTGTAACTTGAGAAGAAACGAGAAGATGATAAGATTCATTTTTTCTTCTTAGGCTTGATGATACTTTATTTGGAACTGTGTGTTCCAATATTTTGTAGCTTGATTTGCTACCACTTCTGAAATGGATATATGTTACGATGATACAAGATGGAGCTGTGAAACCATATTCAAAGACCTATGAATCAAGACTAGAATTCATGGAATTTGTTGTGCAACATGATTCCAAAATTTCTAATCACATTGATGCTCTGACCTTTTGATGCTTTGTTCTCATTGTGGTTGTAAGGGTCATCGAATTGACAAGTGTTTTCAACTTCATGGATATCCGAATTGGTGGCTTGAATGTACCTCATCATGCAATAATTGTGTAAGACATGCCTCAGCTAAAGGCCAGGTGCTTCCTCATCAGGTGGTCGTAGACGATCACTTGTAGTGCATGTCAATGTGCGGCGATGCAGTCTTCTTCATTTTCGACCGATTGCAAGACAATATCTATTTTTATCTCAAAAACGATTTTGTGACTCTCTCAAGTGTTTCTTGCAATCAGTTGAAAGTCTTTGCTTGATTTTATTTCTCATAAACATATTGCAAGTGATACTCTAATTGATAAGAATGGTATAGTTAATTGAATTTACTCTGATGTCGACAATCATATGATTTAATGTCGAGATCTGATAACCAATATGGTTGATACATGTTATTTGAGACTTCCTAATGGCAAGAGTAGGATTTTAACTAAAAAATAATCGTGGTGTTATGTGGATCATTTATCCTTCATAATGTCTATTATGTTCTGAGCTTGAGGTTTAATCTCATATATATATATATATCTCACATGCTTTGAAAAACAAATTGTGTGATACAATTTATCAATAAGTTTTGTATCATTCAAAACCGCATTACGAATATAATAATTGGAGCGGGTGAGCATTGTGACGAGATTGTGAATGCAACTTCGGTTAAGACGCTTTATTTATATAACCTTTGGTACGCTCGTTTGGATCATTCATCTTCTCATGTTTTGCTGTGAGTTCGTGGAATTGATGTTCAACTTCATTAGGATAATAAATCTTGTGATATCTATGTTTGAGCCATACAGGCTTATGATTCATTTCTCGTGAGTACTAATAAAACATTTCATATTTTTCAATTGGTGCAATATGATGTGTGGGGACCCTATTGTACCCCATCTTTTTTTGGCTCTCAATATTTTTTTTACCATTTTCGTTGACTTCTCTAAAGGAGTATGACTTTACTTATTAAATTCTAAATGAAAAGACAACAAGTGTTTTATGCCTTTCTTGCGATGGTTTTACGTCACTATAACGTACATATCTAAACTATTTTGAGTGATAACAAATTTTTTTTTATTAGGATGTCTTGTTATTTCATCAAACTTGGAATTTTTCATGAGACATAATGTGTAGACACACCATAACAGAATGGTAGAGTATATTGTAAACATCGTCATATATTTAATGTTGCACGTCCTTTACTTTTTCAATTTGGTTTACCAATAAAGTTTTGGGATGTAAGTGTCATCATTGCAGCATATGTGATGTGTTTAATCTCAAATAATAAATTACCTAGACCAACATTTCCGTAAGAATACGGATCGCGTAGTACTAGGGTCGAACATTGGGGAACCGATGCAACTATAGAGTTATTTAACTAATGAACATGACGAGTATAAATCAATCGGTAGATGCAAAATAATGACTAAACTATTTAACGAGATAAATTCAATGATATAAAACACCATGAGTTTCGGGAATACCGGAACATGTAATGGATTTCTATGAATCATGAAATCGGATTATCTCGATCAATGGGAAACTCAAACTCAATTATCGAAAGTAATTGTGCCGATGCCTAAATCCACTACCTAAAAAATAAACATACTCATCTCTCAATGCAGCAAAGCGAACATCTAAATGCATTACGAACAGTGGAGAACTCAACCTCAATTATCGGAAATGACTATCTCGATGCTTAAATTCACTACCTAGGTAGTCAACGTACTCATCTCTCGATGCAACAAATCAAGCATCTAGATGCATGAATATCAATGGGGAGCTCAACCTCAATAGGGAATTTAACCTCAATTATCGGAAGTGACTCTCTCGATGTCTAAATCCACTATCTAGGAGATCAATGTACTCATCTCTCGATGCAACAAATCAAACACCTAGATGCATGAAGAACAATTGGTAACTCAACCTCAATTATCACGGTTCCTAAATAGATTAACCGACCGGTTAGATTCTCATTAATCTAATTCATTCTATGGTTAATTCCAAGACTCAAATCTGACTTCTCAGCCTAGACAAGCCTCTAAACTCATTCAAACAAGTGATCAGCAAGGATGAAAGTATTAAGAACAACCCATCAAACCAATTGAGAGAATAAATCCAAAATCAAGCATTAAGATCCAAACAAATCCATTACAAAGCACCCCTAACCCATGGCTAGGAGGTTTACTCGGAAATCATAGAAAAGCAAAGAAATAAGTTTTGATCTTCCCTTTTTTCCAAGAAAGCCCTCTGCAAAGTTGACCTCCTTGTGTTTAAAATGTGCTCGTTTCCTTTTCTCACCTTCTTTCCTTTTTGGCCGACTTTCTTTTTCTCTCTTCTTTCCCTTTTGTCCGTCACGCGCCCCGCACGGGCTCCTTTTGGCTTGATGATTCACGCGGGCTTGGAAGCACCCCGAGTCATGCAGATTCTGCTGGATGGTGCAGCCCAAGCGGGCTAAGGGGACCACCCACGCGGGTTCATGTCCTTTCATGGGGCATGGTCGTATCTTGCTCATTTAGTTTCCGTTTCTCATCCCGTAATGTTTGTTACATGAAAAAACACGAGAAAACGATAGATGAAGCTTCAATTCTGATTAATATGTCGATAATATCCAAAATCATATTAAAACTAATCCTAGAAAGGGATGAAAATACTAATTCGAATTAGGCGTTATCAACATCTTATTAACCGCATTCTTGCACCTCTTATGGATGAAAACACCATACAAAGTTTTGAATGGTACTCTTCCCTTGTTCAACCATATCCGAGTGGTTGATTCATTGTGTTATGTACACAATCCTAACTCTCACAAAGGATGGCGATTATATGACATAGAATTACAAGATTTCTTTGTATCTCGAGATGTTATTTTTCTGGAAAGGGAATTTTCGTGCCTTTTTTGATTCGAAAGATGTACCTACAGAGAGTATTCTCTAATGAGCCATTTCCATTGCGATGATGCATATATTAATTTTTCGATGGAGCCACTTCATAGAGGGGTTCTCTTCCGTTACCTGAGTTGATTCCTATCGCGGTCTTTGATAGACCTTCTGATGATTCTACTATGGAGCGTCGCTTACGCCTAAGATAACTTCTATACGTCTACATGGTTACATCATTCACACTGTTCAAGTTTTTAGCTCGTCACCTCTAGACTTGCCCTCCTCTGTCTCATCCTCAAGTATCATGTATCCTATCCCACTAAACCACCAACGTTTGCTGAAGCCATGCGAGATCTTAATTGGCGATTGGAAATGATATTTAAAATTGATGCATTGGATGGAAATAGAAAATAGGTTCTGACCTTGAATGTTATCGCTGATTAGTCTGACGCCTGTTCTACCTTGGTGTTATTCCCTAGGATTCGATGTACAATATTTATACTCTCTCTTAATTTAGACAATCTCCTACTATAGAACATTGGCAAGAAACATTACGGGTTATTCGATACATTAAGTCCAATCATGGGCAAGACATTTTTTTTCATGATCATCATTACCTACATATTACTGTTAGTGTGACTTTGATTAGGCCAACTATCCCATATCCCAAAATCAGTAACTAGATGGTTGGTACAATTGGGTGCTTTTCTTATTTCTTGGAAGACAAAAAACCGACGTTTTCTTCATTAGTTGCAGAAATAGAATTTCGCATCATGGCTATGACGTTCGCGAGCTTCTTTGGCTCAAGAATTTTCTTTCAAGTCTAGGTACTTCTCATTCTATACCAATGACTTTACAGTGTGACAGTCAGGCTGCGTACATATTAATGTCAATCTGGTGTTCCACGAGTGTACTTAAAAGATTACATTGGATTTTCATATAGATCACAATGATCTTGTTGAAGGAGTTATCATGTTGCATCATGTTTCTACCATGCTTCAGATTGCTAACATGCACCGAAAACTACATGAAAATTTCAATGTCCAAACAAAATTTCTGGACAGCTCAGAAGTTCAAAATTCCCGACCGGATTTTGGATGGAAAAAGGAATCCATCCGTAATTTGTCCTAAAATTTATGGATAGCAACATTGTCCATAATCCGTTCGAAATTACAGATAGTTTCAAAACGGAATGTGGTCTCGTGTGCAATTGCAGATGAACGTTTTGACCGTCCAAAAATTTTTAGGCAGACAATACATCCATTTGGAAATTTTAGATAGTCAGAACGTTCATATAGAAAATTTTTGGAAAATTGCAGACTTATTTCAACTGATAAAAAATCGTGTAAAACTTAAAGCAATTTACGAATGGCTTATAGGAAAATATTGATTTTAGTTCCTAATCTGTCGTTATGAGGTATCTAATAATTACACGCTGAATCAAAAGATTGTATCAATCTGTGAAGAATGCAGGTGATATGAGATGACATGTTGAGCACTCGACTCGTGAAAGAGAAATGTGTCATCCCTCAAATGGTGAGGCGTTGAAACATTTTAACAAGGTGTATCCTGACTTTGCAGTTGAGAGTCAAATGTTTATTTAGGCATTTGCATTGATGGTTTTAAACCATTTGGAATGTCTGGAAGGAATTATTCGTTATGGCTAGTTATTATGACAATGTACAATTCACAACCAGACATGTGCATGAAAAATGAGTTATTGTTCTTAGCAATACTGATTCTCGGACTTAATAATCCTAAAAGAAGTTTGGATATATTTCTTCAATCATGATTGAAGAATTAAAAGATTTGTGAGAGGGGATTTAAGCGTACAATGTCTCAAGGTAACAGAGTTTTATATTACGAGGTTCTCTTATGGGGACAATAAGTGATTTCCTAGCTTATGGTATGTTATCTAGATGGAACACACATGGTCGATTTGCTTGTCCGTATTGGATGGATGAAACATATGTTGTTCAATTGAAACATGGATGGAAGACCAGTTAGTTTAATTGTCATCGTTGTATTGTTCCTGTGGGTGACACATTACGGTGTAACAAGAAAAAATTCAACATGAGTGTAGTTGTGTGGAAGTCTCCTCCTCCAGTTTTGATCGGTGGAGAGATTTTGTATGAGTGTCGTCTTGCTTTGGGTGTTGTTAGGAGTATTATTGCGGAGAAAATAATCACCCGAGAAATGATGGCTATAAAATTACTCATAATTGGTACAAGAAAAGCATATTTGGAGATGTGTCGTATTGGAAAAATCTAAAACTTCGATAGAATCTTGATGTCATGCACATAAATTTTTCAATAATATCATCAACAAATCGTTAAACATCATGGGAAAGACAAAGGAGAATATTGAATTGCGCAAGGATCATAAAGAGTATTACTCATGGAAAGAGTTACTTATAACTCATGATGATTAAGATCCAGTTTCGAAATTTAGATAGTCGAATGATGAGAAAAACAAATTGTTGAAGTGGTTGAAAGAAAATGTGGAATTTCCTGATGACTATATGTCTAACATCGGAAGGTGTGTTGACATCGAATGAGAAAAGTTATGAGGGATGAAATGCAAAAATTACTTCCCATATATTTTCCTGAATTGCTAGACAAAAATGCACACAAAGCAATTGGAGGTATGGTTGATTCTGTGAAACAATGTCATTAGTTTTAAATCTATTACTTTTTAAATATTTAATTACTACTTTCTTGTTTCAGGAGGTGTTGACATATTTTTGGAAAATTTATCTATAAGGAGTTTAATTGTGCATGTGGTTCATAGATTTGAAGATAACATAGTTACTATACTATGTAACTTGTAGAAGATTTTTTCACCATCATTCATTGATGTTATGGAGGATCTTATAGCTCATCTACTGCATAAAGCTGCATTAGGAAGTCTAGTTCTATTTAGTTTAATGTATCTGTTTGAGACATTTATATTTCATCTGAAGAAAAAACACCAAACAAAAAACTTGGAGGGTTCAAATATGGAACAATACGTAAATGAGAAAATATCGTTCTTTACTTTATATTATTTCAAGCCACATGTTCAAAGGCGAAGTAAGAATATAGACAGAATACAACGAGTTATATCTAGAAGTAAGTTTATAATGATTTAATATAATTTTAAAAATTATATTCTCTAATATTGAAATGGACATTTATTTTATAGCACGTTATATCCTACAAATATCACATTTTTTGTCTTGGAGGAATAACATCACAACATTCAACTTTCTCCAAGGGTAAAACACAAATAACAAAATAGTAGCGGTGTAATAAAATGATGCAATAGAAACAAGCATTACAAGAGACTCAACAACAATTGGTACGACAAGTTCAACGGTTAATGCGTATGCTCAAGGCAAAAATGCCTTCAATTGATTGGGATGGATGCGATGACGAAGTCGATGACGGTAATTCACAACCTCCGTCAAGTTTGTAGAAATTATTATAAAAATTGTGTATAGTTTATAATTTTTATAAAATCTAATTTGTAATATTATTAATTTAAATTTTGAAGTTTTTAAAATTTTAACTTTTTAAAAGAAAATTTCTCTGAAATTTTTTGAGACAAATGTATTCCATCCATAATTGTTTCTGATAAAAAAGTTTTATATCTGTCCACCGTCTGGAAATCAGTCGTTTGTCAGGTGATTTCGTTTCATTTTCTTTTGTTTTTCTCTTTGATTTCGTAGTTTTTAGGTTAGCTTTAGTTTGTTTATGTTTTCATGAGTCAAAGTCGTCCCATGCACTTGTCCGGTGCCTTATTTTGAGATGAACCTTGAACCTAGGATGCTTAAAAAGTTGGTTTTTTCCGTGATATCTTACATGTTAGAGCTTATTAATTAGTTGAATTTTGAATATGTCGTAAGTCTTTCGGAATCCTAATGTTACTTGTGGGAAGTTTAGACGAGGTTTCTAGGCTAGTTTCTTATTATTCTCTCTATCCAAATGATTATACTTCATGTAGACGATGCTTTACTTCTTTTTCACGATTATAATTTGATCGTATGAGATGAACTTGTTTTGCTGAATAAGAGCACACACTAACACTCCACTATCGATAGAAATAATGCCTAAAAATTATGATCTAAAATCGATATGAGTGCATCGACCTTGATACTTTTTCTATGGTTCGGATCTAAGTGGTGGGTTGGTGATCATCTTTTTACGTCCTAAGAGCAAGGCTTATAAAAACACCATCTACTCCGCTGCACTCTTGATCGAGATACAAGAGTATACCTTCATCGGTAGCTTGGATCTAAGTAGAGGTTGCATCCCTTCAAATCTGATGTCTTAGAAGTCTAGTGTGTTTGGATATCAATAAAAGAAGAAAGAAAGAAAAAATGGAATAACGGAATAAAGAAGCTCGTAAATAAAACAAGTATCCTTTTTGATTCTATGTTTAGCATTTGTTTGAAGTCTCGTTTGGTTGGGAGAATTGCGGTTTCTTGCTTAGCTCGTCTTTGATTTGCTTTCCTATAGGTAACCATGGTGAACCTAGGAGGCCTAATTTTCTCTTAACTTGTTTGTTGATCAATTAGGTTCGCTTTAGCGGTGTTTCTAGGGGAAAGGGGAATTCTCAACTTTTGTATCTCCCACGTATTCCACGTTTACGTTTTCTAATGGACAAGTAAACATTCAAGTCTGGGGGATTTTGATCATCTCGTTTTCGTACACGATTCTCGCATGATTCTAGAGATGTTGACCATGATAGTTGCGATGATTACATGTGATTTTGTATCCATTTTACTTGTTTTCATGTTTTTATAGATTTTAATGCCTATTTGGTTTGTTTCAGAACTAAACAACATACACGAACAAAGTACGACCATCGAAGATCACAACGGAGTAAATGGGACGAGAAACAGACAAGGCATGATCGAGTATATGTTGCAGCACGACTGAGCTTCCAAGACAAACACAGCCTGACCGAGCACACAACTCAGCACGACCGAGCATGCAACAAAGGAGACAGCCCGGCTGAGCATGGGCAAGAGCACGATTGAGCATGCACTTGTAGGACACAACCTTACCGAGCAACACCATGTGCACGACTGAGCACTCCTCCAAACACCATGTGCACGATCGGGCATGTTAGACTGCATGGTCGGACTTGTTAGAGTGATTTTACCCCCGATACTTCTACACGGACCGGGCATGCACATAGCACGGCTGGTCACTCCTCTTTTGAGAGTGCACGGTCGGGCTTGCCAAGAAGCATGGTCGGGCACCTGATGAAAAGCCATTCTAAAATCAAGGAATGAAGCATGCCCAACCGGGCATAACATGGAGCACGGTCGGGCATGACTTGGTAAAACAACCTATTACCGATTTGAGTGGAAATGAGTCGGCAAACAATTCAAATTTAAAAAGAATAAGACGTCAAGAGTAGAAACGATTTAGCATTCACTCATCATTCATCATCCATTCTTCATCATTCATTCACCATCCATCATAGGAGAACCCTCTTGACGGGAGATACACAAGGAGACAAGAATTGATCGGGATTAAACTCGATATTTCTGTGCTCCTTATTCTGGATCTGGGTTTACGAATTACGTTTTTCGTTCATAATTATAGATGGTTTGGGCACAGATTGTGTTTACGGATACTCATTTCTTGATGAACAACTTCCATCCAGAAATCATCCCTAAAGATATTTTTGGACTGATTTGGTTGTCGAGAATTCGTGTTTTTCTAATAGTGAACTTCGAAATAATAGCGAGGATTTTGTTATTATTATGTTAATAATTTTTAAGTTATTCATAAGTCACTAATTATATTCTAAAGATTAACAAAAAAAAATATTTTCTAAACTTTATGATTTATAGGTCGGAGTTGTGCCAAACACTTTTTTGAGTGTTGATATTTATTTTGGATGATAAATATATTATCCCCTCTCTTTTTGTGCTTTGTATCATTTGGCGATTTCTCTAAGCAGCTGATGGAGCAATTATATATTGAACCTGACCGGTCTCGGAGAGAGCCGCCATTAACGGCTGCAGATTCACGGGAGATGCCTCAGCCTCACCGTTCTCTCCGACCATCGTGGTCAACTGTTTCTTGTAGTCCAAGGAATCTTCGTTGTAAATATCCCACCATTTCTTCACAAGCATCTCTACGTCTCCTCTGTCCATGTTCTCTTGTTTGCCTGTGTACCTCCATGGCTTTGACCCCCTGTACGTATTCCACCATTTCCATTGTTACATATTCAAAATCAAGTAAAATAATAAAAAAATACCATATGTATATAATTTATATCATAGCTATAAAAACCACAAAATAACAATAATTACTGCGGCACAATAGTGAACAACTTTCACTTGATCGAGCTCAACATCGCTAGAACAAGACTGTAAATCAAAGGGATGGTCTTGTATATCTTCTGAAAATACATGTTAAAAAAGTCCTAAAAAAAACAGAAAACATTGTTACAATACAATTGAGCCATATACGATAGATTTATTGAGTCATATACGTGATATATTCTTATGTTATTTTACCTGTTCAGCGAAAGGTCTGGGAAGCGTGACCTCAAGCGTTATGAGAAGATCCTCGTAGGTTTGGAGGCCTGGCTCAAACACGAACATTCCCACATTGAAGTATGGCTTAGGCGGCTCGCCGAGCTCGACAGGCCAGTGGACCCGTTCGGGGCATCGTTGATAGTAACCGATGTTGTACTTGAAGGAGTTGATCAGTTTTCCAATGACAAACTCACGACACGGGACACGGCTACACGAGACGCGACTATATGGGACACGGCTACACGGGATGCGGCTATACGGGACGCGGCTTCATGGGACACGGGTGTACGGGACGCAGGTGCACAAGATGTAGCTTCACGGGGTGCGGGTGCATGGGACCCAGTTACACGGGACGCGAATGCAGGGGAATGCAGAGCGCAGGCTGATCAAGTTGCATATTTCAGTAATCAAGAAAACAACGAGGAACTGATTATGCAGACTGAAAAAGGCTCAAGATTGCAACAAAAGGTTGATAAAAGAAACTCAAGACAAGGACGGGGCATAGAAGCACGTGAAGGCCTCGGAATCAGCTTGCAGAACCTGCACCAGAACCACAGGTGCAGGTTGTCGTTTTTGCCGAAGACAAGGGTTCTTGGATTAACTCAAATGTTACTAATTTTAGTAATTAACAGACACACGTTTTTAATGAAGTACTGAGCATGTTTTGTGTTTTGCTTTGTAATGCAATAGGTATATAAGTAAGAAAAATCCGGATTAATGAAATTATTGCACTTATGAGAAACTGTTCTTATTCGTGTTTATCCTTCTCTCTTCTCTTTCATATTTCTCACAAAATCTTTACATTCTGAGTGTGATTCTTGTTCGATCCATTAATTTACATTTGTGTTTGCACAATCTACGTAATGCATGGTGATGGTGAACTCAAATGAGCAACGTACATGTTGCTGAAGTTCACTGAAAAACAATAGTGGTATCAGAGCCTCCTGGATCTCAAGGCCAAGAGGTGCAAAAAGGCACTAGTTTGAAGCACGTCTGACAGCACCATTGAAGCACAATATTAAGCACAAAAGGAAGAAAGAAAACATCCAACAATTGAGCAACATTTGAGCTGTATTAAGACCCCAGAAGAGCAAGTTGCAGAACACCATACCAGTTCCAGTATTTGATGGGAAAAATTACTTATGGGTGATCAAGATAAAAGCTACCCTAAGGTCTAAATGTTTGTGGAAGGTGGTCAGTGAGGGGATCTCAGAGTTACCTGCATTGGGCATGGAAACCTCAGAGGAGCAGAGACAGAAGAAAATTGCAGAGTGGGAGGAGCTAGAGGTAAAAGACCAGAATGCCTTGGAACTCATCTACCATGTTGTCTTGGAGGAGATTTTTATTGCTCACCTTTCCACATGTGAGACGTCAAAGGCCACATGGGACCTCCTTAGAGAAAGGTTTCAAGGGGACCCACAAACGGCCAAGATCAAGCTTCAAAGACTCAGGGCAACCTATTACAGTTTGAAGCAAGGGGAGAAGGAATCTATCAAGGATTTTGCCAACAAGGTGACTGAGTTGGGGAATGAGATGAGGACATATGGAGATGAAATCAAGGAGGATGCTGATGTGCGTAAATTCAAGCTAAAATATTTCCTAGACCACTTCACCGCAAGTATACGGTTCGTGTAGTACCAGGGTCAAACTCTAGGGACTAATGAAGCTAATTCTAAGAATGTCACTAAACTAAGACGAGATGAAATAGATGATGGCGTGGTGTAAATATCTAGAAAACTGAACTCAATGATGACAACGATGAAAGGATGTGGAAGACTTGACGATGAAGAACACTACGGGTGTCGGGATACCGGGAATCGTATGGATGTAACAACGAAAGATCATAAACCTATCGAACTATCTTGATAACGGAAAATTCATGGTCTAAGATGAGGAGTGATTCTGCTGAGCTTAAACCTCCTAACCATAAGTACGTGCAATCCTACCTTCCAGCAGCGATTAACTCGTACTATGGCAGCGTTACGCGCACAATCCTAATTCCTAAGTCGATTAACCGACCGGTCAGATTCTCATTAATCGAACTTAACCTACAATCAACGGTTCCGGATTCATACTTTAACCTTCCAGCAAAATACGAATTCCTATGTTACTGAGCGGGCAACACTAGTATAAGCGTTTACGATGTTGATTATAGAACCGAATATCAAGATAAATACGGTAGATCTAAGCATTAACGCAAAACTTGTACATCCATTACAAAACCGATAACCCTAGCCCATAGTTGGGAATCTACTCACTCATGGAGTTTACTGTCAAAGGAAATAACACAACCCTAAACATGATAAAATCTAGGAAATCCGACGCCTCGATCTTCCCTATTTTGTTACCGATGTACGGATTGATGCTTCTCTCCTTCTCTAGCGTTTCCCGAGCCTTTCCTGATGATTTCCAAGCCTTTCCCTGCCCTAGCTGTCGCCCCCTCGTGTCTGCAACTGATCTTCCCTCTTAATTTGCTCATTCAAACTCTAAATCTAGGTTGTTGCGAGAAAGGCAGCCCGCTCGGGTACACGTTTAACCCGGTCGTGCAAAGGTCAGCCCGATCGTGTATCTCGTCATGCCCGATCGGGCATTGCTTCCCGATCGCGTGGTCTAATAGCTTGAGTCATGTAAACTCTCGGGGATTTTCAGGACTAATTGCTGCCCGAGCGGGTACCACGTTGCAGCCCGATCGGGTGTGGTCACCCGATCATGTCGTCTTCGTGCCCGGGTCGTGCAGATTGTTGTAATTAACCCCGTAGCTTTTGCCCGAGCGTGTAGACATAAGTGCCCAAGTGGGCACTCTTCATTTCATGCTTTTGCTCTTTTCCGCTCGATGCTCGGGTGTTCCATTGAGTTCCGTGGCTTGAAATTGGCTCCGAGTGAATTGTATCTTCAATTTGAGTTGTTTGATTCAGGAATTTGCCTTTTAACGCTCATTTAGGCTTTGTCGCATTAAAACCCAAAAACCAATAAAAAGGGCGTATATAAAGAACAATCGTATCGGAATTGTAACTCGTGCTATCAAATCTATGCGAAAATGATGCGAATACCTAACTTAAAACTGATACATTTTACGTGTTATCAGATGCATTGGTGTCAAAGATCCTATGCTCTCTGCAAGAGAGATTTGACCCATATGTAGGGGTCATTGAGCAAACTAAGGACTTGACTGTCCTTACAGTGGCTGAGTTAGTGATAGCCTTGCAAACTCAGGAGTATAGGCTGGATGATAGAAATGGTGGTGGGCCAGAGAGAGCTTTCCTAGCCAGATTTAAGGGGATCAAGACATGATCCAAACTAGACTTAAGTAAGAAATTTTCTGGCAAACCAGACCAGAAAAATAGAGGAAAGAAATGGTGTGGAGTATGTAAGAAAGAAACCATACAGAAGCTCAGTGTTACTTCAAGGGTAAACCAGACAAGGGAGAAAGATCCAAGTCCTACAAAACCAAAAAGGAGTGCTTTACATGCAGCAGAGTAGGGCATTTCTCAAGAGATTTTAGAGTGAAAAAGGGTCCACCAAATCAAGCTCAAGCAAATCAGGAGTAAGATGAGGAGGATTTCCTCTTCACTGCTGCTCATGTGGTTGGAGAAGAACATGGGAAGGATGTGTGGCTCATAGACAGTGGAGCCACCAACCACATGACACGGGATGAGAGGTATTTCACCTCACTTGATAGGACAGTGAAGGTGCCCATAAGAGTGGGAAATGGAGTGATGAGCTTGAAGGGTAGGAGAAGGATCAAGGAGGTGTTTCTAGTCCTTGGAATAGATAAAAATTTACTGAGCATTCCACAGATGGTAAGGAATGGCTACCATGTGGAGTTTATGGAGAATGTGTGTCTGATCCGAGACAAGAGAGGGGCCAAGGTAGCCGAGGTACCCATGGTAAAGAAGGACTATCTATTGAAGTGGAAGGTTGATGCGTATCAGAGTTAAATAAAATAACCTAAACTACCCGCAAGTGAACGACACGTGTGTAGTATTTTAGGTGTCGATCCCACAGAGATTACGCAACACTACCTAAACTCGAACTACGAATCAAACATGCTAACGAAAGAATATGGATGAAGAATGAAATACTGAAAGTAAATAAACGACTTGGGTTTTAACGATAAGACAAACGTCCTAGGAATCCAGTTTCACCACAAGACTACCGAAACCGACGATCAATCTATCTATCATGCAATCCCAGTTAAAGCTATCTAAGGCGGACGATCCTAATATGATATCTACCCTCTCTCGAGGCATAGACACGTGATCTAGACAAGCTGCCCCCTACTTTTGTGGCTGACACCTTGAACTAAACCCATAGGCTCTATGATTCATCCGTTCACCCTCAACCGTTGCTACCCTACTTTCGTGGCCTAACCTCGGTTGTTCTAAACCTGATCTTCTAGGACTAGAATTCTCCTTTCGGTCCTTCTCCTAATCT
>CM071867.1:24354772-24368646 GCA_036759665.1 Gynandropsis gynandra
GGCTTGATCTTGGCTCTGAGTGGATTTATCTTCAAAGTTCGTGGTTTTGTTCAGGAATCCGTCTTTTTTAGCTCATTCAGGCCTTGTCGCCTAAAAACCTGCAAACCAACAAAACGGGTGTATGTAACTCATAATCGTATCTGATATGTAAATCTATATATGAAATATATGCGAAAATGGCACTAAAACCTAACCTAAAATTGATACACTTTCAGTGTTATCATTCTTCAATTTCTTCTTCCTTTTTTTCTTCTTCTTTCTTCTTCCCTTTTCTTTTTTTTTCCTTTCTCTCGGTTGCTGCCCTCTCTCTCACTCTCTTAAATTCTCACTTCTTCTTTCTTCTTCCCTTTTCTTTTTTTTTCCTCTCTCTCGGTTGCTGCCCTCTCTCTCACTCTCTTAAATTCTCACGGCTGCTCTCTCTCTTTCTTTAATTTTTGAAACCCTAATTATTATTAATAATATATATATATATATATACTTATACGTATGGAAGTCGGTGATATCGACTTCCTTTATTTATGGCTCTCACAATTCTCCCCCACTATAAAGGAATTCGTCCTCGAATTCTATATCTCTGATTCTTTTGGCAGCATTTGTATTCAGTGAATAGAAGAACCATCAACCTCATCTTCAAACAACTCGGGTTATTCATGTCTCATATCCTCCTCTAATTCCCATGTTGCTCCTTCCACACCATGATGTTCCAACACAACCTTTATCATCGGAATTTGCTTACGCCTCAACTGTTTCACTTGGTGATCCACAATGCGTATTGGATGTTCTTTATATGTTAAGTCCTTCCTCAAGGTTTTTGGTGGCTCTACAAGTATCTTCTCTGGTACTGATAAACACTTACGCAACAACGATACATGAAACACATCATGTATTCCCTCTAAAGATGAGGGAAGCTCCAATCGATAGGCCTCTACTCCAATTCGCTCAATCACTTTAAACGGTCCTGTGAACCTTGGTGATAGCTTGTTCACTCGACTTCCACCTGAGCTCTTGGAGTAGACCAGAATATCATCTATAAATACAATAACGAAACGATCCAAGTAGTCCTGAAACACATTGTTCATTAGCTTCATGAACGCAACAGGGGCATTAGTTAAACCAAATGGCATGACCGCAAATTCATAATGCCCATATCGAGTTCGAAATGCGGTCTTTCTAATGTCACCTTCTGCAATTGGAATCTGATGATATCCCGATGCTAAATCTAATCTTTGAGAACCAAGTTGCACCTCTTAACTGATCTAATAACTCATCGATCCTCGGTAGTGGATAACGATTTTTCACAGTGACTCTATTTAGAGCCCTATAATCAATGCACAGTCTGAAACTCCCATCTTTCTTCTTCACAAATAGGACTAGTGCACCCCATGGTGATGTACTCGGACGTACAAAACCTTTCTCAGGTAGCTCATCTAATTGCTTCTTCAACTCTGCCATTTCCGTTGGTGCCATTCGATATGGAGACTTTGATATTGGAGCAGCACCCGGTTCTAGCTCAATCTCAAATGGATCCCCTCGCGTTGGTGGTAAGCCCTGCAATTCTCTGAAAACATCTGCAAACTCTCGCACTACAGGGATCTCCTCGACTTGCACAGATGGACCTACTTCTTCTACTGATATGGTAGCAAGATATATGTCACACCCTTAATCTAGTAATCGCTCGATACGCAACGCTGAGATGATTTGAATCCCTTGACCTGATCGAATTCCTTGATACTTAAGCTCCTTGCCGCTTTTCTGGCATCGTACTTGACCGTGATGACAATCCATCACAGCTCGATGTCTTGAATACCAATGCATTCCAAGGATCACATCATAGCATTCCATCGGAATGATGATCAGCTCTGCAACTAGTTCTTCTGCTTCTATCACCACGGGTACCTCCTTGACAACCCCTTGGGATTCTAAAATTTGACCTCTAGGAGTATGCACTCTGACAATACTCATTAGATCCTCAGGTTGAACAACTAATTTATTAGCCATCGATGGAATCACAAAACTATGTGTCGCACAGGTGTCAAATAACACATGAGTAGACATGCCTCCCACGATTACCGATCCAGCGATAGGTTGAGCGTCTCCTTCTTGGCCCTCACGTTCATTCTCGTAACCTCCCATGGCATATACTCGTGGTTGTACAGCCCTATGTTTCGATGCATGTTCTTCAGGTTTCCTAGTTCTAACCTGTGGCGTTAGACCCGTTGGTGGTGGTGGTGGTGGCCTCGGACAATCCTTTAGAAAATGATCCATACTACCACAGCGGAAACATCCGTCGAATTGTCATCGCCTCATAGTTCCTCCCACTTGCTAGTGGCAATCACGAAACTGGTGCTCTAAACTTCCACATCGGAAGCATCCTACTCGTCTATCAAATCTTTGGCATGCCCCTACATGCTCACGTCCACAACAATGACATGGGTACCTCGATGTTGATACGACAGGACGTGTCGAAAATGCTTTCCTCTGATCTGATCGTCCCCGAATCTGTTGGACAACCTGTTTCCCCTTGGCATCCAAAGACTTCAAGATGCCCTCCTCGATGAGTCCCTTCTCTACCAACTGAGCATTCTGAACTAGTTCAGACAATTATCCATGCTTGATTATCTCAATCCTGCGTCTGATCTCCGGTCATAGTCCTTGCAAAAATTTGTTGACCTTGAGAACTTTTGAGGTTACTGATTTAGCCCAAATCGTGATAACTCCAAATAAGTCTCATAATACTGAGCAACAGTACGGTCACCTTGTGTGAGCTGTAGAAATGCCAACTCCATCTCTTCACGAGTAGCATGTGGTATATACTTCAACTCAAAAAGTTGTTTGAACTCATCCCAAGAAAACACATGATCAGGACGTTCCCTCTGAATCTCTTCCCACCAAAACACCGCTTCTCCCTCCAAATAGTGGAGCGCGATATCAATCTTAAACTCAAGAGGACATCTAGATGATCGAAAGTTCCGTTCTAATCGAAACATCCACTCCTCCGCCTTCATGGGAGGTATCGCCCCGCCACGAAATGACTTTGTACCCCATTTAGTCATGTGATCCATGACATAGAAATACTCTGGCATCTCCGCATGCCTCTGATTAAACACTGGTGGAGGAATTGGTGGTGGTGACAACGGTACTTGTGGTGGAGCAGGTGGCTGTACTGGTGGTGGTGTCGGTGCCTGCACCGGTATTTGTGGCATCGCCGAACTCTCCTCTTGATCAAGTTGTCGACTTTCTGCTTATAGCTCTCTCAACATTTCTCTCATGACATCTCTATCTATTCCACTTCGCGATCTTCGTTCAGATGATTGAGACTGCGAACGGCTAGTGGAACAAGAGCCTCCACTCATTCCGCAACCAAGAGCTCTAGTAATCATCCTCCTTGGTATTGTCTCCTACACACAATTAACTACTATTAGTTTCCACACCTCTAAACCCACTAGACATTTCAGGACATGTGTGCTACGGTCTCGTGGCTTTATTAAAACATTTCGCAAAACATTTTGAAATCCAGTGAAAACAATAAGTACGAAATGACATCCAGGCTCTGATACCAATTTGTAACACCCCCATCCCGGAACTAGCTCGAGACTAGGAGTGTCCACCATCACCTCCAGGAGGTGGCTACACGTATCATCGCTTAAACGCATTTATAAAACAAAATATATGATTTATTCCAAAATAAGAATAGTCCGGACCAAATAGCAAAACAAATACGTAAAGATCATAGTTACGAAAAATGAATAAATGAATACGAAATGCAAATAAAACTCATCGAGGCCTCGTGCACGTCTCTCCCATCAGTCCGTTGTGAACCTTCATGTTGCTGCTCAACCTCGTTGCTCTTTTTCCTTGCCATACCCTGTCCATCCACGACAACCCACAAATAGGGTGAGTACGAAATACGCACTCAGTGAGATCAATACGTGTACGTACTATGTGCCACATATTCTCCCGCTCGAACTGAATATCATAAAATAATGATATATCCAAAGTCTAAACTAAAGATATACAAATAACTCTACCTAACCTGACTGAGTATCCAAAGTCTAAGACTAGTACCACACTGGATCATAACACAAAGAGCACGACTATAGCTCGGGCATACGCTCCGAAAGTCCAAAGGACCCCAGTACACTGAAAATCTCGCAAGGTCACAACGTACCCTAGCTATCAGTACAATACAACGCTCCGTCGCTCGAAAGGTTACCACAACCCCAACACGGTACGACGCCAGCAGATCCACTGACCTGACGAACTCGACGCTCCGTCGCTCGCAAGGTTACCACAACCCAGCACGGTATGACGCTGGCCCAGATCCAAGTGTCGCAATACTAACTTCATCGACCGATACTCCGCACGTGACAACTCTCACAACCGCGATCGCACATGCCTTCTTCCGAAGGTTCGAGTGTGAAATCACCCGATCGAGCACACTAGCAAGATATTCACTCGGCTTAAACACCAAACCCAAATATCGACGTTCTCTGACCCCAATACTTGGTCGCACGTCAATTCTCTAGATCATCACTAGTCATTTATACAACTCATATACTTATCATCAATTCTCATACGATAAATCTAAAGTTTAATCCAATTCACTTGCAGCGTCTCACTTTTTCCATTATGATCTTATAAATCCTATTGTGATCATGCCTCGTTTTAAAAGTATAATCGCTTACATAAATCAATCACAAATCCGAAATTACGATGGAGAAAATCATCACCTTAGCTTCCCGACGATTTGACGATTCTGGCTAATATTGCTAGCAACAACACCGACCATATTTTCCCTATTATAGATCCATTCAATTCTATAAATTTCCATAATATAAATATTCGAATTAAGTGAATAATCACAACGAATCATTTAGAGATTTACCACAATCGCGATTAGAATCCACCCACGAAGAATGCGATGAAAATTGAAGATCCTTCTTCAATTTCTTCTTCCTTTTTTTCTTCTTCTTTCTTCTTCCCTTTTCTTTTTTTCCTCTCTCTTGGTTGCTGCTCTCTCTCCCTCTCTTAAATTCTCACTGATGGTGCTCTCTCTCTCTCTTTAATTTTTGAACCCTAATTATTATTAATAATATATATATACTTATACGTATGGAAGTCGGTGATACCGACTTCCTTTATTTACGGCTCTCACAACCGTTCACTTCCTTTCCTCTTCTTTCCTCTTTGTTGGAGCTTGCTGTTTTTGTGAGTTTTCCATTCTTCTTTGCATTAGTTTCTATCCTTGAGTAAGTGGGCACATTTCCTCTCTATTTTCCAGCCACGTAACTCTCATTTCTCTTCTCTAACAATGTTTCCTTTTTGTGTAGGCAACTAACCACTTTCTTTTCATCTTTGGCCGAATTTTCTTTTCTTGTTTCTGCAGGTGATGGACACGACCCACGCAGGCTGGAGAGTGTGCCCCACACGGGATACCTTGCTGAAACTTCAACCGTGCATGCTGAAGGCTTGCCCGACCTATGCTGAAGCTGCTGAACGTGCTGGACCAATGGCCCCACGCAGGCTAAGGAATGTGCCCCGCGCAGGCTACGTCTAGTGCCCCGCATGGGCTGTGATGGTGCTTCAAGGTCCGTGCGGGCTAAAGTCCTCCACGACCCGTGTTGTTTGTCGTCCTGTTTGTTCCTTTATGATCATCAAGCCTAATACTTTGTCTCGTGTATGTTCTTTAGCTCCAAAAATGAACCAAATATGCATTATAACCTGTAAGAACATGAAAACACGAAAACGAGTAAAACGGATACAAAATCACATGTAAACATCGCATCTATCATCATAAATATCTCTAAAATCATGCAAGAGGAGGAATAGGACACTCATGGAGATGACCAGAAGCATGCTCAAAGACGAGATGATCAAAAGTACAACTCCAAACCCTTTAATGATTTTCTTGAAAAGCATGGAGTGTAGAGGTAGTTGAGTGTAGCCTATTCCCCTCAGTAAAATGGAGTGGCGAAGAGGAGGAATAGGACACTCATGGAGATGACCAGAAGCATGCTCAAAGACAAGGGTATTCCAAACAATTTTTGGGCTAAAAGCATGTTCACAACAGCCTACCTTCAGAATGGGCTCCCTACAAGAGCATTGGATAACAAGACGCCATCGGAAGTGTGGAGTGGTCACAAGCAATGTTTGAATCACTTGAGGGTGTTTGGAGAGTTAAATCAAGTCTATGAGTTTTGTTACTCAGCTGTAGAAGAACCAGTGACCTTTGAGGAAGCAGTTGCAGACAGTGAGTGGAGGAAGGCCATGGATATTGAAATTGACATGATCAACAAGAATGGAATGTGGGAACTTGCTGAGCTACCACAGGGGCATAAGGTAATCAATGTAAAATGGATATACAAAGTGAAAACTGATGAGTTAGGGAATGTGCAGAAACTGAAGGCCAGACTGTTAGCAAGGGGGTTCACACAGACTCATGGCCTGGACTATGGAGAAACTTTTGCTCCTGTGTCCAGGCACGATAAAATCCGGACCCTGATTGTTGTGGCAACACAAGAAGGGGTGGAGCCTACACCAAATGGATGTCAAGTCTGCTTTCCTAAAGGGGGAAATTGCAGAGGAGGTCTACATACAACAGCCTCCGGGATATGTTATTGAAGGAGTGGAAGAGAGATCTTGAAGTTGAGGAATGCTTTGTATGGTTTGAAGCAAGCTCCCAGAGCTTGGTACAACCGTATTAACTCATTCTTCACAAGGGAAGGATGCAAGAGGAGAGGATGTGATGTTGCAATGTATGTGCAGGAGCAACACCGGAAAATTGTGGTCATGTGCTTTTATGTGGAGGATCTGATCATCTTAGGAAATGATGAGGGATTGATCAAGGAGTTCAAGGAGAAGTTAAACATAGAGTTTGAGATGACTAATCTTGGGAAGCTGAGGTACTTTCTGGGATTTGAAATTAGCTCCATGGCTGATGGTATCTTCATGAAACAGGCCAAGTATGCAGGATAATTATTGAAGAAGTTTGGGATGCAGAACTCTAAGAGCGTCTCAACATCTCTATCACCATATGGAAGGAATTCAAAAGGGGGAATGAGCTTGCTAATCCAACCAAGTACCAGAGCATGGTTGGAGGCTTACTCTATCTCTCAACAACAAGACCGAACTTGGCATTCTCTACATCCTATCTATCCAGGAGCAATGCCAAGCTCACGGAGAAGAGCTTGCAAGAAGCTAAGAGGGTGTTGAGGTACATCTCTGGAACTATTAACTATGGATTATGGTTTCAGAAGGTTGAGGATGCTAGGCTAGTTGGATATGTTGATGCTGATCTGGCTGGTAGTGTGGAAGACTCAAAGAGCACCACAGGGTTCTGTTTCACAATTGGGAGTGCTATGTTCTGTTGGGGGACACAGAAGCAAACCATTATCACCCAATCCACTGCAGAGGTTGAATGCACAGCCTTGTGTGCAGCCACAAACCATGCTGCATGGCTTAAGAGGTTATTTTCAGAACTTGGATTTGATATGAATGACGCCCTGGTTATTCATTGTGATAGTACAATAACTATAGCCATTGGCAAGAATCCGGCGGATCATAAGAGGACTAAGCACATTCAGATCAAATTTCATTTTGTGAGGGATGTTATCAACAATGGAGAGATCAAATTGGAACATGTGGCTGGAAAGGATCAAGTGGAAGAAATATTAACTAAATCTTTGGGCACTAAGCATTTTGAGGAACTAAGGACACAAGTTTGGAGTCATGGACAAACAGATCAAGAGGGAGATTGAATGAGTTGCTCAGTTTTCCAATGACAAACTCACGACACGGGAAGCCGCTACACAGGACACGGCTATACAGGATACGGCTACACGAGATGCGGCTATACGGGACGCGACTTCAGGGGACACGAGTGCACGGGACACAGGTGCACGAGACACAGGTGCATGAGACACAACTTCATGGGATGCAGTTACACGAGACACGAATGCAGGGGAATGCAGAGCGCAGGCTGATCGAGTTGCAGACTTCAGTAATCAAGAAAATGATGAGGAGCTGATTATGCAGACTGAAGCAGTCGATAAGATTGCAGCAAAAGGTTTATAGAAGAAGCTCAAGACAAGGACGAGGCATAGAAGCATGTGAAGACCTCAGAATCAGCTTGAAGAACTTGCACCAGAACCACAGGTGCAGGTTGCCGTTTTTGCCGAGGACAAGAGTTCTGGGATTAAGTCAAATGTTACTAATTTTATTAATTAATGGAAAAATGTTTTTAATGAAGTTCTGAGCATGTTTTGTGTTTTGTTTTGTAATGACAATAAGCATATAAGTAAGAAAAATCCGGATTAATGAAATTATTGCACTTATCACAAACTGTTCTTGTTCGTGTTCATCCTCCTATGTTCTCTTTCATATTTCTCACAAAATCTTTACATTCTGAGTGTGATTCTTGTTCGATCCGTTAATTTACATTTGTGTTTGCACAATCTATGTAATGCATGCAGATGGTGAACTCAAATGCGCAACATACATGTTGCTGAAGTTCACTGAAAAACAACAGTACTAAAGTGTGTGATTCCAAGTCTTTTCGCAGAAGCAGTCCATAACGGCGTACAAGTAGCCATCAGGCAAGTTGAACAAGTGGTCTATGTTTTCGTAAACTTGTATATCCCCATTAGATATATCATCCTTCTTTATTCCACGATCTACATCCACATGCATGCGTCGTTTATCAATGGATCGACTCGATTTAGGAAATCACCTTCATGGATATATATACCTCCTAGATACGGAGCTTGGAGTAATTGACGACATAATAATCCATGGCAAATTGGGCCTGATTCTCGGACGGGTAGACGGGTTCATCGATCTAAAGATCTTGATCAGGTTGTTCATAAATACAAGAGCCAACAAACAACAGAGTTGACCAATGGAGCAGTAAAAACATGCAAGGGAAAACAAAGTAGGCAAGGTTAATTTTTCGGGTTTGGACTTCAAGAAAACAAGGAAGAATTGCTCGAGGGAGTTGAAACATATGTCGGGAACTCAGAGCAAGGATGCAAGTCTGAGTAGGAATGAAGAAATAGAGCAAAAGAGGAAGTGACAACCTTGGAATCAGTTGGAGAACCACAATTTCTACTTTTGATATGACCATGTAGTTCACGTAATAGTGAAACGAAATAATTTGTTTCTTACTTAGTAATTAGGAAACAAACGTCTAATATTTGTCGAATTTTTGTAATGCCTTTGGCATATAAGATCTATATTGTAACATCTAGCAAAAGGTCACAAAATGAAGAAGAGAGGTAACATCTAGCAAAACATCTATTTATGAGCTGCATTAGAAGGACAAAAGGTCACAAAACGCAGAACACTCTACCAGTTCTAGCTTTATGAAGGAAAGAACTACAACTTGTGAGTGATCGATATCAAGGCCACCCTGAGATCGAAGAATTTATGGAAGGTTGTGATAGAAGGTATCCTGGAATTATATGCATTAGGTATAGAACCTACTGAGGATAAAGAAAGGTTCCAAGGAGAACCTACTTGTCTACATATGAGATGTCCAAAGAAACATGGGACCTACTAAAAAAGATTCCAAGGAGACCCTAGGACTTCTATGATCAAACTACAAAGGTAGAGCACAACCTATTACACATTAAAGCACGTAGATAAGGAATCAATCACAGATTTTGCAAACAAGGTGGCTAAACTGAGGAATGAGATGAGAGCTTATGGAGATGACATTAAAGAAGATGTACTGGTGTCAAAGATCTTATGTTATCTCCAAGAACATTTTGACCCTTATGTTGGAGGTAATAGAGCAGACAAAGGATTTAACAATCCTTACAATTGTAGAGCTAGTTATTGCACTACAAGCTCAAGAGTACATGCTAGATGACAGACATAGAGGAGGGCTAGAGGGAGCTCTCGAAGCAATGTTTAAGGGAATCAAGCTGAGTTCCAAGACATACACAAACAAAATATTTTCTAGTAAACTAGAACAAAAGTTCAAAGGGAATAAGTGGGGTGGAATTTTGATCATCTTGTTTTCGGACACGATTCTCGCATGATTTTAGAGATGTTTACGAGGATAATTGTGATTTTTATGTCTAAATTTGTATTTGTCTTACTTGTTTTCGTGTTTTCATGTTCTTATAGGTTTTAATGCGTATTTGGTTCGTTTCGAAACTAAAGAACACATACAGATACAATACGACCATCGAAGATCACAACAGAGCAAATAGGATGAGAAACGGCTAAGGCATGACCGAGTATATGTTGCAGCACGACCGATCTTCCAAGGCAAACACAGCCCGACCAAGCACACAACTCAGCACGACTGAGCATGCAACAAAAGAGACAGCTCGAGCAAGTATGAGCAAGAGCATGGCCGAACATGCACTTGTAGGACACAGCCCGGCCGAGCAACACCATGTGCACGACTGAGCACTCCTCCAAACACCATGTGCACGGTCGAGTATGTTAGAGTGAACGGTCGGGCATGTTAGAGTGATTTTACCCTCGAGACTTCTGCACGAGCCGGGCATGCACATAGCACGGTCGAGCACTCCTCCTTGGAGAGTGCAGGGTCGGGCTTGCCAAGAGCATAGTCGGGCACATGATGAAAAGCTGTTCTAAAATCAAGGAATGAAGCATGCCCGAGCGGGCATGACATGGAACACGGACGTGCATGACTTGGTAAAACGTCCTATGACCGATTTGAGTGGAAATGAGTCGGCAAACAATTCAAATTTAATGATAATAAGAAGTCAAGAGCAGAAACAATTCAGTATTCACTCATCATTCATCATCCATTCTTCATCATTCATTCACCATCCATCATAGGAGAGCCCTCTTGATGGGAGACACACAAGGAGACAAGAATTGATTCGGGATTAAACCTCGTTTGATATTTATGTGCTCTTTACTCTACTATTTCATTTGTGTAGTTTGGATTCAAACTCATGCTTGAGTAGTTGATTTGTTCTAGGAGAAGGGATTAGCCCATGGCTATCCCAGAACCTCTTCGATTTATTCTTTAAATGCATTTCCCGTTTTGCTAAGCTATTCTTTTATGAGTGTTGAATGTATTGTATTTACGAAGGCCAAGTAGATGCATATGTTAGGGATTAGGAGAAAGACCGAAAGGAGAATCCTAGTCCTAGAAGATCAGGTTTAGAACAACTGAGACTAGGTAACGAAAGTAGGGTAGTAATGGTTGATTGTTAATCACATGAATCATAGATCGTATGGGTTTAGTTTGGGATATCAGCCACGAAAGTAGGGGATAACTCAATCAAATCACGTTCCTATGCCTTGAGAGAGGGTAGGAATTACATTAGGATCGTCCGACTTAGATATCTTGATAGGGAACACATGATTAGATAGATTGATAATTGGTTTCGGAAGCTATACGGTGAAACCGTATCCTAGAACGTTTGTCTCATTTAAGAACTCATTAGTTTACTGCATTTTCATTATTGCATCTCACAACCAATTTTCATCGTAGCAATTATTGATTCTAATTTGATCTTAGTCCATGTTTCAGAGTCCTTCCGGGATCGACACCTAGAGTACTACACACGTGCCATGTACTTATGGGTAATTTAGGTTAACTTGTTTGATTTGAATCGCATCAAGTTTTTGGCGCCGTTGCCGGGGGTTATTTGTCAACACACCTTAGATTAGGATTTAGAGTCATTCTCGTTTTTCTTTTCTTTTCTTTTGTTTTCTTTTTTATTCTTTCTACTAATTCTTTTTGCTTGTCCTTCGTAGGTGTATGCCCCGATCTCAAGGTACTTCGAGCTTTCTTCGAATCGAACCCGAGATCAAGAGAACTATATGATAGTGGAAAAAGGGCAAGGAAGAAGAAAGAGTAGACCCAACCGATCCACAAGTGATGGACAACCGAAACAAATTATTGGACGGTCATGGACATCCCCAATTATCCGTTGGTAATATGGGATTATTACAGCAACAACCACTCGTGCCTCAACTGCAAGAACCACAGGCTCCTCTACCTCGTCAGCTTCATGATTATGTGGTGCCAAACATGAGTAACATCCAAACCGCCATAAGGATGCCTATTGTGTCTAGGGAGCAATTCGAGATTAAGCCCGCGATGATCAACATGCTATATCAAAAGCAATTCATGGGTGGAAATTATGAAGACCCTCATCAGCACATTAGAATCTTCCTAGAGCTTTCAAGCACGTTCAAGATACATGGAGTCTCGGAGGATGCGATTTTGTCGTCTCTTCCCTTTCTCAATTGGGAGATGAGCAAAGACATGGCTACAATCTCTTCCCACTGGTTCGATCACTACTTGGGACCAGCTTTGCACATCATTCCTATCACGGTTCTTTCCTCCGAGCAAGACGATTCAAATGAGGGGAAATCACCATTTTTAAATGCCAAGAGTGGGAGACATTGTTTGAAGCGTAGGGAAGATTTAAGGATCTTTTGCATATGTGCCACATCACGGCCTAGAGCAATGGTACGTGATCCAAACCTTCTACAATGGGATCGCAGATGAGCATAGGACGACATTGGATAATGCTGCAAGAGGATCATTCATGGACCTAAGCGTAGAGGAGGCATACGAACTTATTGACAATCTTCCTATGAACTACACCATGTTGTCCACACCGAGGAGTATGCCAAACAAGATGAGAGGTCTATACGAGGTGAATCAAAGTAGAGTGATGAGCAATGTAGTGAATGCCATGTATTGGTGCGAATTGTGGAGATACGCATCACGTGGCTTACCAATGCACGGTGCAAGAAGACATGGTACAAATGAATTACTCCCAGCGACAAGGCAACACGCAATTTCGGAACACATATAACCCGAATTGGAGGAATCACCCGAATCTTCGGTATCAAATGACTCAACCGGTGAAGTATTCAGGATTTCAACAAAAGAAGCAATCGTACCAGAAACCTCAATATTTCCAACAAGCTCAACAAGCTCCTCAACCGCCTCAAGCTCCTTCATTAAGCCTTGAAGCGGTGATGCTAGAATTCATCAAGGAGCAAATGCAGCAACAATCACTTTAAACCAAATTCAATGCAAACGTGGAGATAGCGGTTAATGAGCTCAAAACTCATATGAAATCTTTGAGCAAGCATGTGAAGATCCTAGAGAACTCAATAGCACAGCAAGTTGCTTCATCCCTTTTGAAATCCCAGACAACTCCACAGAAAACCCGATCTTAACTCGAGAGAGTATGTGAACGCTATTACATTATGTAGCGAGGATAAGATTTAGAACCCACCCTCCATAGAGCAAGAGAAAGTTTTTGGAAAGTCGGTGGATAAAGAAAATGACAGAATCACGATCATGCAAGGGGTTGAGCAAGATTTGGAAAAGCCATATGTTGCGCCACCGGCATACTGATAACACTGAAAGTGTATCAATTTTAGGATAGATTTTAGTGTCATTTGCGCATATATTTCATATATAGATTTACATATCCGATACGATTATGAGTTTCATACACCCGTTTTGTTGGTTTTCAGGTTTTTAGGCGACTAGGCCTAAATGAGCTTAAAAAGACGGATTCCTGAACAAAACCACGTACTTTGAAGATAAATCCACTCAGAGCCAAGATCAAGCCTTAGAACCCAAAGGAACACCCAAGCATCAAGCGGAAAAGAGAATATTCAAGACTTCAAGGGTGCCCGGTCGGGCACCATAGTCAACCCGCTCGGGTAAAACCCACGGGGTTTTATCAGCACACCTTGCACGACCCGGGCACGAAGGCAACGAGATCGATTAGCCTTACCCGATCGGGTGCAAGACGTATACCCGCTCGGGCGTTTATTCATCCCAAATTCCCTGAGAGTTTGCACGACTCGGGCCGCTCAACCACGCGATCGGGTGCTGGATGCCGATCGGGCTC
>CM071867.1:24368872-24415475 GCA_036759665.1 Gynandropsis gynandra
CCTAATTTAAAGAACATAATAGATCTAGAGCAAAGGGGGCGACGTACAGGGCAAGGAAAGGCTTGGAAAACATCTGGAAGGCTCAGGAGACGTTGGAGAAGAAGAGAAGCATCAATCCTCACATCGGTAACACGATAGGGAAGGTCGAGGCATCGAATTTCCTAGAGTCTATCATGTTTAGGATTATGTTATCTTCGTCTTTTGTTTTCTCCATGAGTGAGTAGAGTCCCAACTACGGGTAGGAATATCGGATTGTATTGGATGAACAATGATTTGCGTTAATGCTTAGATTTATTGATTTATTCTTGATTATCGGTTCTACTACGCTTAACATTATCACTCTTACGCTAGTGCTGCCCGCTCAGTAACATAGGATATCGAACTTTTCTGGAAGATTAAAGAATGAATCCGGACCTGTTAAGTTGTAGGTTAAGTTTGGCTAATGAGAATCTGACCGGTCGGTTAGTCACTGCTGAAAGGTAGGGTTGCACGTATTCATGGTTAGGAGGTTTAGGCTCGGAAGAATCACTCCTCACCTTAGGACATGAATTTCCCGTTGTCAAGATAAGTCGATAGATCTATGATCCTTAGTTGCTTCATCCATACGATTCCTGGTATCCCAACACCCGTAGTGTTCGTCATATCCGAGTTCACCCCAACCTAGTATTGTTGTCACCACTTAGGTTAGTTTTAGATATTTAGGACCATATCCTCTTCTATCTTTACTCGTCTTAGTTCAGTTTCATTCTTAGTTTTTGGCTGCTTTAGTCCCCAGAGATCGACCCTGGTACTACACGATCCGTATACTTGCGGTGAAGTGGTCTAGGATAATTTATAACTCGTGTTTCCACACATCACGTACGTACCTCCTATACCATTTCCTGGACGGTAGGTAAGCAGCAAGAATCAAGAGAGAGTAGCCAGATTCTTTCATGGCCTCAAGAAGCTCGACATCAACATGTCGTTCGTGGAAGCCCTCCAAAAGATGCCTAATCGCGCCTCCTCAAGGAGGTTCTTTTCAAGGAAAGGCACTCACCAAGGAATGCAGCACCATTCTTCAAAATAAGCTGCCCCAGAATTAAAGGACCCCGAAAGCTTCTTCATTCCATGCACCATAGGGGACATCGATATTGACAAAGCCTTGTGCGATTTGGGAGCAAGCGTGAGCCTCATGCCATATTCGATCTTCAAGCGGATGAACTTCAAAGATCTCAAACCTAACAAGATGTCTCTAAAACTCGCGGATCGTTCGGTAAGACATCCGCTGGGAATCGTTGAAAATATTCCCACCAAGGTAGGTAGTATTTGCATTCTCGCTGATTTTGTTGTACTTGACATAGAAGAAGATGCTAAGGTACCTATTATTCATGGTATACATTTCTTAGCTACTGCAGGTGCCATGATTGACGTACAACAAGGGAAGCTCTCTTTGCGTATCAGAAACAAGAAGGTAGAGTTGAACTTGTCCAGCCCCATGAACGGACCCTCTTTCAAGGAGTCGTGCTTTAGAGTTGATTTTTCGGAAGACTCGGCGAATGACACGCTCGATCAAGTAAGTATTTTTTATCCTTTTGAGAGATGCTTGAAGAAAGTTTGCAGGAACACGAGACTCACGGATGAAGAAGCCGAGCTCTACACGAAATTCATGATTGCTATTGAGGCAGTACAGGACGCCCACATGAGGAGACATCACACGAAACACTTACCAATTTTGCCGTGGAGAAAGCATCTAGACTTGAGCTCGAACATCTTCCTTCCTCCCTTTGGTATGAGACGCGAAAGCCACCCATTTGTCTTAAGAAGCGTAGGAGAGTGAGCCCTTCATTATGTATGCACGGAATGCTTAGGGAGGACAGCCACAGACCCTCCATCAAAGCTCAAATGAGACATCACCCTAGTTTGAAAGAGGTAATGGAAAAAGATACCATAAAACGTTTTGATGTAGATATCCTTTATCCAACCTTGAGACGCGAATGGGTGAACCCTATGTGTGGCATGCCAAAGAAAGGAGCAACGAAAATAGCGCGCAATGCAAACAAGGAGCATGCTATGAGATGGCACGATAAGAAGATCCTACCTCACGACATTCAACCAAGTGACTTGGTTCTACTCTTGAACTCTCGACTTAAACTTTTCCCAAGCAAACTACATTTCTGTTGGTCTGGTCCTTCTCAGGTACGGGAGGTGTTCATGCATGGAGCAGTAGAACTATGGGGCGAGACGAGCGGAACTTTTAGAGCCAATGGACAACGCCTAGAGCTCTATCAAGCCGCTCATCTGATCAAAAGCGAAAACTTCATTTTGCTATTCGATCCACCCATCACGAGCATATGAGGCATGGAGACATCAAGCGTAACGACGTTAAACAAGTGCTTTCTGGGAGGAAACCCATCATTTTGTTTTCTTTATTCGTATTTTCGGACTTGGTTTATTTAGAAAAACATAGAAAAACAGGACCTACAACCGTGACTTCACCTTTCTTATCCTCCATTGGAGCTTCACATCGAGGACGCCGTTCAATTCAAGTCTGGGGGGAGTACCTCGCGTTTGTCAGGTGATTTCGTTTCATTTTCTTTTGTTTTTCTTTTTCATTTCGTAGTTCTTAGTTTAGCTTTAGTTTGTTTTTGTTCTCATGAGTCAGAGTCGTCCTAGGCACTTGTCCGGTGCCACATTTTGAGATGAATATTGAACCTAGGATGCTTAAGAAGTTGGCCTTCTGTGATATCTTACATGTTAGAGCTTATTAGTCGGTTGAATTTCAAATAGATCATAAGTTTTTGGGAATCCTAGTGTTACTTGTAGGAAGTTTAGGCAAGGTTGCTAGGCTAGTTTTTTGTTCATTCTCTCTATCCAAATGATTATACTTCATGTAGATGATGCTTTACTTCTTTTTCACGAGGATAATTTGATTGTATGAATTGAGCTTGTTTTGCAGAATAAGCGATGATTATTTCCTTTGCTCCTTGATGAATTCAAGCATCACTGCCTCAAGGCTTGAAGAAGGAGCTTGAGGAGGTTGGGGCGCTTGCTGAGCTTGCTGGAATTGCTGGTTGCTTTGCTGGTACCATTTCTGTTTTTTCTGAAATCCCGAATACTTAACCATAGTTCATTTGTTCCATGTCTTCTTGCACCGTGCATTGATACGCTACATGCTCCGTATCTTCGTAATTCACACCGTACATGGCATTCGCTGCATTACCCATTTATGTGCTTTGATTCGGCTCATATAGACCTCTAGTCTTGTTCGGCATACCTCTCGGTGTGGACCATGTGGTTCATGGCGAGGTTATTGATGGTGGGAAATCAAAGGTTTTAATTTCCTAGACCACTCTACCGCAAGTATACGGTACCTGTAGTACCAGGGTCGAACTCTAGGGACTTAGTGCGAACGTTAGAACTAAGAATTCACGAGAAGAAGATCGATCAATATGTGGTTATCAAACTAGAAAGTAAAGATAATAAAGAATGACGAAACTAGACTAAAAGAGATAGAGTACCACGGATTTCGGGAATATCGGGACATGTAATGGATGTTTCTACGGAACATGAAATCAGATTGTACCAATCGATGGGGAACTCAAATTAAATTCACTACCTAGGGAATCAAAGTCACTCATCTTTCAATGCAGCGCGGAACATCTAGATGCATGAAGAACGATAGGGAACTCGATCTCTACTTTCAGAAACAATGGGAACTCGACCTCTATTAATGGAAGTGACTCTCTCGATGCCAAAATCTACTATCTAGGGGATAAACGTACTCACCTCTCGATGCAGTAAATCTATAACCTAAACGCATGAAGACGATGGGTGTTCTACCTCGATTATTACTGTTCCCAAATAGATTAACCAATCCGTTAGATTCTCATTAATCTAATTCATTCGAAGGTTAATTCCGAGACTTAAATCTGACTCTCTCGATGCTTAGATGATGAGATCCTCGCTAAATCGACACTCTAGAACGAAGGTAGTGACGCGATAATCCTTGCTGCAGCCGAGTCGGGAGACTCCTCTCCACAAGGCGTGTGGAATGATGGGTCGCACGAGAGTTGTAGAAAGCTCTCAATATACCGAAGATCATCTTCGTTGGATATGACACACCAAGAAGAGCAAACTTGTTTGCTGAATATTACACACCAACAAGATAATATCGAAGATCGTCTTCGTTGGATATCACACACCGAGAAGAACAAACTTTGTTTATTGGATATTACACACCGACAAGAGAATTTCTCAAAGAGAAAAGTTTTCAAATTCAAAAATGAAGAATGGTTGTTGTGTACAAGGGGATGGACAACCACATTAAGAAGAAAGGAAGCCATGCAAGACTTCAATGCCGCAATATAAATGTTCAGCATGCATGCGAGCCATGCAAGACTTGTGAATTAATTGGACAGAAATTTAAAATAAAATAAACGTAACAGTAATGCACTTCAATACAATCGACGTATGAAGTCTTGGGTAACCAATTATGAGGACAGAAGTGATTCGTGGCCTCGTTAAAAACCTATCGCTGGAAAACCACGTGGGACAACACCAACGATGGGAAAAGAGCACACACGAAACACTTGCCCTAATTGTTGAACGTTGCAAGATGAGCTTTGGAATGTAGTACGACTCGGATGTGTGAGCTTCCTTGTGGACTTGAGCACTCGTCTTGAACCCACACGGCTGCAAGTAGTCCGACGATGGCTTCCTTGAGCATCCTAGCTTTAGCACGGGTCACGGGACCTGTTGGTATGGTTAAGGCATCCTCCTCTCTAGCTTTTGCACGGGTCATGGGATAGGCGTCATCCTTTCTCTCCTTAAGACGGGTCACAGGCTCGGTGTCCTCTTTTCTCGCCTCAGCACGGGTCGCAGAACCAGTGTCCTCCTTTCTCACCGTAGGATGGGTCACGGGACCGATGTGCTCTTCTCTAGCCTTAGCACGGGTCACAAGATGTTCTTGTAATGTTAAGGCCTCCTCTTCATGTTTGGGTTCCTCGACGCCTTCCATGCTCATATCATACCCTTCCTCTTGAAAAGGATTTGTCCTCAAATTTGTTAGATCTGCGAAAAAAGGAACCAAGTCAGTAATAATAAAACTGGAACTCACACTACATTTACCTTGCAAGTAGACTTGATAAGCGTTGTTGCTGATTTTCTTGGTCACTGTGAAGGGTCCATCGATCTGGGGCATCAACTTTGATTTCCTCTCATTCAGGAATCACTTCTTTTGCAAATGAATCCACACTTGGTCGACGGGCTCGAAACTCATTTGCCTCCATCCCTTGTTTGCCTGCTTCGTATACAGTTTTGTTTTCTCCTCTATGTTCTTCCTAAACTTCTCGTAGATCTGCTGTACCATTTTAGCTTTCTTTTCTCCATCCAAACTAACTTGTTCACTCAAACGTAACCGCATTAGATCCAAAGGTGAGACAGGGTTGAACCCGTAAACGATTTCAAAAGGGGAATATTTGGAAACAGAATGTACAGCATGATTATAAGCAGATTCAGCATACGGTAAACATTCTTCCCACGTTCTCAAATTATTTTTAACAATTGCATGCAAAGGAGTTCCTAAGGTTCGATTAACTACCTCGGCTTGACTATCAGTTTACGGATGACACGTCATAGAAAACAATAACTTAGTTCCTAGCTTAGACCATAGAGTTTTCTAAAATGACTAAGAAACTTTGTATCTC
The DNA here is from genome assembly GCA_036759665.1 of Gynandropsis gynandra. NCBI lineage: Eukaryota > Viridiplantae > Streptophyta > Magnoliopsida > Brassicales > Cleomaceae > Gynandropsis > Gynandropsis gynandra. The sequence continues at coordinate 24,374,557 of CM071867.1, forward strand.
TATCGGAAACTATCGTCCTAGGCATCCCATGCAACCTAACTACTTCCTTAAAGAACAGATTCACTCCGTGCAATGCGTCATCCATTTTGTTGTTTCCTATGAAATGTGACATCTTAGAAAATCTATCAACAACCACAAAGATTGAGTCATTTCCATTCTTAGTTCTAGGCAAACCAACCATAAAATCCATAGAGAATATCCTAGACCCATGCAATTTATCAAGCATATTATCTAATCAAGGAATAGGGTGTTGATACTTCACCGTGATATTTTTGATTGCTCGACAATCAACACACATACGCCAACCGCCATCCTTCTTTGGCACGAGTAAAACATGAACGACACACGAGCTCATGCTCTCTCGGATGTGTCCCTTTTCCATGAGTTCCTCTACTTTCCTTTGCAACTCCTTAGTCTCGACCGGGTTGGTACGATAAGCTGGTCGATTTGGAAGTGTGGCTCCGGGGATGAAGTCTATTTGATGTTCGATGCCATGTATAGGAGGTAATCATGTAGGGTTGTCTTCGGGTAAAACATCTTCATAAGTCTGCAATAAAGAAGTGATCTCACTCGGCAGCGCCGGTGCAAGGTTAGTCAAGCTCTGAAGAGCTTCCTTAAACACGAATAATAAAACCGAGTGACTAGAATGAAGAGATTTCTTGATCTCACCCGATTTAGTGTAGAAGTGCGATGACTTTAATACGCGTTCTTCTTTCTGTTTTAGGCGCATTTGATCTTGTTGCACTTCTCTTGGCGTCAAAGGAATAAGGACAGTTTTCCTTCCATTAAACTCAAACGAATGCTTGTTAGTAAAACCATCATGTATTACCTTACGATCCGATTGCCACGGTCTATCGAGAAGGATATGGCTCGCTTCCATGGGAAGAACGTCACACAAGATCTCATCCTCATATTTGCCAATGGAGATAGGCACAGTCACTTGGTCGGTCACGTTCATTTCGTTGTTCTCATTGAACCACTAGAGTTTATAAGGCCTCGGGTGCTTCTTGACCTTTAGCCCGAGTTGCCTGATCATGGTAGCACCTTCTCTTGAACAAGGCAGCGGGTATGGAACAAGTTCTCCCGTTGTTCTTGCTCTTCGGAATTAGATTGCACACTCAATGATCGTCGTGCTACCAACAATTCCCCTTTATCCGGTGCTTCTTCATACTCCTCGTTCGAAGTTTCAGATTATTCGTCCTTGGATTTGAACTCACCATCCTCACGAACAATCATAACTATCTTGTTTGTATATTCGTTCGCATAATGACCCCTTCCTTGACACTTAAAGCACTTCATGTCCCGAGCTCTCCATGTAGTGGCCTTGGCTTTTCCTTTGTCTCTTTGAGCCGTTGGAACCACTTTTACTTCGTCTTTGGCTGTTGGGATAGACTTGTCACTCCTCTGATAACTCGGTTTTTCCTCCCGTTGATGACTGAATTTTCCAGCCCCAAAGTTAAAACGAGCACTCCTTTTCCGTTTGAGTTGTTGCTCGATTAGAATTTCTTTATATAGCATCTCTTCTATTTCTACGTAGTGCTGCATCTCCAAACTATCCTGAATTTCCAGATTAAATCCTATGAAGAATCGAGACATGAGATCTTTCCTATCCTCCAAAATATCAGCCCTCAACATCAGCAACTCCATCTCTTGATAGTATTCTTCTACGGTTCGATTCCCTTGAGTGAGTTTTCTTAACTTTTAATGTAGTTCTCGGTGATAATGACTCGGTACAAACCGCTTACGCATTATGGATTTCATTTCCAGCCACATCTCTATCGGTTCCTCTCCATTATGTCACCTAGAAGTTACTTACTTATCCCACCAACTCAAAGCGTAATCGTAGAACTCCGTTGCAACAACCCTAACCTTCTTGATCTAGGCGTAGTGCTAGCAACTAAACACAAGTTCGATTTTCTTCTCTCATTCCAAATAAGGATATGGATCAGCCTTGCCATGGAATAGAGGGACCTTGAATTTTAGACAAGCAAGGTCGTTTCTCAGATTGTCCCTATTTTCTCGCTCCCCTCGATGTCGCCATTAGCTATTTCACGAAGAGGATGAACTGCCTTGTTCATAATAATTACTATATTCTTCTTGCTGAATCCTTTCTTGTGGATTAATAGTAGATCTACCCTTTGTCGGCCCTGAATTTCTTGCTGAATCTCTTGCCGAAACTCCTCCATTTTGGTGTTAATAGTTTGCTCCAAACGAGCCGCAAGAGCTTCATTTAATAGTTTGTTTACTTGGCTGGTTTCTGCGCCGCTTTCTTCCATTTCACTTGATGAACACACGCACGACACCCAAAACGGACAGCCTTTTTCTAGAGCGAGCTCTGATTCTACTTGATGAGATCCTCACTGAATCGACACTGTAGAACGAAGGTAGTGACGGGATAATCCTTGCTGCAGCCGAGCCGAGATATTCCTCTACACAAGGCATGTGGAATGATGGGTCGCAAGAGAGTTGCAGAAGGCTCTCGATATACCAAAGATCATCTTTATTGGATATGATGCACCAAGAAGAACGAACTTGTTTGCTGGATATTACACACCAATAAGATAATACCGAAGATCGTCTTCGTTGGATGACATACCAAGAAGAACGAACTTTGTTTGCTAGATATTACACACAAACAAGAGAATTTCTCAAAGAGAAAAGTTTTCAAATTAAAAAATGAAGAATGGTTGTTGTGTAAGCCATGCAAGACTTTAATGTCGCAATAAATGTTCAGCATGCATGCAAGCCATGCAAGACTTGTGAATTAAATGGACAGAAATTTAAAATAAAATAAACGTAACAGTAATGCACTTCGATACGATCTACGTATGAAGTTTCGGATCAATAATTAGGATGATAGAAGTGATTCGTGGCCTCGTTAAAAACTCGCCGCTGAAAAACCACGTGGGGTAATACCAACAGTGGGAAAAGAGTACACACGAAACACTTGCCCTAATTGTTGAACGTTACAACATGAGCTTCGACATGTAGTACGACTTGGATGTTGGAGCTTCCTTGTGGACTCGAGTACTCGTCTTGAACCCATGCAAGTATTCTGACGATAGCTTCCTTGAGCATCCTAGCTTTAGCACGGGTCACAAGACCTGCTGGTATGTTTAAGACGTCCTCCTCTCTAGCTTTAGCATGGGTCACGGGACCGGCGTCCTCCTTTCTCTCCTTAGGATGGGTCACAGGACCGACGTCCTCTTTTCTCGTCTCAGCATGGATCGCGGAATTGGCATCCTCCTTTCTCGCCTTAGGACGGGTTGCGGGACCGATGTTCTCTTCTCTAGCCTTAGCACGGGTCACGAGACCTTCTTGTAATGTCAAGGCATCGTCTTCATGCTCGAGTTCCTCGACATTGTCCATGCTCATATCACTAGACGAATCTCTAATCTCAACCAAACACGTCTAATCCATTCGAACGGATCTAGTCTCACTCAAACATGTGACCAAGCAAGTATGAACGCATTAAACACATCCCATCAGACCATACGATTGAACAAACCAAAATCAAGCATTAAGAACCAAACTATCCATTACAGAGCATCCCTAAACCATGGTAAGAGAATGACTCAGAATTCATAAGGAAACAAATACAAAAAGTATTTATCTTCCATTTTTCTCCAGGCGTGGAATCGTTCGGATGGCCGAAGTCTCCTTCTTCAGCCGTGCTCTCTCTGTTCTCCTCTGTTCTGGTCCGTCTTCCTCCTGTCTCTTCTTTCTTCTGGATCTTTTTAAATTCAATTTTGTTCAAATGGATGTCCGTGTGATTCGCTTGGTAGTTGTGATGAAAGCTCGATCGTGCACATGTAGACGCCTGACCATGCATCATTCATCCTTGAGGTGCTCGACCGAGCATGGAACAAGCCTGGGTCATGCAATACTTATAGGGCTTATTCTAGACATTAAGCCCGGTCATGCTTCAGCTTGTCTTTGGTCGTGCATGTGGCTTCATCTTCCAGCTCGGTCGTGTGTCTGTAGCTGCCCGGTCGTGCTACTTGGATGCTTTCTCCCCGATCGTGCATTGAGTGAACCCCAACTGCGCTGCGTGGATTCATCAGCAACCCGATCATGCTTATGATGACGCTCGGCCATGCTTGTGTTGTTCTTCTGCCCGGTCGTGCTACAAAGGATGCTCAACCGTGCATTGGATTCATCATCTCGATCGTGCACATATTCAGCTCGGTCGTGCATTGGTTTTCAGAACAACTCGGTCATGCAACATGATGTTGCTTGGTCATGCTCCCTTCACACTTTGGTCATGTTTTTGGGTAGATTCGCCGCAATTACGTGTATATGCTTGTGATGTTGTCTTTTCCTGCACAACACACAAAATAATAGAAGAAGCCCTTAAATATGCTCAATATATCGGTAAAATCTAAGAATCGTAATAAAAACTAAACCTAGGAATGATGAAATTATTATTACTAATTACATGTTATCAGTTATCAATCAGCCCGTATGATTCCTCAACACTTAGATCCATAAACGATCCTTTAGCAGTAAAATCCAACGTCGTTCTATGCTCATCTGAGATCCCATTATAGAAGGTTTAGATAACATACCAATGCTCTAGACCATGGTGTGGACACATCTGTAAAAGATCCTTAAATCTTCCCCATGCTTCAAACAATGTTTCCCATCTTTGCATCTAAACATCGTGATTTCTCCCCTCATCCGAATCGTCTTACTGGGAGGAAAGAACCATGACAGGAATAATGTGCAGAGCTGGTCCCAAGTAGTGATTGAACCAGTGGGAAGAGATTGCAACCAATTTTTTGCTCGTCCTCTAATTGAGAAAGGGAAAAGACGCAACAAAATCACATCCTCCGAGACTCCGTGTATCTTGAACGTATCAAAAAGCTCTAGAAAGCCTCTGAGATACTGATGGGGATCTTCGTGATTTCCACCCGTTATATGCTTCTGATAAAGCATGTTGATCATCATAGGCTTAATCTCAAACTGCTCTCTAGCAAAACCATGCATTCATATGGCAGTTTGATCGTTGTTCATGTTCGGTATCATGTAATCTCTAACGCGATGTGATGGAGGAGCCTGTGGCTCTCGCGATCGAGGTGCGAGTTGCTGTTGTTGTAACTGTCCCAAATTACCGATAGGTGATTGAGGTTGTCCGTGACCATTCAACATATCATTGTGGTTACCATCTCTTGTCGACCGGACGGTTCTGCTTTCCTTTCTTCCTTGCCCTTTTTCAGCTATCTATAAGTTCTCTCGATCTCGGGGTCAATCTGAAGTAGGCTCGAAGTACCTTGAGATCTAGTCATACACCAACAAAGGACAAGTAAAACATATTGGGCAGAAAGAATAAAAGAAAAGAAAATAAAAGAAAACAAAACAAGTATGACTCTAGGTTCGAATCTAAGACGTGTTGACAAATACTCCCCGAAACGACACCAAAAACTTGATGCGTTTCAAGTTAAAAAATATTAACCTAAACTACCCGCAAGTGCACGGCACGTGTCGATCCCACAGGGACTACGCAACACAAACTAAACTCAAACTTAAGAATCAAACTAGCTACGAACGAAAATTGGTTTTAAGAATGAAATAACTAAAAACAATAAACTAACGAAATCTTGACAATGAGACAAACATTCTAGGATACGGTTTCACCACAAGACTTCTGAAACCAACAATAAATCTATCTAATCATGCATTTCCAATTAAGTTATCTAAGACGGACGATCCTAATATAATATCTATCCTCTCTCAAGGCATAGATACATGATCTAGCCAAGTCATCCGATTAACCCTCAACCTCTACTACTCTACTTTCGTGACGTAGTCTCGGTTGTTCTAAGCCTGATTATCCGGGATTAGAATTCTCCTTTTGGTCCTTCTCCTAAGTCCCTAAAACATGCATCTACTTGGCCTTTGTAAATAAAAATCATTCAAACACTCTGAAAAAGAGTAGATAAACGAAAACGGAAAATTGCAATCATAGATAAAGAAAAGAGGTTCCGGGATAGCCATGGGCTAATCCTTTCTCCCAGAACAAAACGACTACTCGGTTATGAGTTTGAAATCAAACAACATAAACGAAATAGATAGTTTAACGAACATAGAAATCAAACGAAACCGAAGTCCTGATTCGATCTTCAACACTCCTTGAATGTCTTCTCTGCCAAGAGTACTCACAAACCAGCTCTTCTCTCTCTACTCTCTCTTTGCAACTCTCTGCAACTAGCGTCTGTAATGTCCATAACTCCCTCTCCTATATTGTCCCATTCATTGCTTTTCCTTCTCTCTCTCTCTTTCATTTTTCTTCTTCTTTCTCTTTTGTTGTGTTTTACCATTCTTGTTCATGCATTACCATGAGTGTTTCACCGGCTGGAAACTTTCCTTTTTGTTGAAGGTACGTGCGCATCCTCCATGCCCGACCGTGCATCATGACCAGCCCGGTCGTGCATGCTGGTTCTCGGCTGTGCAGCAAGTGAATCCCGACCGTGCGTGTTCTCCAATGGTGTTTCCCGATTGTGCATCATGGGTGCCCAGGCCATGCTAAAGTCTCAGAAGTATTTTGTGGATTGCAGCCCGACCGTGCTCGAGGTGAAGCCCGACCGTGAATGGAGTGTGCCCGACCGTGCGTATGAGGCGACCGAGCTTGATCTTCAAGCAGATGCCCGACCGTGCAACGCAAGAGCCTGGGTCATGCGATTCTCTCGGGGATAAATGGTGATATCAGTGCCCGAACGTGCATGCGTTATAGCTCGACCGTGCACCCTTCTCCTTGAAGTGCCCGACCGTGCATTGTTGTTTCCTTAGCAAGATTGGTCATGCAATGCATAATGGTCTACCGGCTATGTTCACATCTTGCATGTTCCTCGCCGTTTCTCGTTCCGTTTGTTCCGTTATGATCCTCGATGCTAGTACTTTGTCTCATGTACGTTCTTTAGCTTCGAAATTAACAAATATGCATGAAAACCTGTAAGAACATGAAAACACGAAAATGAGTAAAACGGATACAAAATCACACGTAAACATCACATCTATCATCATAAACATCTCTAAAATCATGCAAGAAACATGTATGAAAACGAGATGATCATTGTCTGTGATAGGATAAATGGTACCTGCATCCAAAAGTTTTAGGATTTCCTTTTTCACTACCTCTTTCAAATTCGGGTTCAGCCTCCTTTAAGCTTCGATGGAGGGTTTGTTGTCGTCCTCCATGAGAATTATGTGCAAGCATAACGAATGGATTAGTTCCTTGATGTTGTTAATGGTGTATCTGATCACTCTCCTATGCTTCCTTAGGCAAGCGAGTAGCTTTCGCATCTCATCTGCCCTCAAATTAGAATTCACAATAACAGGGTATGTTTCATTGCATCCAAGGTACTCATACCGTAGAGAACAAGGGAGAGGATTGAGCTCGAGTTTAGGTGCCTTCTCCACTGAGAAATCAGCATGTGTTTCACGCGGAATCTCCTCGTGTGGGGTGTCCTGTAGTGCCTCAATGGCACTCATGAATTCTGCATAGAGTTCAGCTTCTTCATCTGTTTCTAGATCTGGTTCATCCCCTTCTATGATCGTGATGCTTTTGCCTTTATCCACAGATTTTCCAACAACTTTCTCTTGCATTTTGGGGGAGGGTTCTCAATCACATTCTCGTTTCGTATGGTAATAGCATTCATGTGCTCTCTAGGGTTGAGATCAAGCTTCCCAAGGAGTCTTCCGGAATTTCGAGAGGATGATGCAGCTTGTTGTGCTATGTAGTTCTCTAGCATCTTCACATGCATGCTTACGGATTCCATCTAAGTTTTGAGCTCGTTAATCGCTGCCCCCATATCTACATTGAGCTTTGCTTGAGTCGATTGTTGCTGCATTTGCTCCTTGATGAATTCAAGTATTACTGTCTCAAGGCTTGATGAAATAGCTTGAGGAGGTTGAGGATCTCGCTGGAATTGTTGAGTACCCTGTTGGTACGACTACATACCTTGTAGGGGTGTAAAATGAGTTGGGTTGGCTCAGCTCAGCTCAGCTCGCCTTCAGCTCGCCAAAAAACGAGCTGGCTCGGCTCGGCTCGTTTTTTAAACGAGCTGGAAAATCCTAGCTCGGCTCGGCTCGCTTCTAGCTCGCCAAAAAACAAGCTGGCTCGCGAGCCAGACTATTTAATTGTTTTGTTGTATGGAACAGCCGAAGACAAAATGAAACAGGAACAGCCGTAGGAAACAACCGACGTGGTGTGCTCGACTGGGAGAGACGACGTGCTGTGCTCGACTGGTGGAAGAGACGACGTGATGTGCTCGACAGGGAGAGACGACGGCGAACTGCTCGGCTGGGAGAGACGACGGCGAACTGCTCACAGGAAGAGGAAGATACCGACCACCACCAGGAGAGAGGATCGATGGAGACGAACGGCGGCTGGAGAAGATGAAGCGAAGAGGAAGACCGACCACCAGGAGAAGGAAGACGGATGGACGTGTGCTGCTGGAGAAGATGAAGCAAAAAAGGAAAATAAAATATATTGTAATTGTTATATGAATATCAATACGTATATGTGTACATAATTATGTAAATTAAAATATTATTCTTTCTTTATTTTATTAGAATACATAGAGAAGCAAACAAAAACGAAGTAAGTGTTCGACTCCCCCATCATCCCGAGCATAATCTCCGACGAATCCTTCGGTTCCCCGAAGTCTCCTTCTTCGGCCGTGCTCTATCTCTTCTCCTTTGCCTGGTTCATACCCCTTGTTCTCTTGCATTTTCCATTCTGATCTTGGCTTTCCCCTTCTGTTCCTTTTAAATGCAGGCCGTTCAAAATTCAAGGAAAGTTGTTGAGAAAAAGGTGCAGAGCTGGCTCGCGAGCCGACAGCTCATTTTACACTCCTAATACCTTGCGGCTTCTACTGAAAACCCAAGAACTTAACCAGTTCAGTCATCCGGTAAGAGAAGTTTGGATGGTTCCTGCAGTTCGGGTTGTAGGTGTTCTCGAATTGCATACTTTCCTACTGCTGGGCATAACTCATCTGCTCCATATCCTCTTGCACTGTGCATTGATACGCTACATGCTCAGTATCTCCGCAGGTCAGAGCACATGGCATTTTCATTCCCCATTGCTTTGTCTTGGTTTACCTTGTAGAGACCCTTTGTCTTGTTCGGAATACCCCTCGGCGTGGACCACATAGTGTGGTTCATGGCAAGGTTATCGATCAGCTCATATGCCTCCTCTACACTCTGATCCATAAATGATCCTCTAGCGGTATTGTCCAACGTTGTTCTATGCTCATCTGAGATACCATTGTAGAAATTTTGGATCACGTACCACTACTCTAGACCATGGTGTGGGCACGTCTGTAGTAGGTCCACAAACCTTCCCCACATCTAAAAAAAAAGTCTCCCCTTCTCTGCATCTGAATGTCGTAATTTCTCCCTTCATCTGAATCGTCTTGTTGAGAGGGAAGAACTATGATAGAAACAAAGTGTAGAGCCATGTAATGAGATAGTGATGGAACCCGCGGGAAGAGATTTCAACCACATTTTTGCGCGTTCCCCGATTGAGAAGGGGAGAGATGCAACAAAATTGCATCCTCTGAGACTCCATGTATCTTGAATATCCCAAAAAGCTCTGGAAATCCTTAAGCTGCTGATGGGGATCTTCATGGTTTCCACCCATAAACTACTTCTGATACAACATATTCATCATGGCAGGCTTGACCTCAAATTGCTCTCAAACAACAGTAGGCATCCTTATTCTAGTCTGGACGTTGTTGAAGTTCGGTACAATGTAATCTCAAAGTCGACGTGGTGGAAGAGCCTGTGGCTCTTGCGGCTGAGGTGGTAGCTGCTATTGCTGTAACTGTGCCACATTACCAATGGGTAATTGAGGCTATCCATTGATTGGACGAGTCTGCTTTCCCTTCTCCCTTGCCCTTTTTCAACTGTCTACAGGTTCTCTCGATCTCGAGGTCGATCTGAAATAGGTTTGAAGTACCGTGAGGCCTAGGCATGCACTTGCAAATGACAAGTACAAGGACTTAGGAAATAAAAACGAAAAGAAAGAAAACAAAATCAAGTATGACCTTATGTTTGAATCTAAAACGTGTTGACAAATAGTCCCTGGCAACGGCGCCAAAAACTTGATGATGCGTCCAAGTTGATGAAATTAACCTTAACCACCCACAAGTGCACGACATGTGTAGTACTCTAGGTGTTGATACCACAGGGACTATGCAACACAAACTAAACTGAAACAAACGAATTAAACTTCCTACGAACGAATATAGTTTTGAGATCAAATAACTAAAGGCAATAAACTTTTTCGGCAATCAAACAAATGCTCTAGGATACGATTTCACCATAAGGCTCTCCGGAACCAACAATCAGTCAATCTAATCATGCATTCCCAATCAAGGCATCTAAGGCGGCCGATCGTAATATGATTTCTACCCTCTTTCAAGGCATCAAAACGTGATTTTATCAAGTTACACCCTACTTTCGTGGCTGATCCCTTAAGCTAAACCCATCAAATTCTATGATTCATTTGATTTCAAATCCTCAACCGTTACTACTCTACTTGCGTGACCTAGTACTGGTTGTTCTAAGCCCGAATGTCTGGGATCAAAATTCTCCTTTTGGTCCTTCTCCTAAACCCTTAAAACATGCATCTACTTGGCCTTCGCAAATACACGACATTCAAATACTCAGACAAAGAATAGAAAAACCAAAATAGGAAATCACATTTGATGTGCGTAGACTCAAGTAATAAATTACCTAGACTAACGCTTCCGCAAGGATACGGATCGTGTAGCAACTAGGGTCGAACACAAGGAATTGATGCGATTCTAAAGCTATTAGTCACTAACTTCCTTGGCTAAACTCTCAAAGATGCCTTCGGGGAACACATAATCGATAACACATGGTTGCTCTAATGTGTCCTCCAAGCTGAACTCTTCTTCCATATCGGATTTCGTCATAGCCTTATCAATGTCTATAGCCTTATCCACTCCTATGTTAGGTTCATCTCCTTTGTCACTCATTGAGGGATTTGGCTTAACTACCGTCTTTATGCGTTGACGTTGTGGGAACGGCAAGGGAGGTGGTCTAGGTTTCGGTTCACCGTCTTTATGCGTTGACGTTGTGGGAACGGCAAGGGAGGTGGTCTAGGTTTCGGTTTTACATATTTGGGTTCCTCCTCTTCCTCAAGCTTTTCCTTAAGCTTATCGACATCTAATTCCGCTACTGTGATAGATGTGTCATCCCTTTCAAATATTGCAATGGGCTGATACATCGTCAAATAATCCCTTAGGAAAATTTCGTCGACATGCTCACAAAGATCCGTTTCTAAACCTAAACCTAAGATAGGTAGGAATGACTCTAAGACTAATCACCATAGGTATCGAGAGTTGCATGACAATGTAACGGAGTTCTAACGAGATAATTGGTCTAAGGTACTATCATGAGTTCAGGGAATTCAAGCTCTCCTATAGGAACTGACTGGCGTAGACTTGTCCACTATCTACCATGCATATACCAATGTATCCATTGCGTATCTTACATGGATAGACGCATTACGACCGCTATCCTAATCCCTAGATTTAACCGATTGACCTGGCGTAGATTCTAAACCGGCAAACCCTAAATCATGGCTAAGTTCCGAAGTCTAATGCCCTGGCGTTGGTTTATTAGGCTTCTATCATCATTCAATCAAGTGGCGTACAGGTAGAGAAAGCATTAAGAACAACCATGAGATCTGAAAACATGATAAAATACCGATTTCATTCATTCAAGTGGCGTACAGGTAATGAAAGCATTAAGTTCCACCATTCATTAAGTACGAAACTCCATTACATCTTGGCAATACTCTCTATCCTATGGCAATAGATCTATATGAACATGAACTCAGAAAACGAAACACAAAACAAATCTATATTCAACATAGAAAGAGAAAGAGATGACTCCCTATGTCTTCAATAGATCCTCCATGCCTCGGATCCCTCGTTCCGTCCTCCGTGATGTCTCCAATTCGTGCTCTAATGCCTCTGAATCGTCCCCCTTCTCAATTCTGCTCGATTCCCCTTTAAATAGATCTGATTTCCCTTGATTTGGCCGAACCAAAACTTAGGAAAGTTTGTTGAGATCTGAGGACCCGATCGGGCACATCTTGTACCCGATCGTGCAAGCTATGTACCCGACCGTGTGCATCCATTTTCGCCCGAGCGGGCACCTTTGCCCGAGCGTGTTCCTCTTCAGCCCGAGTCGTGCAAAGTTACGGCATATTTTGATGATCAGTAACCCGAGCGGGCGCAACATTTCCACCCGATCGGGGACTCATGCCCGACCATGTTCCTTTGGCACCCGAGTCGTGTAAAGCTACGGGGTTGTCATGGCACAAATTACCTGAGCGGGTACTCTGCATTGCCCGAGCGGGCATGTCCTAAAATGACGTTTTCGCTCCTTTCGCTCGGTGTTTGCACGTTCACTTCAATCCACGGTCTTGCACAAGCTGAACCTTGTCATTTTGGGGTGGAATTGCCAATTTCTCTCGTGTTTCTCATCATGTCTTCGTTTCCTACACAAAACACGAAATGTAGATAAAATCCTCGAATAGTCTCGATAAATGAATGAAGTCTACCTAAAACTAGACCTAAAAATGACATAAAAACTACTACGGATTACGTGTTATCAACATTCATAAATAATTCAAAAGAGGTTCTAAGATTGCCAAGAGCTAATCCCTTATCCTAGAACAAGACTACTACTCAGACATGATTTCGAAACAAAGCATCATGAAAGAAATAAATAGTCTAGAGAGCATAGAAATCAAAGAAAACAAGGTCCAGATTGATTATCCAATGCTCCCTGAATGTCTTTTTGCTAAGACTACTTGATGGCGCCCCTCAATAGTTCACTTTGGTTTTGAAACAAAGTTTGGGGACCTCCTCCTCGTGAAAATTCCCTTCAAACCAGATAAGGAACCTTGTTTTGAATTGTGCCCGATCGGGCTTGACAAAGTTCTTGACCGGGCTGCCTCTCTTTCCTTTTTGTGCAGACCGTGTCCATGTTTCCTTTTTTCCTTCAAGCAGCATGTCGTGTTTCCTTTTTTCATTTTAAGGGTATGTGCCCGACCGGGCACATCAAGCAGCTTGGTCAAGCACTTCTTCAAAAGGGTGATCGTCGGGGCTTTGCATGCGCCCGAGCCGTGCGTTCTCTTTGGAACGTTTTTCTGTGTAGTGAACCCGATCCAACTATCGTAGGCGTCCGACCTATGCCCATTTAGCCTGCTTCACTTTGGTCGTGCTCAATCGTGCAGCTTGTAAGCCTGGGTTGTGCTTCATTCTTGGCAAAAGTCTGCCAATTTCATGCTCGATCGTGCCTATTGGCATGCTCGGTCGTGCATGTCCTTGATGAGAGGTGATAAGTCGTGCATTGAGGATGGAGCTCGACCGTCTACTGTTCCCCATCTCGGAAATTCATATCTTCCTCATTTCTTGTCCCTTTCTCATCTCGTTTACTCCGTTGTGATCCTCGACACTCGTACTTCGTTCTATGTATATTCTTTAGATCTGAGCTCACATCTTACACTCGACGTATTCACCAAAACATGTAAGTTTAAGAATCATTCTTCGTGTTTTGGTGAAGGTCTGCATGATACATTCTTGAAACATGACGAGGTCTATATTTTGGTTATTATAAAAAATGCTTCTACTTCCCCGTGAGTAACCCTATCGTGGTAGTAGAGCTTCTAGTCGTTTGTATTTAGGATTTTGGATCAATTTTTTGTCGAAAAGAGGATCAAAATCCATCGAAAATCGCGATGATGGTTCTTGCCTAAGAGTTCGACTTGATTGAGCTGCAGTTTGGCTCGAATGAGTTGAAGCTCAAACATCATGATGGGTCCTTCCAAAAGATGATCACTTGATTGAACCGTAAGACGACTGTTAAGAAGAAAGGTTGTGTCCTGCTCTTCATGACCCGCGTTCCGCTCCCTTCTCTGCGTCTCGGATCGCATCCCGCTCTTCATGATCCACGTCCCGCTTCATTCTTCGTGTCCCGGGTCGCGTCCAGCTCTCTGCGCTCAGGTCACATCTTACTGTGTCCCGTGTCCCGCATCCCGGGTCACGTCTCGTGACCTGCGACCTGCGTCCCGCGACCCGCAACCTGGTCAAGCCAATTTATGGCCTCCACGGTCTCCTATTCCTTGTTGTCTGCTCCAGCTCATGCATGTTACATCTAAACTTGTGCCTTGCATTTGTACTTGTATTTTCCTTGTTTTTCACCCTTTCTACTTGTATAAATATGTATCTTTAGTTCCAAAGAAAAATATAAGAGAATAGTTATTCTTATTCTCTCTAATTCTATCGATCTTTTGCTCACTCTTAATCTTTCTATCTTGCTTCTGCTAATTCATCTTTGTTTTAAAAAATGTATATGGTATCAGAGCGGTGATCGAATCTCTGAAAATGTTTTGATCGATTTTGTTTCTTTTGAAATCTATTCTCTTTCAAAAGTTGTTTTCGGTTAAACTTTTTAATCTCTTTTTTCCCTTTATTTTCTCGGATCACTTGTCATGGACTCGACCAAAAGCATCTCAATCTCATTCAATGGAAACAATTATTCCATTTTGGACGAAGATTGCTAAGGCCAATCTTGGCATCCGAGGTCTTTGGGATTTTGTGACAGGATCGGATGTGAAACCGGTAGATTGAAGTGTCGGATCAGAAAAATGGGAAAAAATAAGCTCACTGCCTTGGTTGTTTTACAAAATGTCCTCGAATCTCATATACTTCGTACATATGGGCACCTAGAGTCTCGTACGGAGATTTGAACGAGCTGAAAGAAGTTTTTAGCAATGAATCCAATCTTAACCGTGTGTATGAAGTAAATAAAGACCTTAATAATTTAAGGCAAGAGGGAAAGCCTGTTAACCAGGCTTTGGGTGATTTTAAGGAATTATGGTCTGAACTCGATTCTCTAAGGTCTCCTACTGTGGATCCTGTGGAAATTGCTCTAAGAGCAAACCAGGATCAATTCTTTTGTCTTTTATTCTCCCTCGAAAACAAATACAACAACCTTATTCATCACATACTTCACCAAACCGAGTTTCCCTCATTTAACAAAGTTTGTACGATGATTAAAAGGGAGGAAGGGGGAAACCGTCTCTTTTGAAAAATGACCGAGGATGCTAATGTCTCTAAAAGCACCTCTGGAGAGCTGCTTCTATCAAGCCTTTCAAAAAGAAGTTCTCTTGTGAGCATTGCAAAAAGAAAGGTCATAAAAGGATCGTTGTTAGATCCTTCACCCCCATTTGAAGAACAAAAGCTGTGACAACCAAGGTAAGGCTAATATGGCTTCTGAGTCCGAATTTGTCACTAAGGCAGACCTCGAGGAGTTTTTCTAAATTATTGAGACAGGAATTCAAATAAAAAAAAGCTGATAAAGAGGGAGGTAATGTTACCTCTGCTTTCTCTGGTTTGCGAAACCATATTATAATAGATTTTGGAGCTATAAATCATATGATCAAAAATCATGACTTGCTTAAAGATATAAAACCTCATAGTGGCTTTGTTTCTATTGTGAATGGGGAGAGTGTTCCAATTAAAGGAATAGGGAAGCTTAAGCTTCTCGGTCATGATACAACGGCTTTCTTCGTTCCAAAGTTTTCTTAATAATCTTATCTTTATCCAAAATCTTGCAAAAGACCTTAATTGCTATGTTTGTTTTGATTCTAACATATTCTCAATGCAGGATACTAAAAGCAGACAAGTAGTCGAATTACCCGTTTAAAACATGAATTAACCGTTTAAAACTCGAATTACCCGTACTTAAATAACCCAAAAAACCAGAAGAACCCGAATTACATAAAATGTCTAAATAACCCAAATACAATTCAGGTTTTTTGGATTCAATGTTTTAAAACACGAACAACTCGAACCCAGACCGAAACCCGAGGAACCCATCCCGAAAACCAAATGGGTTTTTCGGGTTCAATTTTTTATAACCCGAGGAACTCGAACCCGGACCGAACCCGAGGAACCCGTCCCGAAACCCAAATTGCCCACCCCTATTCGGAAGTATGGCTTTAAGAGGAATGAGACTGATCATTCCATGTTCATCATTCGGAACAATTCTGGTATCATGTTCTCTTAGTTTATGTTGATGATATCATCATAATAGGTGATGATAATAAAGGAATAGAAAGTGTTAAACGTTTTCTTAAAGACACATTTGATATAAAGGATCTAGGTGAAAATAAGTACTTTCTTGGAATTGAAGTAACTAGATCTAATGATAATTTATTTCTTTCTCAAAGAAAATATGCTTTAGACCTTTTGAATGAAACAAATAAACTCGCATCTAAGCCAGCCAAGACCCTCATCGTAGAAAAATACAAAGACTTGCATGAGGGGGAACCATTTGAAGATATAAAACAATACAGGCGCCTTGTCGGTAAGCTAATATACCTCACGATAACAAGACCTAACATGTGTTATGTTGTGAATCAGGTCAGCCAGCATATGCATGCTCCAAAGGAACGACATTGGAAAATGGTGGACCGAATCCTCTGATACATCAAGAACGCTACAGGAAAAGGTATATTAATGAGTAAAAACAACGACACTAGTCTAATTGGGTATTTTGATGCAGATTGGGTCGGTGACTGCAAAGACCAAAAATCAACGATAGAGTTTTGTACCTTTATCGGGGGAACCTTGTCACTTGGAGAAGCAAAAAGCAATCAGTGGTCTCTCGTTCTATCGCTATGGTCGAGTACCGAGCTATGGACAATACAACATGTGAGCTCATTTAGATCCGGGCTCTCTTCAAAGATCTTGGCCTCGAACCTTCGCAGGCCACGGTGCTTCATTGCGACAATCAGGCGTTAATTCACATTGCATCTAACTCGATGTTCCACGAACGAACAAAACATGTTGAAGTTGATTGTTCAAGAGAAGCTCGAACATGGCTTCAATGAATTCATATACTCAAGAAGCGCTAGATCAGTTAGTCGATATCTTTATAGAATTTATGAACTAGAGATTAGAAAAGGGAGATTAATGAGAGAAAAGGAGAAATGTATTCTCTTGATGTTGTTTTTTGTACATGGAATACACATTATTATATACAGAAAAATGAAGCAAAAAAAGTAAAGAATGAAAAAAGAAAACTATACAAATCAAGCAAAAAGAAATTAATGAAGATCTTGCAGAATAGGCAACAGAATGATATGAAGTTCTTGTAGAATAGGTAAGGGAATCATATGAAGATCTTGTAGAATAGGCAAGGGAATGATCTGGTTTTCCGAATTGAATCTTTCCTTAGAGAAATAATGGATGGAGCCCTTAGGTAGGGTTTAGGCCTAAAATAACTCCTTGTTGGACTCCTTGGCCCAATTCTTCCAACATTCCCCCTCAAGTTTGACTAGGTGAGAGACGTACCATCAAGCCTCGTTAAAACCTTATCATGTAAAACCCAGTGGGACAAAAGCATGATGAAAGAAAAAGAGTACCATCACTTGGTGTTGTTTATAGACTTGGTCGAACTTGACACATTTAGTGGTTTGTATAAATCCAGCAATCCGATTCTCTGTTGAAGACTTTTGTTGACTTTCAAATTTGTGGCTTTTGTGAATATATCAGCAAGTTGATTTGAGCTTCTTGTGTAGGTTGTGGCAATATCCTAGTTTGATCTTCTCCCTTATGAAGTGCAGTCTACTTCTATGTGTTTCGTCCTTTCATGAAACACAAAGTTCTTGGCTATGTGAATGGCGGCCTGATTGTCGCAGTGAAGGGAGATGGTACCAGAGTTCTTGATCCCAAGGTCTTGAAGAATAGCTCTGACCCACATCAATTCACAGGTTGTGTTGGCCATGCTTCTATACTCTGCCTTTGCACTGGAGCGAGCTACTACATTTTTCTTCTTGCTCTTCCATGTGACAAGATTTCTACCAACAAAAGTGCAATACTCGGTTGTTGACTAGCGATCAGTCTGGTCTCCTGCCCAGCCAGCGTTACAGTAGCCTACAATAATGGTGTCATTGTTTCATTCCATCGAGATTCCTTTTCCAGGGGACCCTTTCAGGTAGCGTAGAATTCTTTCGACCATATGCTAGTGTTGCTTCCGTGGAGCATGCATGTGTTGACTGACTTGTCTGACGGCAAAGCTGAGGTCTAGTCGTGTGATGGTTAGATAGATGAGCTTTCCAACGATTTTTTGGTATTGGGAGACGTTTTCGATCAGATCCCCCTCTTGATGATCCTTAAACTTCTCTTCTATTGGCGTCTTGGCCGGTTTAGCTCCTAATTTACATGTCTCACTCAAAAGATCAAGTGTATACTTTCTTTGGAACAAGAATAGACCATCACTGGTACGAGAAAATTCTATTCTTAGAAAATATTTTAATTCACCCAAATCTTTAATATCACAGGTTCTTTTTAGAAAATCTTTCGTGTTTTCAATTCCAATTTGATTATCACTTGTTATGATTATGTCATCAACATAGACAAGTAGAATAGTGGTACCTGTTTTCCCCTGAATTGAAAATAGGGAATGATCTACCTCACTCATTTGAAATCCATGGAGAATGAGGGCATCATGAAGTTTGTGATACCAGGCTCGTGGAGACTATTTGAGGCCGTAGATTGCCTCCCGGAGCTTACACACCTTGCCCGGTTCCACCAAGTAGCCAAGTAGAGGTTTCATATATACCTCTTCGTCTAGATCACCTTGGAGAAAGGCGTTTTTGACGTCCAGCTGCCAAAGATTCCATTTACAGTTAAATGTAAGAGACAATAAGATTCTTACTGTGTGGAGTTTCGCTACTGGGGCGAAAGTCTCAGTGTATTCATCTCCATAGGTGTGCGTGAATCCTTTGGCGACGAGTCGAGCCTTGTATCATTCAATGGAACCATCACTGTTGTATTTGAGCTTGTATATCCAACGATAGTATACAGCTTTTTTGTCATGTGGCAGCTCAACAAGATCCCATGTATTGTTTTTTTTTTCGAGGGCTGAGATTTCCACCGTCATCGCATCGTTCCAAGGTTTGTGTTGTTTCCCCTCTTCAAAGCTGTGAGGTTTCGATTCCTGGTCAATCTTACTTAGAAAAACTTGATGATGAGTAGGTAAGTTAGATGTATCACAATAACGTTGAATAGGATAAGCAATTGCTAAACCGTTAAAGAAAACACGTTTAGTCCTAAGTTGAGTGCTTCTCCAAGGAAGGACAGCTGAATATTGCTCTTGTTCGATGATGTCCTGCGTTGTTATAGGTTCGTTGAGATATGCATGTGAAACGTTAGTATGAGCATCATTGGAGGCTGCATGACCGGTGATGTCTCCGTCAGTGGTTTGAGTATCCTCGTGAGGTGTTTCTTCATCGATTTCCACAGGCTCATCCTTGATGGTTTCTCTAAGTTGGATGGGTGCACCTTCTACTCCTTCGGTTTGAAGAGGCTGATCAGTGATCTCTACTGTGGAGGGTTCCACAGTCTCCTTGGTTGGTGTTTCCACGATCTCCACAGTGGTTTCATTCAAGGATGAGCCTGTACTAATAGACACACCTTGATTTCTAATGTTAGAGATAATATGACGCATAGTAGAGTTAAGATCATATGAGACCGAGAGGTTTTCTAATTCTTCCAAATTTCGTTTGTCGAAGTATCCGATTGATTCATCGAACTTGACATCTCTGGAGACATGCACTCGTTGAGTTGAAGGGCTGTAACACTTGTATCCTTTCTGAGTAGTATTGTACCCGATGAATATACACTTCGTGCTCCTCGGTTCAAGCTTGTTTCGAAGATTAACTGCAAGAGAAACATAGCAAACGCAACCGAAAACTCGAAGATGTTCTAGATCAGGTTTGGAGCCATTGAGTACCTCATATGGAGATTAGTCTTGCAAGCACTTTGTGGGAGTTCGATTGATGAGATGCCATGTCTTAATGATAGCATCTCCCAAAAACGTTTTCGGGATGTTTCTATGAAACATTATAGTGCGTGAGACCTCCATAAGGTGGCGGTTCTTCCTTTTAGAAATGCTATTTTGTTGAGGCGTGTATGCACATGAAGTTTGGTGTACGAGATGCCCTTCTCAGTAAGAAATTGTTTGAACTTGTTGTTTAAGTACTCGCCTCCATTGTCAGATCGTAAGCATTTGATTTTATTTCATATTGAGTCTCAACGTGCATGTAAAATTGACTGAAGTAGTCATAAACCATGTTCTTTGAATCAAGAAGATAAATCCAAGTAAACTTAGATTTTTCATCTATAAAAGTCATGAAATATTTCGATCCACACATCGGAGTGAATAAGATCAAACGGTGTATTATAGCTAGTAGTAGAAATAGGAAAAACGTTACGACAATGCTTTCCTAGAGTACAAGCTTCACATAATGAGTCATCTACTTTAATATTAGGAAACACAAGATTAAGCGCTTTATAATGAGGATGTCCTAGTCTTGCATGCCACACACAAGAAGAATCATCGGTTTTATTAGAACTGAAAGCAGTAAACGAAGAAAAAGAGGCTCCTTGAAGCTCTTCTAAAACACAAAGACAGTTCTTTAAGCTCCCCCCCCTCCAATGAGTTGTTTTGTCTCAATATCCTAAGCCAAAACGGTTAGCATCGAATCAAACAAGACAACTATAATCTTTAGAAAGTTTATAAACTGAAAGTAAGTTGTTAGAGAAATCCGGAACATAAAGAGACGTATATTCTTTTTTTAAAAGTTTTAGGTCACACGAGCCTTTAAGAGGATGTCTTTTCCATCAGCTATTGTAACATGGCCGAAAGACTTAGAAATAGTGCGAAATAGATCTCTATCTTTAATCATGTGAGTTGTAGCATCTGAATCTATAATAATATGATGTTTAAATTTCAAAATAAAGGACATGTTACCATCTTCGGGTTTTTCGTGAGTAATTTTGTGAAGGAGCTGCGTGAGAGCTTCCATGGTCACGTACTGCTGCTCTGAGGTTTGATGAGCAGCTTTTCGGCCAAATTCACGAGAATAATTGAAAGTTTCTCTCTTGCGTTGAGGTGTGGATGTAAAATCTAGCAACGATCCTTCGAATGATCTTGTTTCCTACAACGATCACAATAATATATCTTGCGAGAAGAAGATGCGAAACCGGTGTTACCCTTGCTTAAGTGGGTGAGATCCAAGGTGCCTTTAAACAAATGATTTGTGCATTCCTCCTTTTCTATGAGAAGACACACATCATTAAGGCTCGAGAACTTCGTTTGCCTTAGAACTTTCGAGATTAGATCTCGGTAGGATGGATCTAGCGCCGAGAGGAGACAAAACACTTTGTCTTGGTTGTTGCGCTCGGAAATCTCTTTCGGATCTGTTGTTTCCGGCTTGAGATCTTCAGCTCAGCCCACATATCCTTAAACTTGGCAATAACCTTGCTGAAAGGCTGCCCATCTTGTCGAATCATGTGGAGATTCGATTTTTGTTGGAGATATGACCGTAGACAGCAATGAGTTCATCCCATAGAGCCTTTGGTTTCTTGATATGACCGTATGCTTTGAGAAGTGGCACCTCCAACAAATTTTGGATGAGCACCAAAGTTGTGGATTCGTTTTGAGCCCACTTTGTTCCCCCGATTTTTGGATTCAAATCACTTGCAGCATCGGATGGCTCAATATGGTTCCATAGACCACAACTTCGTAGATTTGCCTCCATGATGAGAAACGAAAGAAAAGAGATTAAAAAAACTGATTTGCGGGAGAAACACTAGATTAGTGCTCTGATACCATATAGAATGTTATGAACTAGAGATTAGAAAAGGGAGATTAATGAGAGAAAAGGAGAAACGTATTCTCTTGATGTTGTTTTTTGTACATGGAATACACATTCTTATATATAAAAAAATGAAGCAAAAAAGTAAAGAACGAAAAAGGAAACTATACAAATCAAGCAAAAATAAATTAATGAAGATCTTGTAGAATAGGCAACGGAATGATATGAAGATCTTGTAGGATAATAGGTAAGGGAATGATATGAAGATCTTGTAGAATAGGCAAGGGAATGATCTGGTTTCCCAGTTTGAATCTTTCCTTAGAGAAAATAATGGACCAAGCCCTTAGGTAGGGTTTAGGCCTAAAATAACTCTTTTTTGGACTCCTTAGCCCAATTCTTCTAACAGTCTTCACTAAAGCCACAAGTGAAAAAGTCTATAAAGATCTCCATTATCGGATTGGCCTCGTTGATATCGTCAGTCCCAAGGCATCGCATTCAAGTTTAAATTATTGTCCCTCGAGCTCATAAGTTGTTGTACTATTTTTCCTTTGTTGGGTTTTTGTCCCAATTGGGTTTTCCCCGCAAAGGTTTTAATGAGGCTTCATTTATGTTGCTTTTGAACACCTAAGCTTGAGGGGGAATGTTAAGAAGAAAGGCCATGTCCCGCTCTTCATGACCCGCGTCCCGCTCCCTTCTCCGTGTCCCAGGTCATGTCCCGCTATTCATGACTCGTGTCCCGTGACCTACGACCTTGTCAAGCCAATTTATGACCTTCGCGGTCTCCTATGCCTTGTTGACCGCTCCAGCTCATGCATGTTACATCTAAACTTATGCCATGCATTTGTACTTGTATTTTCCTTGTTTTTCACCCTTTCTACTTGTATAAATATGTATCTTTAGTTCTAAAAAATATATAAGAGAATAGTTATTCTTATTCTCTCTAATTGTCTCGATCTTTCGCTTGCTCTTAATCTTTCTATCTTGCTTTCTCTGATATATCTTTGTTTTACAAAATCTGCAACGACTCCATCAAGTCAATAGAGATGTTGACAGGCTTCATAACATATGGCTTTGAAGTTCGATATCATGATAGTTTTTTTAGAAGACCATATGGTTCGACCATCGGATGGAATGATGTTTCTATCAAATCCCAAATAATTGAGTTCTAATGATAAATTATTTATCATTTAACTTTTCCTTCAAATTAGACGTATGAATCAATTTTTGTTTATATGGACCAGTCTGACAATCAGGAGGCATGTAGTTAAAGAACTAGATTAATTTGTCTATAACATGAGATGTTTAGGGAGGAAACACTTAGTTCTTGTATACGCCTGGACTACCTGACCATAAGATGAAGGATGAACTCAACTATTTCAATAGGAACGACCTGACAACCAGGTGACTATATAATGTAGAGCTACATGTTTAGATTATGAATTTTATGATGATAGAATTTGTAATCAACCTACTTTTATGGTGATGTTTGCCTTATGAAAACCCATGTGTTATCATGTTCCAAATTTGATTGGATAAACAACCACCTAAGAAAATAGGCCTCCTTAGTTTTGCTTGCTTCTGCTTCTGTTTATAGGTATGCTTTATCCAATGCTAAAGTCTTTATGAGATATTATTGTGATTCTGGTTTAAGATGTCTTAATGTTTGGTTTTTTTATCTATACAGGGTTAAGACGAAGAGACCAAAGACTAGAATAAGATGTCTTCTGTTTAAAGGTATGCCTTATTGGATCTCTCTCGCAGATGTATCTTCGAATCAAGAGACCAGAATAATGTTCAGAAAACGACATCATTTTAGACATGTTGTATGATTATTGTTTCACAGCAGCATGACTTAAGCGTCATTATCTTTTAGCCTATGCTAACTAGCATCATTCTGAAATTTAATGTTACCATGTTAGACATTACTAGCACCGAAACCTACGGGAATTCAAAAAATCAAAAGTCATGAAATAGAAATCATAGGTGAACCTTTACAGCGACAATGATGGGATCTCCTATGAGATCAGGAGCAGTCTGCCATGTCCCAAGATAAACCAACGTGAACTTGGCTTTGATTTTCAACTCGAAGAACCTTATTCTGGTATCTTGTTTTCAAAGGACCTCAAAAATATGTCCAATAGGATGCTGAAATTTACCTGGTACATAATGCTGGTATGTCTCCTTTTAGGAATGTTGTTAGCAAGCCAACGAGTAGAATTTCATGTTTCTATGGTTAAATTGCGAGCTTTAGTTAAATTGAATTTCCCAATATCATAGGTTTGTAGCGTAGTGTTATTTTATTGTAATATGTGTTGATGTGATGCCATTGAGTCAAAGCAATATGAAGTATCGAAAATTAGTGGTATCCTTGCTTAAGTTGGTTCTGGAACCATTTTAAAAGTATGCTTGATTCACGAACAACAACAAATGTTTAACTTTTATGCATGCATATCATTGTCGAATATTAGCACTTTTGGTTGTCCACATGTCTTAATGTTGTTGTGTGTAGATGCTCTTGATATACCCATCGTATATGAAAGATGCCTTGGAACTAACAACCCAAACACAACATAGCGAAAAAGACCTCGAACTAACAATCCAAAGCATCAGCTAATACCTGTAAGGTAAAAACATCTTATGGGTAAAAAACAATTCTTTTAGCATTTACTTTGATTTATTGTGAAATGAGATAATTTGTCAACTGTAGTAATGAAAACAATCTATAAACAGAAAAAATTGTGAGATTGGGCGCATCGTTTAGTGTTGATTATACCAGGAACCTATCACTAATCGAAACCAATATTCTTCATCAAATTCAAACATAATGGTTCAAGGTAATTTCGAATAGCCCAAACCAAATCTTCTTTCTTTCATTCTTTTTTTTTTCACTTCTCAATAGGTCTTATATCCTACCACAGCTCATTACCAAATCTTATATCCATTTTTCAACTTCACTTTTTTATGAAAATAACATTGCAAATTTTCTTTTTCCTCAATTTATTACGCACTTTCTACCTTAAATGCTGATGTTCCCCACTCCTGTCAGCATTATGTGATTCTAAATGCATGTACATCCCCCCAAATTAAATTTGTTACAGTCCCACTAATCCATGTTTCCTACAATATCAATGCGGAGAAACTATAGCAAATTGTTGTTGCATTTTTCAATTCTTTAAATACCTTACCAATTCTTTTCATTTTTTTCACTTGTCATCAGATTACAAATCAGATCGCCGGAAAAATATTTGATATACATTTCTTCATGTCTTCTTTGTCTTTGTCCAGCGTCTTTTCTTCTCGAAAACTGATAGCATAAGTTTTAGATGTAAGAGTTTAGATCATTTCTGTGTAATTTGCATAGTACGAGTTACAAAACTAACACGAATTAGTCTTATATCCAGTCTTTTTATTGTTTTTCAGGTTTTAAGAAAACAAGGCCTAATCGAGCTTAGTGATGTTGGTTCCTCGAGTCAACTACGCAGAATTGGTGCTACAACCCACTCACAGGTCAAAGAACTGCATGGAATACCCGAGCATTGAGCAAAAAGAGCAAAAAAAAGAAGTTAACACAGTCCACTCGTGCTCATATAAGGCCTCGCTCGGGTTGTACCCAACAGAAGTTTTAGCCCAACTCGAGGTGCCTCCTACCCCATCTATACTACATGAAAGGCCATGAGCCCGAGCGGGACCACCACACCTGCCCGTGTCGGTTACACCTTCAGAGCATTCTATCCGTGGCGGGGTACAATCTAACACACATAGGTTGCCTCAAAGATGAAAGGCCCATGTGGGTTCTCCAATTGAGCCCGTGCGGGTCATATGTCGTAACAGAAACCCTAGATAGGTACAAACGAAAGAAAATTCTGAGAAATAACACCCTAATTAATAGAGGGATGACACAAAACCTTAACGGATGAAACAATACACAGAGGAAGCTCAGGAGAAGTTGGAGAACAAAGGAGACAACATCAGAACACCGGTGGCGAGATGGGGAAGTCCGACGCATCGTATTCCCTACTTTTGCCATGTCTAGTGTTGTTTTCTCTTGCTTTGTATCAGAACCCATGAGTGAGTAAGTCTGTAACTATGGGTTGGGAACACTGGTTTTGTAAGGGGTGCTTGTGGTCATGCATTAATGCTTAGATCTTTCAAAGTTTTCTTGTATTTCGGTTCTACAAGCAATGCGATGAATGTTCTATACTTGTATTATCCGCTTATTAATTTAGGATTTCATGTTAACCTGGGAGGTTAGATTATGAATCTGGAACTATTGATTGTTGATTGAGTTCGATTGATGAGAATCTGACCGATCGGTTAATTGACTTAGGAAATAGAATTGCATGCTTAATGCTACTGTAATTACGTGTTAATCATTGTTGGAGATGCGATTGCATGTTATTGTGGTTAGAGAGTTTAGGTATCGAGAGAAGCATTCCCTACTTATGAGCATGAATTTCATGTTATCAAGACAATTTGATTGGTTTATGATCTTTTAATGGCTGCTTCCTTGAAATTCCGGTAAACAAAGCTCGTAGTGTTCTTAATTAGCAAGTCTTTCATGTGTCCTTATTGCTTTCATAATTCGTTTAGCATTCCTAGATTTTACCCCATATCATCATTACTTTCATCCGTCTTAGTTTTGTTATATTCTTAGCTTAGGTTGCATTAGTCCCTAGAGTTTGACCCTAGTATTACATTGATCCGTATTCTTGAGGTAAGTGAGTAATAAGCATTTTATTTTCTTGATATTTTGCATATCAAGTTTTGGTGCCGTTTTTGGGGCCTAATTATGGCGTAGATTTGGGTTATAAGGAAGTGAATTACGTGGGTAACAATCAGCCTTTGGGGAACACATACAATCCCGGATGGAGAGATCACCCAAACTTATTTTTATAGAAACCCTGACGGTGCACTGAATGCACAACATCAATCAAAAAATTTTAAGCCGAGGGTGATGCAAAGAAATCAGAACTTCCAGTCAAGAATACAGCCCCAGAATCAAGGTTATCAGCCACGAGTGCCACCATCGAATCAACCCAAAGCAGCCCCCGATATTAAAGCCATGTTCGCCTGCCTCCTCCAAGAGCAGCAAAATCAAATCAACCTTTTGATGGGAGTGAAAGTGGAGCAACACAATGCCAAGCAGATGGAGGGCTTTCAAAACCATCTTAGGCATTTGGAAACACAAGTGGCGCAATTAGCGCGAGAAGTAGCACGTCTGCAAGGAACTCTATGGGGAGATCGGAAGCGAATCCCCGTGAACACGTCAGCACCATTTATCTAAGGAGTGGTAAGACGGTGGATCAGCCCGCTCCTTCGATGTTTGAAAGGGGTGAAGCATCTATCACAACAGCGAAAAAGGCTGTTAATGATCTTCAAGAGAAGCATGAGGAGGAAGAGGAGCCAAAGTACGTAAAACCAGCCTGAGACCGCCTTCTTTGCCATTTCCATAACGTCAGCGCAATCAAATGGTGAATCAGCCCACTCCTTCGATATTTGAAAAGGGGGAAGCTTCCATCATATAATCGGAGAAACCCATTGACGTTGACAAGCATAAGAAGAAATCTAAGGAGGAAGATGAGCTACAATATGTAAAACCCAACCCAAGACCGCCTCCTTTGCTGTTTCCACTGTGTCAACGCAAAAAGAACGATGATGCCCAATTCGACTGAAATATGTAAGAACATGTATATCACCATTTTATTCCACGAAGCATTGAAGAAGATGCCATCATATGCTAAGTTCTTGAAGGATGTGCTTGCAAATAGGCGGGACGTGGAGACGGAGACCGTGATGGTGACAAACTCAAAACCAAAGAAGATACTCGATCCTGATATAGTCGTGATCCATTGTAAAATAGGTGATTATGAGATTAACCATGCACTCATTGATGTCGGAGCAAGTGTAAGCGTGCTACCATTGTCTCTAAAAAAGAAATGGATCTCAGGGGTAGAATGGATCTTCAGCCTACACGAATGGCACTCACCATGGCTGATCGAAACATGAGGATCCCCAAGGGCTTGCTGGAAGACATACCACTACAAGTGAGGAAGACAAGAAGATTTCGATTATCCTTGGGAGGCTGTTTCTCAATACAACAAAGACGATCATACATTACGCCAAAGGAAGGCTCACATTGAAGTTTGGCAACAATGAAGTGGAGTTTAATCTAAACGACACACTCAAGCAGTCGTGCATGATCGATTCGGTGTTCCACATCGACGTCTTGGAGAAATTAGCCGAGGAAGTTCTTGAAGAATTAGGGAGTATGGATTCCCTAGAAACGACTCTCTTAGCAGCTAGAGAAGGAATATATAAAGACCCAAAAGTGAGGTTGTTGAGGTAGCCACCACCCGCTGCTATTATCATGAAGCGTGCAGTATCTTAGAGTCCTTGTATGAAGCTGGTGATGAGGTACTTCTTGTCCATTCCATTATGTAGACAAATGCGCTGATATCTCTTGAATCGCTCCCACGCATTATGTGACTCCTGCCTCTTGGCTATCAACGTCCTATGATCTGGGAAGAATTGCCACATGAATTATTGCTCTAGCTCATTCTATGAGGAGATGGAAGTGGTGGGCAAGTTGAATAACCAACTTTGTGTTGTGTCCTTGAGTGAAAATGGGAATTCGGATAGGTATAGGTTTTTGCGTGTGATTCTCGTGCCATTTTTATTAGTTCCACAGAGCATCTTGAAGTCCGTAAGGTGTGCATTTGGGTCCTCATTCTCCATTCCTTTGAAAGAATAATTGCTCAACATCTAGACGAAAGTCGGTTGCAGCTCAACTTGGTCCGCCATGGGCTATACACGATAGCAACTGGATGTGCTTTGGAGCTGTGTAAGCTCCATAGGTTTCTTCGGAAATGTCCATTTCAGGATTAGTAGTGTTTCCTTCTTTGCTTCTCGTGCTGGAGTTATACGCTCTCAATTCCTACCTCCTCGGGACTGTGTGCTTCTAAATTGTTCTGTCTGTCTCGTTCGGTTTCAGAATCTGTAGACCTAAGTCTCCTCTTTTTGTGCAAATCCCGTGTTGTCATTTAAATCTTTGGATCGTATATGAGTAGCTTTTTTCTGGAGCATCTCATACAATGGTACCTGCACAAGAATAAACGAGCAACCAAAGACAAGGTATAGATCCGATGCAGGTAAGAAAGACTCCATAAAAAGAAAAGAAAAATGCAGAAAAATAACTAAGACTCCAGAAAGGACTAAATCTCAATCTAGCAAATTCCTACTCCTTGTTCCCATGATTGCTCTTGATAGTGTGGATGATGTGATTCGAACAACATATGGTAAATCCCCATGACTTAGTCCTTCACTTCAGCTAAACCCATGTGTAATGAATGCACCTCATTTATATTGGCTACCTTTGCTGGAATGTTTTGGTTCTATTCTCCGGTAGCGCTGTCTTCTTCGTTGGCCATTCGATCAATCAGATACCGATCTGTGGAAACGTGACGTTACTTAAGAAACCTCCAGCTGCGAATATGATCAATATCCTTATGTTGTCCATACGTCCTTGTAGAAAAGTATGTATGAGGCAGCTTTGATCCATTCCATGGTATGGGAAAAGGCATTGATAGCCTTTAAATCGTTCCTATGCTTCATATAAACTCTTGGTTGCCCTTGCACGAATGTGTTAATCTGATTTTTGGGGAGCTGAGCTTTACTCTGAGGGAAGAACCATGACATGAATTTCTCCTCCAATTGTCCCCATGACCATATCCTTCACTTCGGCTAAACCGCCATATAGAGCATGTGCATCGTTCACATGAGCTACCTGTGCTGGAGTGTTGCGGTTGTATTCTCCAACAGCATTGTTGCCTTCATCGGCCATACGATCGATCAAGTCTACGATTTATGGAAAAGTGAGGTTGTTCAAAGAACCTCCAGTTGTGGCTATGATCAAAATCCTCTTGTTATCCATGAGTTCTTGCAGAAAGTTGTGTATAAGATAGCTCTGATTCATACTGTAAAATGTGGGCAAAGGCGTTGATAGCCTTTGAAACGTTCCAACGCTTCGTATAAACTCTTACCTGCTCCTTGGACGAACATGTTGATCTGATTTTTGGCGAGTTGAGTTTTACTCTGAGGGAAGAATCGCATCATGAATTATTCCTCTAGTTGTCCCCGTGATCATATAGAGTTTGTTGGTTGGGAATACAACCAGTCTTGCGTTTTATCTTTCACTGAGAATGGGAAGGCAGCAAGCATGATGTCCTCATCCGAGACTCTTTCAACGGTTCTGATAGTTCTACAGAGCATCTTGAAGTCCGTAAGATGCTAATTCGGATCCTCAGTGGGTCTCCCGCAGAACGCTGTGTTACTAAGCATTTGGATGAATGCTGGCTGTAGTTCGACGCGAGCGTCTCTCCTAGTGATGCAAGACAAGAGTTGCGTATGCCTAGCGACCATGTATGATCCATAGGTTAATGTGGCTGGAATGTGTAGCGCAACATGATGTGGTGCGTTTTGGTTTATACATTCCACCATCTGTTCATCTTTGCTCTCATCCGCAAGTTTTGGTTCTATTACTTCTTTGGGCTCTCTATCTAAATCTACTGGTGTGTCGTGTATCGGTTGGCTTGTACTAGCTTTCAATTTCTTTCTCAAGTCCCTAAGTTTTTTATCTATTTCTGGATCGTAAACTAGGTCAGCACTACCGAGACTTCTCATGCACTAGTGATCTGCACAAGAAAAGACAAACACAAAGGAAAGCATGTGAGCTCCGAAAAGCAAAAGAAATTGACTCAAGAAAAAGAAAATAAAACAAAAATCATGAAAAACAAATAAGACTCCAGAAAGTACTCTGTCCTAATCCAAAAGAATCCTAACTCTAAAGCCGTAATCAATTCCCCGGCAACGGCACCAAAAACTTGATGTGGTTAATCTCAAATAATAATTACCTAGATTAACGCTTCCACAAGAATACAGATCGTATAGTAAAAGGGTCAAACACAAGGAATCAATGCAACTCTAGAGCTAGTAAACTAATGAATAAGACGGTAAAAATAAATAAGTGTTTGGAATGTGAATAAAACTAAACTAACAAATAAATGGATTAAATTCAATTAACTAAATACCACAGGTTTCGAGAAATGCATGATGATGCAATGAAGTGCTAACAAGATCATGGTTATAGATATCATTATGTATTCGGGGAATTCAAGCTCTTTCATAGGGAATGACTCTCCCGATGCCTAAACCCATTATCTAGCATGCATACTACCAACCTCCCAATTGTGTAATCTCACCTACTAGATGCATTAAGATTGCTATCCTAATTCCTAAGTTCAATTAACCGACTGGCCAAGGTTCTGAATCAATTGAGACTTCATATCATGGCTACGTTCCAAAATCCAATTCATCTCCCAATGCAATTAGATGTTTATCAACATTCCTTCAAGCTACCAACAAGAATAAAGCATTACGAACAACCAATCAATCCAAAACGATCAAATATTATAACCAAGCATTAACAACAAAACTTCATTACAATTCGGCAAAGCTCTCTAACCCGTGGCTATGGATTTACTCGGACATGGACTTAGAAAATAAAACACGAAAGAAAACTATATTCAACATAGATAAAGAACGAGATCACTTCCTATTCTATTACCGATGTCTTCAACAGCTCCTCCGCGCTCCGAGTTCGTCGCTCCATCTCTATCCTCGTCTGCGCGTTCTGCTCTCTCATGTCAATGTAAGGTTGAAATATTTAGGAACTTATTCTATTGACAGCAGAGTGTAAGCACGTGGAGTTATAACAATAGAGAAGCAAATCAAATAATGAACGGTATACACGGAGATATAAGTATTTAGGGCTGAAACCTAGGGGCGGAATTCAACTATAGTTCATGGATTCATGCATAACTACTAGACTAATCGATATCTAAAGGTATTTTTCAGCAAACCTAAGCTTTTGTTCCCTATTCGACAAAGTTGCACAAAGAGTGGCTAAAGTTCAAAATTTCTTACTAGATATTTGTCCGTCTAATCGTAACAAAAATAACGTAAATGCTAAAATAAAATGAAGAACTCGGTGTCTAATAAAATGAAGAACTCGGCGTCTAATCACAAACATGTCAATCGAAGAGTACCCCCCTGACTTGAACGAAACGCCATCCCGGTGTTCAAAACTTATGAGAGTAACTCGCATACCAAGACTCGAGAGAGGATAAAGGGAGTTAGAATGTGTACACCTTTTGTATTCTTGTTGTCCCAAGTTGGTGGTGTAGCTGGATGTTGTATGCGTCTCCTCTGTTATGGATGATATCGAAGTAGAGAACTTGTGAAAAAGAATCACACAATCCAAAAGAGTGAGAGTATGGTACAACGTGGCAGCTGGTCGAGTATATACGTGCGGAAAAGAAGAAGAACTATGTTATGAAAATAAAAAGGAAATGAAGCTCAGGTTGCCTCTCGAGAAGCACTTGTTTAAGGTCTCGAGCCTGACCAAGATGCTCTACTCATCAGGTGGACATCCCCATCACCGTTGTGTGTGTAGCATTTCGCGTGCATAGGACCACGATCAAGTATAGCACACAGATCGGTCGGGCTCCTTGCAAAATCAGTCAACCGGGTCATATCCTCCCCAAGCTCGATCGTGTTGTGTTCCAAGATGAACTTCTGGCCGTGCATCGTGTAGCTCGGTCGGGCTGTTGTTGTTATCAATTCTTGCCAAGAGGAATGCATGGTTTGGGCATGTTGTTTGATCGACCGTGTTGTTCCTTAAGTTAGGGGCCCGATCGTGCAGTCCAAATAGCTCTTTCGGGCTTGATGTTCTACCACTTTATGCCGAAGACATTGCATGGGTCGGGTTTAAGTCTTGCCCGATCGTGCTATATTGTAATGGGGATGCCCAGTTGGGCATAGCATGTTGCTTGGTCGGGCACGCATCAGGTTCGTCATTCATCTCTTTCAACTTCACCTTTGGTGCCTTGTCTATACTCCAATCGGGTGTTGGGCATTTGGTGTGGCTTCTCGGCGTCTCGTAATTGTTTATGTACTGATCCGCATTGCATGTAGCTCGGGTCGCACAGAAGTTTGCTCGGATCGTGCTTATGTGTGCTCGAGTCGCGCATAACTCTCGGTCTGGAGGTCCCTTCTTCTTTCCTTCGCTCAGCAGTTTGTTTGGGTCGTTATATAATCCTTCTCCAGCTGCTAAGAGAGTCGTTTCTAGGGAATCCATACTCTCATGTTTTTTAAGAACTTCCTCGACTAATTTCTCTAAGAAGTCAATGTGGAACACCGAATCGATATTGCACGGATGCTTGAGTGTGTCGTTTAGATTAAACTCCACTTCATTGTTGTCGAACTTCAATGTGAGTCTTCCTTCGGCGCAATGTATGATCATATTTTCTATATTGAGAAACGGCATCCCGAGGATAATTGGAATCTTTTTGTCTTCCTCCATATCCAAGACAATGAAGTCGACCGAAACGATAAACTTCCCGACTTGTAGTGGTACGTCTTCCAACAAGCCCTCGGGGATCCTCACGCTTCGATCAGCCATGGTGAGTGCCATTCGTGTAGACTGAAGATCCATTCTGCCCCTAAGATCCAATCTCTCGTAACAATGGTAGCATGCTTACTCTTTCTCTAACATCAATGAGTGCATGGTTAATCTCATAATCGCCTATTTTACAAGGGATCATGAATATACCTGGATCGGCATCTTATTTGGTAAGTTTGGTTGCAGCATTGAGTTCGTCACCATCACGGTCTCCATCACTACGTCTCGCTTGTTTGTGAGCACATCCTTCAAGAACTTAGCATATGATGGCATCTTCTTCGACGCTTCGTGGAATGGAATGGTGATATGCATTTTCTTCAACATATCAACGAACTCTTCGAATTGGGCATCATCGTTCTTCTTGCGTTGACGTTGTGGAAACGCAAAGGACGCGGCCTTGGGTTGGGTTTTACGTATTTTGGCTCCTCTTCCTCCTCAGCTTTCTTCTTATGCTTGTCAACATCAATGGGCTTCTCCAATGTTGTGATGGAAGCTTCACCCTTTTCAAATATCAAAGGAGTGGGCTGATCAACCGTTTTCTTGGGCTAACGTTGTTGAAATGGAAAAGGAGGCGGCCTCAGGGCTGGTTTTACGTACTTTGGCTTCTCTTCCTCCTTGGATTCTCCTTAAGCTCATTAACAGCCTTTTCTGTTGATGTGATAAATGCTTCACCCCTTTCAAACATCGAAGGAGCAGGCTAATCCACCGTCTTACCAGTCCTTAGATAAATGGTGTCGACGTGCTCACGAGGATTTGCTTCCGGTCTCCCCGGTAAATTCCTTGCAGATGTGCTGCTTCTTACGCTAATTGCGCGACTTGCATTTCCAAATGCCTAAGATGGTTTTGACAGCCCTCCATCTACTTCTTGGCATTGTCTTGCTCTGTTTTCACTCCCATCAAAAGGTTGTTTTGATTTTGCTGCTCTTGGAGGAGCTTGCATTGGTGGCGCGTTCAAGTCACGATGTTCTTCTGTTTGTTCCTTGCACATAAAAAAATAATCGAGTGAGCTCTGAAAGATAAAAAAATTGACTCAAAAGAAAAATAAAAGAAAGAATATGAAAAACAACTAAAGACTCCGGAAAGGACTGGTCCTAATTCAGAAGTATCCTAACTCTAATGTCGTAATTTGTTCCCCGACAACGGCGTCAAACACTTGATGTGGTTAATATCAAGTGATAAATACCTAGACTAATGTTTCCGTAAGAATACGGATCGTGTAGTACCAGAGTCGAACAGTAGGGAACCAATCCAACAATAAAGTTATTAAACTAATGAATAGAACGGACAATTAATAAAGTGATTGAAATGCAAAGTAAAGACTGAACTAACTAAACGGGATAAATTCAATAAACTAAACATCACAGGTTTCAAGAGATGCACAATAATGCAATGAAGTGCTAACAAAAATCATGGTCTTAGATATTATCACGGATTTAGGGAATTCAAGCTCTATTTTAGGTACTAACTCGCGTAGACTTATTCCACTATCTAGCATGTGTACTACCAATCTCCCAATTGTGTAACCTCACCTACTAAACGCATTAAAACCGCTATCCTAATTCCTGAGTTAAATTGACAGACCTGGCGTAGATTCAAAATCGATTAAGACCCCAAATCATGGCTAGGTTCCAAAATGTAATCCATCTCCCAATGCAATCAGACTTTTATAATCATTCATTCAAGTGGCGTACAAGAACAAACGCATTAAGGACAACTAATCAATCTAAAAACGATCAAATACTATAATCATTCATTCAAGTGGTGTACAAGAACAAAAGCATTAAGAACCACCAAGCATTATGCACAATCCTTCATTATATAGTGGCAAAACTCTAACCCATGGCTATGGAACTACTCGCTAAACATAAAACAAAACAAAAACATGTCTTTCCTTCTCTTCTTCAGCTCCAAATCATCCTCCTCCAACCTTCTTATGTCTATCCAAACTCTTCTTGACCGAATCTAAGCTCTCTGACGTGAGCGGACGCTTTGTCATTAGAGTGTTATAACCAGAGAAAGGCTTTTTTAGAAAGCGCTCTTAGTTCAGTTCGGTAGAACGTGCCTTTTAATCCCGCTTTCCCTGTGTCGTAGACAGTCAAGTGAAATCCAATCCGGGCCACGGAATGGATTTGCGCTAACCGAAGCAGTCATACGGCTCCGCCCCGAAATCAGGACCTTAAAAGGCACAATACTTGTCCCTATACTCCAGAAAATCCTACCGTCCCATTCTATTGGCGGTCCCCCTTTCCAGTTCTGGTCCTTCCATCTAACTGAATCAATAGCCAAAGTCCTCGGAACCAATCCCTGAAATTTGCATTCTATCATTTGTTTGCGCCGAAGATGAACGGGGCTAAGCGCCGGATATCAACCAAAAGAGCTAGCGAAGGCAAGGGATGCAGTCTCTCTCTTGGCCTTTGGAGAACATAAGGCTATTACTTTCACATCTGGCTTCGATCAAGAAAGGCCTTTACGGCGGGAATCAATCCGGAATCTGATGGATTATTCTTTCTTCTTATATACGAATTCTTTTTCGTGCTTATTTCCTCTTCTCTATTCGTTTCCTTTTTCTCGATTTCCATTTTCTTTGGTTTCCTTTTCTTCCTGTGTAGTGGTTGTTTCCATTCTTTTCTTCAGTCGTGCAGCCTTTGGTTTCCTTTTTCTTGCTCCAGCCGAATTGCCTTTTCTTGCTCCATTCATGCTGCCTTTCTTATCTCAACCGACCATTTTGAGGAGGCAGCAACCAGTTTCCATTTTTTTTGGCGAACGGTTGGTTTCCATTTCTTTTAGGCAGCAGCCGCTATTTCCATTTCTTGTGTCCAGTCGTGTGTTTCCATTGCTGTGAACCGGCGTGTACAGCAGATAAAACAGTGGTTTTGCTTAGTTTTGCTTCATTTGCTTGTGTTTGTATCCCGATGTTTCATTTCTTGTGAAACATGAGAAAACGATAGAAGAAGACTAAATTGTGCTAAATAACTCGGTTAAGTCAAATAAATAATAAAACTAACCATATATATAGATGAAAATACGAAAAACAATAGATGTTATAAAAAAGAATCACAGCTACAAGCTTGGAGAAGTCAAGGTTGAGCAAGATGATGCGAAGAAGCAGATGGAGAGCTTCCAAACACGCCTGAAATACCTGAAAACACAAGTGGCGCAGCTAGCCCAAGGGTCTAGCCGACAGCCTGGACAGCTCCCCGCAAAGCCTAAGACAAACCCCCATGAGCAGATTAACACCATTTATATGAAGAACGTCAAGACGGTGGAGCAACACATGCCTTCCACAGCCACGAGAGAAGAGCCTCCGAGTAATACAAGTGAACAACCCATTGCTTAAGACGTGGAAGAGGAGGAGACCGACAAGAAGAGGAGAAGGAGCTGCCCTACGTGAAACTGGCCCCGAGACCACCACCA
Source organism: Gynandropsis gynandra (assembly GCA_036759665.1). Taxonomy (NCBI): domain Eukaryota; kingdom Viridiplantae; phylum Streptophyta; class Magnoliopsida; order Brassicales; family Cleomaceae; genus Gynandropsis; species Gynandropsis gynandra. Next base: position 24,411,204 of record CM071867.1, read on the forward strand.
CTACCCTTCTCTTAGCTCCTAAGGAAGTGGAACGATGACTTCCAATTTGCCAATTTCGTGGAACTCCTACGGAAGCTGCAAATCACCATCCAATTCTACGATGCGATCATGAAGATGCTTTCTTATACCAAATCTTCAAGGACATAATAATGAGGAAGAGGACTGTATATATGAGGTACTGATGGTCACTAACTCTCTCATGCAACTGCCCACCATGGCTAGAAAGAGCGTGTTAAACTTTGCTTCTATGTGTAGTCTTTCCATTAGGTTATTTACCTAGTCATTTAGCTAGACCAATCAAGGACTCCACGACTACAAAAGATAATTCAAACATTAATAAACCCACTGCTACACTTATGCTACATTTAAACTAACTAAACGCTTAACGTTTAAAGGGTTGTGCAAACGTCTCTTAGATTGTCACCCTACCCCATCAACCGTTTCCACAAAAGCAATAGCACCAATCCCTTATCAGATGACCAAATTGAGCTTCCCAGGGGCGGATGAATAAGCACAAACAAAATTATTTCAATCAATCTTACCTTACGCCATCGGTGCTGTGACGGCTACCCACTGAAAGGTAAGATTTCTAAGCCACTTTTCCTCCCTCTTCAAGAACTTATGTTTTTACCGTCAAAGACTACAAACAAATCCGCCTTACCAATTCGATCACTGAAGAGCAGTTTGAAGTCGCAGTTGATCCAAGCCATTTTCGGGTTGTAACTTTATCTTCCGGCGGGTGATTTCGAGGGGATTTTTTCTAGGGAAACTTATCCATGAAAAAAATGGCTTCCTTCGCCTTCCAAAGATGGCGTAGAGCACAGTGGTCTTTTAGAGAAATATTTTTCAAGTGATGTGTTGTATTTAGGTTTAGAATTGTTGTTTTATGTTGTTTGATTCATGAGGCTATGAAAAATATTACATGGTTTATTTATAGTATGTTTTATAATTTTCAAGGTTATTTCTTTTTTATTTTTATTTACATTCATATATTTGTCATTGTATAAATTTTCAGGTAAACGATCACACCATTTTTTATATAGTTGCTACGCCATGAGGATGCCTTTAAAAAACTATGACGTATCAGCGAATACGCCATGAGGATGCCTTTAATAAAGCTTACAAATATGGTTATAATTTTACTTTTGCTTGTCTTGATGTTTGTATTTCTTTTTTTCAGTTGGAACGCGTCTTTGGCTAACACATTTTCCATCAACAAAATCCTTTCAAATTTCGTCCCTAACAGAGTCCGACTTAAACATAAATGTATGTTATTGGAAAAACTCTTTTATTTCTTAGTTTTTATTAATGTAAATTTCCTTTTATGTTATTAATAGGAAATAAATATGATTTGCATTTACATTCTAACATTAATTTTTATTTTGCCTTTATATCCCTTAATAAGCATGCACGAGACATTCGCAGAGTCATCATGTTAGGAAAGAAAAAATGCAAACGCACTCAAACTGTGAATCAAACTTGCAACGAACGAATATGGAATTTTGGAAAGAAATACCAAAAACAAATAAACAAACGAGTTCCTAACAATGAGACAAACGTTTCAGGAATCCGGTTTCACCACAAGACTACCGAAACCGACAATCAACCTATCTATCGTGCAATCTCAGTCAAGTTATCTAAGGCAGACGATCCTAATATGATATCTACCTTCTCTCAAGGCATAGACACGTGATCTAATTAAGTTTTACCTTGAACCGCTGCTACCCTACTTTCGTGACCTAACCTCGGTTGTTCTAAAACCTAATTATCCAGAATTAGAATTCTCCTTTCGATCCTTCTCCTAAGTTCCTAAAACATGCATCTACGTGGCCATCGCAAACACAAGTCAATGAAGCACTCAGATAAAGAATACATAAACGAAAACAGGAAGATGCATTCAAAGATAAATCAAAGTGGTTCCGGGATAGCCATGGGCTAATCCCTTCTCCTATAACAAAATAACTACTCGTTCATGTGTCCGTAAACAAACATAATTGAAGTAGAAAGTCTAAAGAACATGAAAACCAAACGAAACCAAAGTCTTGAATTGATCTCCAATGCTCCTTGTACGTCTCCTTCGCAAGAATCTCCTCCTTCGATCCTCTCTCCCCTTCGATCCCACTGAAACTCACTCTCTAACTGAAGCTCTCTCAACCCCTAGCTTGTGTTCTTCCTTTTCCTTCTTCTTTTCTTTCCTTTTCTCCTCCTTTTTCCTATTGGCCGTCCGTTCTTTACCTTTTGTTGCAGCAGCCACCGATTTTGCCTTTTCATGAGTTTTCCATTCTTGATTAAGTTGGGAAACATTTTCATTACTTTCTCCAGCAAAATATCACTTATTCCTCTTCTCTAAAGTCGTTTTACTTTTTGTATAAGTCACCAACAAGTTCCTTTTCATTTTAAGACAAATTAACTTATCTGGTGTTGCAGGTGACAGAGGCGACCCGCACGGGCTGAGTGTGTGCCCCGCGCGAGCGCGGCGCGTGGTGTCACGATGAAAACAAGGTCGCCTCGCACGGGCTAGGGAGTGCCCGCGTGGGCTGGAGTGTGCCCCGGTCGGGCTGAGGTGTGCCCCACGTGGGCAGGGGCCCCAACCGTGCTAATGGCTTGCCCGACTCGTGCTCAAGTTGCTGGACCAAATGCCGAACCAAATGCCCCGTGCGGGCAGGGGTGTACCCCGTGTGGGCTGAGCTTGTTCCTCGCTGATTCTCGTCCCGTTTGTTCCGTGATGGTCCTCGATGTTGGTACTTTGTCTCGTGTACGTCCTTTAGCTCCAAAATGAACCGAATACGCATTAAAACCTGTAAGAACATTAAAACACGAAAACGAGTAATACGGATACAAAATCATACGTAAACATCTCTAAAATCGTGCAAGAAATACGTATGAAAACGAGATGATCAAAATCCCCCAGACTTGAATGTTTGCTTGTCCCTAAGCAAACGTAAACGTGGAACATGTGGGGTATACAAAATCCGAGAATTCCCCTTTCTCCTAAAAATACCGCTAAAGCGAACCTAACCGATCAACTAACAAGTCGAGAGCAAATCCGGCCTAATTAAGTTTTCAGTCTTCATCTAGGTTCACCAAGGCTACCCACGAGAAATTAAATTGAAGGCAAACTAAACAAGCCACCGTAACTCTCTCCACCAAACAAGACTTCAGACAAATGCTAAACCTAGAACAATCGAGGATACTTGTTTCTTTCCCAGCTTCTTTCTTTCTTTTTTCGTTTTTTCTTTTGAGATTGTTTTTTTCTTTTTTTATGTCTTACTTTTTTATTTTCTCTTTTCTTTTCTTTTCTTTTTTCTATTTTTTCATTCGTTATGCATACACACTAGGCTTCTAGGACGTCGGATTTGAAGGGATCTAGCCTCTACTTAGACCTAGACTACCGATGACGGTATACTCATGCATCTCGCTCAAGAGTGCAGCAGAGTAGGCGTCGTTTTTATTGTGCCATGCCCTTAGGACGTAGAAAGATGATCGCCAACCCACCACTTAGACCCGAACCATCGAAAGAGTATCAAGGTCGATGCACTCATATCGATTTTAGATCATGCTTTTAGGCATTATTTCTATCGACGGCGGAGTGTTAGTGTGCGCTCTTAATCTACAAAATAAGCTCGATCTCATACGATCTAATAATCTTCATAAAAAGAAGTAAAGCATCGTCTACACGAAGTATGACCATCTTGATGAGAGAATAAATGATAAACTAGCCTAGCAACCTCGTCTAAACCCCCCACAAGCAACATTAGGATTCCCAAAGAATTACGACCTATTGTTTTTTAGCCGACTAATAAGCTCTAACGCTTAGGAAAAATCTAGCTCAAACATGCAAAATCTCACGGAAAAAGTTAACTTCTTAAGTATCCTAGGTTCAGGGTTCATCTCAAAACGTGGCACCGGACAAGTGCCTGGGACGACTCTGACTCACGAAAGCAAAAACAAACTAAAAACTACAAAGTCAAAGAGAAAATGAAACGAAATCACCTGACAAATGTGAGCTACTCCCCCAGACTTGAATTGAACGGCGTCCTCGACGTAAAGCTCCGATGGAGGGTAAGGGAAGTGAAGTCACGTTTGTGGTGGTATTTTTTTCTGTTTTTCTTTTTTTTAATTAACCGAGTCTTAAACTAAAAAACTATGAAAAATAGAAAACAAACAGCTGGGTTGCTTCCCAGAAAGCGTTTATTTAATGTATTTAAGCTTTGACGTCTCCATTCCTCATGTGTGCGCGACGGGTGGATCGGAAAGGGAAATGGAGTTTCC
>CM071867.1:24442612-24468173 GCA_036759665.1 Gynandropsis gynandra
GGCATTAGCTTCTTGTTGCGGACATGGGGGCGCATATGATGGATAATTCTGAATTTGGGGTTGCATCCATGGCTGAAAACTCCCAAATTCATATTGTGCATTCAGCATACCATCGGTATTCCTATACGGGAAATTTGCGTGATCACTCCATTCGTGATTATGTGTATTCCCGAAAGGCTGTCTATAACTCTCGTAGATCTCTTCTTCATATCCACAAACGTCTTGTTCCCATGATTGCTCCGAGTAATGTGGACGGTATGAGTTAGATAGCATATGACGAGGTTCGGAAAGTTGATAATTCATTTCAGCTATATCGGCACTCCAAAAGTCGATGTTGTTCATGTTACCTCGCAAAATAAAGAACAAAATTCAATTAAGCTCCGCGGGGTAAAAAAAAATTTTTTTTTTTTACTCAATAAAAAAGAAAACAAAAAACAAATGAAGACTCCGGAAAGGACTATGTCTTAATCTAAAAGTTTCCTAACTCTAAAGCCGTAATCAATTCCTCGGCAACGGCGCCAAAAACTTGATGTGCGTTAACTCAAGTAATAAATTACCTAGATCTAACGCTTCCGCAAGGATACAGATCGTGTAGCAACTAGGGTCGAACACAAGGAATTGATGCAACTCTAAAGCTATTAGACTAATGAATAAGACGTGTGAAATCAAATAGTGGATGGGATGCAAATGCAAACTAAACTAAACTAATGATAGGAATGACTCAAAGACTAACCACCATAGGTATCGAGAGTTGCACTTCTAAACCGATTGAACCATAGATCATGGCTAAGTTCCAAAGTCTAATGCTCTGGCGTAGATTTATTAGACTTCTAATATCATCAATCAAGTGGCGTACACGTATTGAAGCATTAAGATCAACCAATCAATCTGAAAACATGATCAAATACCAAATTCATTCATATCGAGTGGCGTACAAGTATGAAAGCATTAAGGTCCACCATTCATTAAGCACAAGACTTCATTACATATTGGCAATACTCTCTAACCTATGGCAATAGATCTACTTGGACATGAACTCAGAAAACGAAACATAAAAGAATACTAAATTCGACATAGAAAGAGAATAAGAATGCTCCCTATTCATCAACCGATGTCTTCAATAGATCCTCCATGCTTCGGATCCCTCATTCCGTCCTTCTCGATCTCTCCAAGTGTGTCTCCAATGTCTCTGAATCGTCCCCCTCTCCAATCTAGTTCGAATCCCCTTTTTATAGATCTGATCTCTCCTAGTTTGGCCGTTCTAAAACTTAGGAGTTAGTTGAGAATAACAAGGACCCGAGCGGGCACAGCTCCTACCCGCTCGTGCAGGCCTTGTGCCCGACCGTGTGCACTCATTTTAGCCCGAGCGGGCACCCATGCCCGAGCATGTTCCTCTTCAGCCCGAGTCGTGCAAACCTGCGGCGCATTTTGGGGACAATTAGCCCGATCGGGCACTTCTTTTCCACCCGAGCGGGCACATGCTCCTGGTCGTGTTCCTTGAGTGCACGAGTCGTGCAAGGCTACGGGGGTGTCTTGGCAACAATTACCCGAGCGGGCACACTTCCAATGCCCGAGCGTGCATGTCTTGAGATGTTGTTTCCGCTCCCTTCGCTCGGTGTTTGAATGTTCACTTGAGTCCATGGCCTTGCACAAGTTCAACCTTGTCATTGAACTACGTTTTCGGGGTTAAATTGCCATAATCTCTCGTGTTTCTCCTCATGTCTTCGCTTCCTATACAAAACACGAAATGTAGATGAAGTCTTCAAATAAACTCGATAAATGAGTGCAATCTACGCAATCTACTCAAAACTAAACCTAAGAATGATGTAAAAACTACAACGAATTACGTGTTATCAAATTCCTAAGTTACTGAGTGGGCAGCACTAGTATAAGCGTTTACGATGTTATTATTGAACCGAATATCAAGAATAGTACGATAGATCTAAGCATTAACACAAAACTTGTACATCCATTACAAATCCGATATCCCTAGCCCATAGTTGGGAATCTACTCACTCATGGAAGTTACTGTCAATGGAGATAACACAACCCTAAACATGATAAAACCTAGGAAATCCGATGCCTCGATCTTCCCTATTGTGTTACCGATGTGCGGATTGATGCTTCTCTCCTTCTCCAGTGTCTCCTGAGCTTTTCCTGATGATTTCCAAGCCTTTCCTTGCCCTAACCGTCGCCCCCTAGTATCTGGAACTGATCTTCCCTTTTGATTTGCTCGTTCAAACTCTAAAAGTAGGTTGTTGTGAGAAAGGCGGCCCGCTCGGGTACACGTTTTACCCAGTCGTGTTGAAGGCAGCCCGATCGTGTACATCATCCAGCCCGATCGGGCATCAATACCCGACCGCGTGGTCTACCAGCCCGAGTCGTATAAACTCTCGGGGATTTTCAGGACTAATTGCCGCCCAAGCGGGTTCCGTGCTATCGCCCGAGCGGGCATGATCACCCGATCATGTTGTCTTCGTGCCCGGATCGTGTAGATTGTTGTAATTAAGCACGTAGCTTTTGCCCGAGCGGGTAGACCTCAGTGCTCGAGCGGGTACTCTTCATTTTATGCCTTAGCTCTTTTCCGCTCGATGCTCGGGTGTTCCATTAAGTTCTGTGGCTTGAATTTGGCTCCGAGTGAATTGTATCTTCAATATGTGTGGTTTGATTTAGGAATTTGCCTTTTAACGCTCGTTTAGGCCTTGTCGCCTTAAAACCTGATAACCAATAAAAAGGGCGTATATAAATAACGATCGTATCGGAATTGTAACTCGTGTTAACCGTCCGTTGCCTCGGGAACAGAACTTTCCAACGGACGTCCGTTAGAATTTCCAACGGATGCCCATTGGAAATGTCTAACGTCGTGTCAATTTGCAGAACGTCATGTCAATTTATTGCATCCGTTGCGTGGAAGTGATTTCCAACCGTGTTAAGAAATCTATGCGAAAATGATGTGAATACCTAGCCTAAAAGTGATACACTCTACGTGTTATCAATATAATACCATTAAAGATGCATGCATTGCGAGAGGTTTATTGGAATAGGATAATGAATGGCATCAAGCTATGATAGAGGCCATAAGATGGGCCATGCCTACACAATTGAGGCATTTTTTTTGTAACGCTCTTACTATATTGTGAGGTAAGCAAATCATTAGAGTTATGGAAAGGTTGTTCAAGATCCATTGGTGAGGCCATAGTTTTAAAGAAAAAAATGAGTTTAATTTTAATGGTCTAAGGTTGTCTGAATCTGAATTTGAAGCGTACACTCTCATTGAAATCGAGAAACTGCTTAGAGAGCATGAAAAGTCACTAACAGATTATCCTGATATGCCTCCCGGACAACCAAATCTTGCATGAAATAAACACACTTCTTTTATAAGATAATAAATGCAGTTTGATGATGCGTTCGAACATCAAGAGCATATAAAATTATTCTCGACAATCAATAAAGAATAGAAGGAAATCTATGAAGTTGTGATTGACTCAGTCAAACGGAATCAGGGGAAGCTTTTTTCGTTTATGGACCCGGTGGGATGGGGAAAACGTACTTATACAGGACAATCATTTCAAAACCATGATATGAGCGCCGAGTCATCATACCAGTTGCATCATTCGGTATAGGCACACTTCTTTTGCCCAGGTTGTCGTACAGAACATTTTCGGTTCAAAATCCCCCAATTTGCATTAAGGGTTGACCTGTGATATCAAACAAGGCACTTTGCTAGCAAAAATGTTCATGCAGACTGATTTAATTATCTGGGATGAAGCGCCCATGGCGCATCGTAATATATTTGAATCACTTGATCGTACATTGAAAGACATTGTTTCAATGGAGGACAATCATTCCATGGAAAAACCATTTGTCGGGAAAATTGTTCTATTAGAAGGTGATTTCCGGCAGATATTACCAGTGACACGTGGAGATCATGTCAAAACAATTATGTCAACAATAAATCGTTCATTCATATGGGAATCGTGTCATATATATACTTTAAAATGTAATATGAAATTACAATATCAGGAGCAAGAATTTTCAAAATGGTTGTTGGATGTTGGAGATGGCACAACACGTACTATGAAATTTACTATGAACACGATCCATTAGAAGGCGACAACATACTGATCGACTAGGAACTAATGCTCAAGAACACAAATAATCCATTGCAATCAATCTTTGAAGCAACGTATCCATGCTTTGGTGAACTCTACATGAACCCTAGATATCTCAAGGAACGAGTTGTTCTAACTCCCAGAAATGAAGATGTTAATGAAGCAAATGATTTTTGTTTATCAAAACTTTTTGAAAAAATGGTTGAATACTTAAGATATGATTCAATTGGAATTGATAGTGCTCCTACAATCGAATGGAAATCATTATATCCAGTCGAGTACCTTAACTCTCTTGAATGCTCTGGTATGGCAAGGCACAAGCTTTGTTTGAAGGTCGGTGCTCTTGTAATGATGTTAAGTAATCACAACCAAAAAGAGGGCCTCTACAATGGAACACGATTAATTGTCACTCAGTTAGCTTCTAGAGTTTTTTGGCAATAGAGTCTTGATTCCAAGGATTATTTTATCCCCAACTTATACAACCCTAGCTTTAATGTTGCGAAGAAGAAAATTTCCTTTTAGACTATATTATGCAATGACCATACACAAAATTCAAGGACAAAGCTTGAAACAAATCAGACTGTATTTACCAAAATCAGTCTTCAGTCATGGTCAATTATACGTAGCCTTGTCATGCGTGACTTCTGTGGATGGGTTGGGGATCATTGATCATGCCAATTGCTCTGAACAATAACCAATTGTAACAAACATTGTTTATAGAGAAAGTTTCAAGGGTCTACATAAAACTTGAGGCGAATGTCAATATACCTCTTTACACAATTTAAAAAAATAAATTTGATTCAAAACGTTTATATTAGTTGAACTCACACCAATCAACCCGTCATGCATTACCACAACTATACCGAATAATATTTAAGAAACTACACTTTGATATTTTATTGACTTCCGTGTTTACAAATGAACATAAATATTAAATATTAGATCTCCATTTTTAATAAGACACTACAAAAAAACATCGAGTTTCCAACGGATGGGGCAACGGATCCATCCGTTGGAAACAAATCGCAACGGATTTTAACGGAGCCAAGAATATTTCTAACGGAACATTTCCGTTGCCATCCGTTACAATTTACAACGATTTGCAACCAACGGGCTTCCGTTACAATATTTGCAACGGATTTTTCCGTTGGAACATCCGTCACCAATTTGCAACGGAAATTATCCGTTGCCCTTCCGTTGCGAATTGCGACGGATCCGAATTTCTAACGCGGTATTCCCAACGGACTGGAATCCGTTGCAGTCCGTTGCAAAAGGCCTTTCCCAACGGATTTTTGGCCATTTCCAACGGATATGTCCGTTGGAAATGGCCTGTTTTTTGTAGTGAGATTTGTTAACTTCTTCTTAAATCGCCTTTTGTTTTCCGTTCACTGATGTTATTATGCATTTATTACTTTATATTATTTAGAGCAAAGCTCGACATATGTGATACACATTCACAGTGTACCATATCATGGATCTATTACATCGCATTCTAAGGAACAATGCCTTTTAGGCCATTTTTATGAATTTGGTGAAGACGAAACACATTCATTGACAATCGTTTGCTTGGTCTTGATTTTATATTCCTCAGTGAAATGGTATGCTATGTTAATGTATTTTTGTATTCCATATTCTATAAATATCTTTCGTCATCATGTATATGATATATTGTAGGGAACTACTATTGAAGTATGTATATCTCTTGGTGATGTTAATAAATATAACCAATATATAAGGGAAGGAGATATATTTATCCTAAAAAACTTGACAATACTACCAAATGTTGGTAATTACAAGTTAACCGACAATAGTATGTGCATATCTTTTAAAGAGAATACGGTTGTTGAGAAAGTCACAAACCAAATTCATACAATTTCGAAATACAAATTCATACTGAGAATTGGTTGGATTGGTTGGCCACAAAGAATTTGTATCGGGTAAATAGGTTTGTATTAAATCATAGATATTATTTCTTCACTACTAAATTTATCTATTGGAATTTTCAAAGTTGAAGATGTTTTTTGACTCCTCATTGCTATGCAAGGATCAAATTTGCAACTCTCTACCTCCGATCAAAAAACAGAATTCTGATTGTTATTAAATAGTTAAGTATTATATTATTACTCCAATAACCTATTTTGTTATTGCTTCCATAAAAACATTACACACATTACTTCAACATTTCAAATACAGAAAATATTTCGTAAAAATATTCATGTTGGGCTGACTTGCTATGCATTTTTGTTCAATTATTGCTCAAATGATTATAGAAAAAATAGTCATGATCGTAACAGTCATTACTCCCATGATGATCAACGGTATTAAAAAACCAAATAACACTTTTATTATTTTATATATTTTTTCAATGTTGTTTGTATTATTATTTCTAAATATATCAATCAGGTTTGTTAATACTTCGTTCATTCTGCTCCACACACATCTACACAGATCCACAGCTAAAGACAATCCACAACTAAAGACAATTAAGAAATTCAAACATAAATTAAGTTTTAAAAATTTTCAAATCATGTCCATTGATAACACCTAGTGTAGGTTAGTTTTTGGTTATGCATTTAGATCATCTCTGCGTAATTTGCATAGCACAAGTTACAAACCGACACGAATTAGTCTTCTATCCAGTTTTTAGTTGCTTTTCAGATTTTAAGGCGACAAGACCTAATCGAGCTTAATGGTGTTAATTCTTGTAGTCAACTGCGCATACTTGGAGCTACAACCCATTCGGAGCAGATTCAGGCTAAAGAACCGCATGGAATACGAAGTTTTCCAAGCATCGAGCGAAAGTAGCAAAAATACGAATTTAATCCAGCCCAATCGTGCTCGTAGAAGGTCCTGCTCAGATTGTACCCCTCAGAAGATTAAGCCCGACTCGGGGTGCCTCTTTCTTCGATTATGCTGCATGCGAAGCCATTAACCCACGCATATTGTCACTTTAGCCCATGCGGGTTATACCCTCAAAGGATTTTGCCTGCCTCGATGAGTCATCAAACACACACGAGTTTCCTCGAAGAAGAAGAAGAAGAAGAAGAAGAAGAAGAAGAAGAAGAAGAAGAAGAAGAAGAAGAAGAAGAAGAAGAAGAAGAAGAAGAAGAAGAAGAAGAAGAAGAAGAAGAAGAAGAAGAAGAAGAAGAAGAAGAAGAAGAAGAAGAAGAAGAAGAAGAAGAAGAAGAAGAAGAAGAAGAAGAAGAAGAAGAAGAAGAAGAAGAAGAAGAAGAAGAAGAAGAAGAAGAAGAAGAAGAAGAAGAAGAAGAAGAAGAAGAAGAAGAAGAAGAAGAAGAAGAAGAAGAAGAAGAAGAAGAAGAAGAAGAAGAAGAAGAAGAAGAAGAAGAAGAAGAAGAAGAAGAAGAAGAAGAAGAAGAAGAAGAAGAAGAAGAAGAAGAAGAAGAAGAAGAAGAAGAAGAAGAAGAAGAAGAAGAGCTCGAGCGGGTTCTTCACTTATCCCGCGTGGATCAGGTGTCATAACAAAAACCCTAGAAGAGTTCAAACGAAGGAAAATACTGGAAATAATGCCCCAATTAATAGAGGAGCGGCATAGAATCCTAGGGGGAAGAAAAACACATAGAGGAAGCTCAAGAGAAGGTGGAGAACAAAGGAGACAACATCGGAACACCGGTGATGAGATAAGAAAGTCGGAGGCATTATATTACTTACTCTTTGTCATGTCTAGTGTTGTTTTCTCTTGTTTTGTATCAAAACCCATGAGTGAGTAAGTCTATAGCTATGGGTTCGGAACACCAGTTTTGTAAGAGATGCTTTTGGTTATGTGTTAATGTTTAGATCTTTCAAAGTTTGCTTGTATTTCGGTTCTACAATCAATGCGATGAATGTTCTATACTTGTGTTGTCTACTTAGTAATTAATGATTTCATATTTAACTGGGAGGTTAGATTATGAATCCAGAACAATTGATTGTTAATCGACTCAAGAAGTAGGATTGCATACTTAATGATACTGTAATTACATGTTAATCACTGATGGGAGGTGGGATTGCATGTTATTGTGGTTAGAGGGTTTAGGTGTCGAGAAAATCATTTCCTACGTATGAGCATGAAATTCCCGTTATCAAGATAATTTGATTAGTTTATGATCTTTTGTTGGTTGCATCCTTGAAATTCCGGTAACTTAAAGCCAGTAATGTTCTTAATTAGCAAGTCTTTCGCGTGTCCTTCTTGCTTTCATAATTCGTTTAGCATTCCTAGATTTTACTCCATATCATTATTACTTTCATTCATCTTAGTTTGGTTATATTCTTAGCTTAGGTTGTATAAGTCCCTAGAGTTCGACTCTGGTATTACACCAATCCATATTCTCGCAGTAAGTGAGTATTTATTTGTTTGATAATTCGCACATCAAGTTTTGGCACCTTCGACGGGGACTTACGGCCTAGATTAGGAATTTGCTAGATTAAGATTTAGTCATTTTCGGAGTCTTTGTTATATTTCTGCATTTTTCTTTTCTTTTTATCGAGTCTTTCTACCTATATCGGATTTATACCTTGTCTTTTGTTGCTCGTCTATTCTTGTGCAGGTAACATTGTATGAGACGCTCCACACAAAAGCAACTCATATACGATCTCGAGATTGAAAGAACAACACCGACTTACGCTAAAAGAGGAGAATTAGACCTGTAGATTCTGAAATTGAAAGAGACAGAGAGAGCATATCAAAAGCACAGTGTCCCGAGGAGGTAGGAACTGAGAGCGCAAGCTCCAACACAAACAGTAAAGAAGGCAACACTAGTGAGCCCGAAATGGATGTTGCCAAAGAAACCTATGGAGATTACAAAACTCGAAAGCACACCCAGTTCCTATCGTGTATAGCATGTCCGACGGGAAACTAAGTTGAGCTGCAACCGGCTTTCGACTAGATGCTAAAAAATTCTTCTTTCAGAGGAATAAAGAATGAGGACCCCGAATGCACACCTTACCGACTTCAAGATGCTCTGCGGCACTACCAAAGTCAGCACGAGAGTCACAAGCAAAGACCTATACCTATCTGCATTCCCAATCTCACTCAAGGACGCAGCACAAAGTTGGTTTTTCAATCTTCCCACTGTTTCCATCACCTCCTGGAACGAGCTAGACAAACGGTTCATGGAACAATTCTTCCCAGATTATAGGATGTTGTTAGATAAGAGCCTAATAAATTTGGTCCTTCAAGAAAGAGCCAAGAGTCTACATGATGCACGGGAGCAATTCAAGAGATATCAGCGTATTTTTCCACATCATAGGATGGACAAGAAGTACCTCATAATCAGCTTCATGCAAGGACTCCAAGAAACCACATGCTTCATGATTGTAGCAGCGGGTGGTGGCTCCCTCAGCAACCTCACTTTCTAACAACTCGAGACCCTGATCGAGAACATGGCAAGGGAGGGAGGCAAGAATTTTGGAGATTACAACTGTGATCTCCCATCCAAAGCTGATGTAAAAGGAGGTAGGTATTGCTAATCTTGATTTGACTGACATAAAGCAACAAGTTTCTGAGATCTACAAGATGATGGCGGGACTACAAGTAGAGCGACAGAACGCATCTATAGACCAGAGAATAGAGAAAGTCAACTACATCAACAACATGCCTTACCAAAACAACTATATCAAAGGACATCCCAACCTCTCTTATGGAAATACAAGTAACGTAGCAAACCCGCAAGCCTTTCAACCGCGGATGATGATAAGGAACCAAAACCAAGGTTTCCACCAAAGGGGGAATGGCTAGAACCAAGGCTATCAGCAACGTGCACAGCCCTCAGGTGACTCTAACGTTCTTTCTATGTTGCAATTATTGTTGCAGGAACAAAAGAATCACAGTTACATGCTTGGAGAAATCAACATGACAAATATGGTTATATATTACGTTGAAGATAGCCTGGTCATGTAGTTTGGAGACGAGTCCATTGAAATCAAGCTCGACGATACACTCAAGAAGCCGTACATGACTGAACCCATGATGCACATTGACACGGTGGATGAACTAGTTGAGAAAGTTCAACATGAGCATCGAGACATCCACCACGTGGAGATAGCACTGTCAGCATGAATCGGGAGCTTATTTCAGTCACCCCAAGACATCAAGGAATGCATACAACTCATGGACGAGTTGATAGCACTTAAAACGAATTCGAATCCACACGTGCCCATCTTGCAACCCGCGTGGGTTGCACTCAGATTGCAAGATCCACGTGGGGTGGATCTCACCCCGTCACAGGCAAACCTCTTGGGGTTAATGAGGTTTTATGAACCCGGCACGGGGTGAATGAAGAGCCCGCACGAGCTGAGTACCTGAACGCGAGCACGCACGGGCTAGATGGAACCCCGACTCGGCAGAGTTTTTGTGAGACAAAGGACCTGCGCGGGTTGATCTTTAAGCACGAGCGGGCTAAGGTGTTTCAGATTTTCATATCACCTCCTAAACCCTTTATCACCCGCTTATGCACAGATCTCAACTAGAGCGCCGAGAAAGCGCCCAAGATCGACCTCAAACCCCTATCGCATGGGCTTAGCATCTACAAGGAGCACACAAAGAAATGGCATGACAAGCACATCCTCCAGCGCTCATTGAAGATAGGCGACCAAGTATTACGTTTTAATTCCCGTTTGAAATTGTTTCCAAGGAAGATCAAGTCGCGATAGTCGGGGCCTTTCACCATCAAAGGTGTCTCACCACATGGAGCGTAGAGTTGGACAACGAAAATGGAAAATCGTTCATGGAAAATGCTCAGGGGTTAAATCCATTCTATGTTGATCATGTAGAGGATGAAAGAGGCTACTTCCTTTTTCTGATCCCACACACGCCTAGAGCGTAAGGGTCAAGCTAAAGCCGTAAACAAGCGTTTCTCGGGAGGTAACTCGAGCTTTAGTAGACACGCATAACACTCAGTTGTAATGCTTGCTTGGGAAAGCATAATACACCAGGTGTATATGTTATCCACTTTCTCTATCCTCTCCCGAATTTTGGCATGTGAGTTCCTATCACAGTTTTTTGAACACCGGGACTGTGTTTCGTTCAAGTCTAGGGGTACTATGTTTTGAGTGATATGCTTGCGATTAGGATTAGACATAGATTTCCTTTTTTATTTTAGCATTTTAGGTAATTTTTTCTTTTTTATTAGGATTTTTTACCGAATATAAAGTACGAGACTTTGAGCTTTAGCCATTTTTGTGCGACTTTGTCGAACCGGGAACAGAAGCCTAATTTTGTTGAAAAATACTTTTAGATACTGGCTAGTCTAGTATTTATGCATGAATCCATGGCTTATAATTGTATTCTGCTCTCCGTGTGTACTGTTTAATCTTTGCTAGGTGAGACACCTTTTAGATTTACTTTTATATTCTTATGATTCTATGCACTTACACTACGTTGTTAATGAAATAAGCTTCTAGCTATTTTCATCTTTCATTGACATGAGTGCATTGATCTCAATGGTTCGGGTCTGAGTGGTGGGTTGAGGTGTCTTTCTACATCCTAAGGGTTAGATTTGATGTTTGACCTTATGGTTCGGGTCTAAACGGTTCTTTAATAATGCAATCTCTTCACTCCTCTAAGGTTACATGACCTTATGAGTGTGCCAAATGGAAACATGGGTCTAAGTAGAAAGTTATTCTCTCTTACTCTGACGTCCTAGAAATCGAGCGCGGAATGTATTAAAATAATAATAATAATAATAATAATAATAATAATAATAATAATAATAATAATAATAATAATAATAATAATAATAATAATAATAATAATAATAATAATAATAATAATAATAATAATAATAATAATAATAATATAACAATAATAATAATAATAACAATAATAACAATAATAATACTTTAGGAAATAATAATAATAATAATAATAATAATAATAATAATAATAATAATAATAATAATAATAATATAACAATAATAATAATAATAACAATAATAACAATAATAATAATCTATCTTTAGGAAAGGTGTCTCATGTATGCATAGGTAGATTGGTATGGAGATTGCTTGGATGTTTTTTAAAGGGTAGTGAAATGAACTTTGGTGATGTGTTGGATTGCACGGCTCGTGGTTTTCGATCGATAGAAGTCTGAACTAGGTTTGCCTAATTCTATGTTCGTGTGACGCGTTGTTGTGCATGATGGTTGATTTTTTGAAGTACTTTTGGTAGTATCCAACTATTGTTTGACTTTTCTTGTGCTTAGCTCTAGTTTTGTTGAGGAAAAACAAAGGTTCAAGTCTAGGGAACTTTGATAACACGTATTGTAGGTTAGTTTTAAGCTACGTATTTAGATCATCTCTGCGTAATTTGCATAGTACGAGTTACAAAACTGACACAAATTAGTTCTCTATCCAGTCTTTTAGTTACTTTTCAGGTTTTAAGGCAATAAGGCCTCATAGAGCTTAATGGTGTTGATTCTTGGAGTCAACTGCGTATATTGGAGCTACAACCCAGTTGGAGCAAATTCAGACCAAATAACCACATGGAATATCCGAGCATCAAGCGAAATGAGCAAAAATATGAAGTTAATCTAGCTCGTTCGTGCTCATAGAAGACCCCGCTCGGGTTGTACCTTTCAAAAGATTGTGCCCGACTCAGGGTGCCTCTTACCCTGATAGTGTTGCATGTGAAGCCATGAACCCGCGTGTGTTATCACTTTAGCCCGTGCAGGTTACACCCTCAATAGGATTCTACCCGCCTCAATGAGTCATCAAACACACACGGGTTGCCTCGAAGAAGAAGAGCCCGAGCGGATTCTCCACTTAGCCCGCACGGGTCAGGTGTTATAACAGAAACCCTAGAAGAGTTCAAACGATGGAAAATACTAAAAAAATAATGCCCCAATTAATAGGGGAGTGGCATAGAACCCTAGGGGGAAAAAAACACACAGAGGAAGCTCAGGAGAAGGTGGAAAACAAAGGAGACAACATCGGAACACCGGTGACGAGATAGGAAAGTCTGAGGCATCGTATTCCTTGCTTTTGTCATGTCTAGTGATGTTTTCTCTTGTTTTGTATCAGAATCCATGATTGAGCAAGTCTGTATCTATTGGTTAGGGGCACCGGTTTTGTAAGGGATGCTTGTGGTTATGTGTTAATGCTTAGATCGTTCAAAATTTTCTTGTATTTTGGTTCTACGAGCAATGCGATGAATGTTCTATAATTGTGTTGTTCGCTCTGTTATTTAGGATTTCATGAGTAACCGGGAGGTTATATTATGAATCCGCAACCATTGATTGTTGATTGAGTTTGATTAATGAGAATCTTATCGGTCGATTAATCGACTCAGGAAATGGGATTTCATGCTTAATGCTACTATAATTGCGTGTTAATCACTGTTGGGAGGTAGGATTACATTTTATTGTGGTTAGGGGTTTAGGTGTCGAGAGAATCATTTCCTAGTTATGAGCATGAATTTCTCGTTATCAAGATAATTTGATTGGTTTATGATCTTTTGTTGGTTGCATCCTTGAAATTTCGGTAACCCGAAACCCGTAGTGTTCTTAATTAGCAAGTCGTTCATGTGTCCTTATTGCTTTCATAATTCGTTTAGCATTCTTATATTTTACCCCATATCATCATTACTTTAATCCATCTTAGTTTGGTTATATTATTAGCTTAAGTTGCATTAGTCCCTAGAGTTCGACTCTAGTATTACACCGATCTGTATTCTTGCGGTAAGTGAGTATTAGGCATTTTATTTGTTTGATAATTGTTCACATCATTCATATCTTAATAATTGTTCTTAAAACATGTTATTGATTAAGTTTAATCTTCAAAATTTATGTAGGTACGGATAAAAAAAAACAATCATAAAAACTACAGTTCAAATCATGCAATCATTTTTTCCGATAATTCTTGTTCTACAATTTCAAATACATTGTGAACAAATCGCACAATTATTTTACATTACATCTTATAAATTTATTACTAAAATTTATACATTGAAAATTTTAATTTGTATGTTTGTATTTTCCCATATATATATATATATATATTAAATGTAATGATAGTGTTCGAATTAATGAATTATATACAAAATATATGTAAATATAATTTAATTATCATAAATCCAATCCATACAGAAAATGAATATCCTCTAGCTTTTCATTATAAGCTTAGTGCTCAATATATATATATATATATATATATATATATATATATATACTAAACTTAAATGTTTTATTGGTTAATTAAGAGAAGTAAATCAATAAGTATAATAGTGATTAATTTATTAATGGAGAGAAAGGTTTTATTGGTTTTATTATAACAATTATTGGTTTTATATAAAATATTTTTATTATTAAAATTCTCAAATAATATATCATTAAAATTTATTATTAAATAAAATTTTCAATAAATTTTATATATCTATAGTATCACATCAATATAAATAATACATTATGTTTAATTATTATTTTATTTCTAAATAATAATTTATTTTATTTATTATTTAATATTCTAGTATTAAATAATCTTAAAACAAATATAAACCTTTGAAAAATTGTAATTTTTTCTCCTTTGTGAATTTTATTAATACAATGGATAATAATAAAAAAAATATGGTGAGTTAATTGTTGGGCTCTCCTATGATCCAATAGAAAGGCCCACATCGTTAGAGTGGTGGCTCCGCAAACACTTATTATTACAGTAGAGGTCCCACAAACACATTTACCAGAACAGCCATTTCGCTAATGACACGTATCATTGTGAAAATTTTTTCATGCGGTCCCACAGGTGGTCCACGTAGCATCTTGAGTTTTCTCCACTATTTTGGCATGATGCGCTGACCTGGTATACGGGCCTAACCACTTTTACATACTTTACAATCGGTCCTATAGTTTTATTTTATTCTCAATATTGTGCCAAACTCTTGAAATTGTCTCTAACCCCCTTGCCATTGCTAGGTGACGGAAACTGTATTATATAGTAAATGGAATCAATCACAAGGTCCTAAGTCCTTGTATACTTATTGGACTGCATAATCATTTTGTGTAACATAATGTTAATTACTCATATAGCACTATACATTCCTATTATGTATTAATATTTATGCTTATCTAATACCTTTATAGACATTTTTTGTTGTTGCAAACAGTCAATTATGTTAAAGAGAAAAACCATTATATATTTTATAATATTAATGTTTAAAAGACTATAAGTATTCTGAAAAAAATTGTTCAAATTATTTATATATGTATAAATACATATATATTAGCTCGAGACTTTACCTAATATCGATTACACAAAAAAGTTGAAACTATGATACCTATTATGTAATATTTAAATAGTTTCCGGTTTAAAATGTAATTATTGAAAAGTTCAATAAATATTTATTAAATGAAAAACGAGTTTTCGTTATCAGAATTCATAAACGAAAATCAAAACCCTAATCCCAAAATCAGAGAGAAAAACGAAGAACGAGAAAACGTTTATTTTCGTTCTTTCCAAATCCGCACTAATTATTGATAGCAGAATCTACTCTCGGCGTGGATACGAGTAGAGGACTTGCGCTATCTAGTCTAGCATCCGATAATCACAATATTCAACGCAACAGGTATTATCGAAATTGTTTCTAATTATGTTTGTCGTTGAAACCCCGAAAAACTAATCCGAACTTGATTAGATCTTCAATCTAGATTGTTAAAACACGCTTCCGCACCCGATTTGCAACCCAACAGTGGTATCAAAGCGTCTGGTCATCCGTTTAGGGCTAGTTTTTTGGATTTTGTGATGAAAATTGGATCGAATAAACGTATAGGGGTACGCGAACTTGAGGCGACGGTCGGTGAATAGCACGAACTATGCACGAGCAATGCGATTGCTTGAGCGGTGAAGCCTCTGCGTGAGCAGACGGGTCGAGCGGGCGAGAGGAGATCCCAGGCAATGTCGCACCGCACGGCGTCTAGCATCGTGAGGCTACGGCCTGGCGTGAACGACGGGCGCGACGGTCGGCAAATCTCGGCGAGCATCGAGAGAGAGAGAGAGAGAGAGAACGGCGTAGAAAGGGTTTAAAAAACCTTAGATGAATCTACGAGCACGAGCAGATGCACGGTCGAGCCCTGTGCGGGCGACCGATGAGGGCGACGACGGCTGAGTTCTAGAAACCCTAGCCCCGAACGGGCGCTCGTCGTCACAGCCCGACCGAACGATTCCAGCCCGACCGAACGGTTTCTCCAGCCTGAGCAGGCACGACGCGTGAGCCCGAGTGGGCGTACGTAACCCGCTCGTGCGAAAAATTAAAAAAAAAACTTAAAATTAAAAAATTTTGAAAAATTAATAATTCAAAATTTTTGAAAAATTAATAATTCAGTTCTTAGACGATAAATTGTTTATCGTTAGGTTTTTCCTTCGTCGTAGACGTTTGAATAGGTTCTCGTTAGAAACGAGAACTTAGTTGTTATCCGACCATGAGCTGAAGGATGAACTCAACTATATCGACAGGAACGACCTGACTACTAGGTGACTATTTGATATAGAGGCGAAATTAATTCACTATAAATTTTATAGGGATAAAATTAATAAAGAAATTATTTTTATATGTTTGGGAAACGTCTTGACTACCAAGGGGCTCAGACATATAGTTATAGATTAATGCTAATGAGAAATAAGATTTCTAATGTTATTGTAACGTTGATTAGTGAAAAATATCATTTAGATGAAGTCCATGTCTTTATGATATTAACGATGTTTAACTCTCTGCTGTTAAAATTTTATTTGTTTTCAGATCTCCTGAGAATGTCTCAGTTCAATTTGCGTCCAATCCTCGAGACTAACAAGCTGGTTGGTGAGAATTTCGACGAATGGCAACGCAATTTGCGCCTGGTGCTAGCACATGAGAAGTTGATCGATGTGATCGAAAAACCGGCTCTTCCAGCGCCAGAACCAGCGGATGACGAGGCTTTCAGTGAATACACCAAGTACGAGGAAAAGTGCATCACTGTGAAGTGTCTCATCCTAGCGTCAATGAGTGGAGAACTCCATAAACAACACGAGCATATGGATGCTAAGCAGGTCATGGAGCATCTTAAGAAGATGTTCGGTGAGCAGAGTCAGACGGCAAGGTCCAAGCTGTCAGGGACTTTGTTCAAGTCCGCTCTAAGTGAGGGATCTCTTGTGGGACCCCATGTTCTTCGGATGATTAGTCTGATAGAACAGCTTGAGAAGCTGGGGTGCACCTTCTGTAAGGAGATGCAGCAGGAGATGATCTTGCATTCACTTCCGAACTCTTTCTCCCCGTCCGTGGTCAACTACAACATGAACAAGCTGGAGATTGAATTGCATGAGATGCACAACATGCTCACTGATTATGAGAAGCAGATGTCCATAGGGAAGAGGGGATCGGGATCTGTGCTGATGTTTGGGTAGTCCTCTCATCAGAAGAGGAAGGGCGAGAAGAGGCCTAGGACCAGGCAGTGTGAGCCTAAGACTGGTGTGACCAGGGCGAAGGGCGGCGCCACCAAGGCCGACCAATCAGATGTTGAGTGTTTTTTCTGCAAGAAGAAAGGACATTGGAAGAGGAACTACAAGGAATACCTGCAGTCTCTCAAGGACAAGAAGCAAGGTAAGATTTTCATGGAAAATGTTTTCATAATTTCCTTAACTACCATTGATTCATCTAGATGGATATTAGATATCGATAGCAGTTTAACGTCTGCAATATGTTGTAGGGACTCGGGATCAGTAGGAGGTTCAGGAAGGGAGAGTTCAGTCTAAAGTTTGGAAATGGCACAAGTGTTGCTACTCTAGCCGTATGATCGATTTCCCTTGTTATGCCTACGGGCAAGACCTTGATATTAGACGACTGTTATTATGTTCCTAAGTTTGTTTTGAACATTATTTCTATTTCTATGCTTGATAGACGTGGATTTCGAACAGTTTTCAGTAGTAACATTTGCTTTATTTATCATGGTGATGATTTATTTGTAAATGGTTACTTAAAACAAAGAATTTATGTCTTACCTGATGTTAATGTAGAACCAATTAACATGCATGTTTCGGGCCATAAGAGAAAGGTAGATGATCGTCAAAGACAGACGTACCTTTGGCATTGTAGACTTGGTCACATCGGTGAGAAGAGGATAAATAGGTTGCATAAAGATGGTCTTCTAGCCCATTTTGATTATGAACTCCTAGGACTCATACATACTGATGTATACGAACCGTGAGAGTTCAAGCCAGGGGTGGATATTTATATTTCATCACGTTCACTGAAGATATGTCGAGGTTAGATTTGTGTTCTTGATGAAACACAAGTCTGAATCTTTTGAAATGTTCAAGAGATTCCGCAGTGAAGTGGGGAAACAAACCAGTAAGAGTATCAAGGTGTTAAGATCAGACCGGGGTGGTGAGTATCTAAGTCATGAATTTGTTGATTATCTAAGGCGAAATGGGATTTTGTCTCAATGGACTTCTCCTGGAACACCACAGCATAATGGTGTATCTGAAAGGAGAAATCGGACTTTATTACATATGGTTCGATATATAATGGGGTTCATGGATCTTCTAATAAACTTGTGGGGTTATGCTTTAGAAGCAGCTGCTTATATCTTAAACAAGATTCCCACTAAAGTAGTCTCTAAGACTCCATATGAGATATGGAAGGGACGGAAACCAAACCTGAGACACATCAAGGTTTGGGTTATCCGGCTTCGTTAAGAGACTTCAGCCAGACAAGCTAGATGCTAGGTCTGACAGGTGTAGGTTCATATGTTATCTCAAGGAAACTACGGGATATTATTTCTACCATCCGTTTGAACACAAAGTGTTTGTGGCCATAACGGCAACCTTTTTTGAAAGGTCATGGTGGAGAAGTAGTTCTTGACGAGATTCAAGAACCCGACAAACCAACACAAGCTCAAGGACATGAGATATCAAATGAGCGATCTTGGCCAGGAGATATGTTGTTAGGCTCTGGGGCTTCATCTTCAAATGTTGAAGTGACAGTGTCCATTCAGGAACAAGTTCAGGAACTTGTTCAAGAACAAGTCGAATAAGATATCCCAGTGTAGGTTGAACCTGCTACACAGGCTTCCTTGAGAAGGTGAACACGTTCTCGACGTGCATCTAAAAGACTTAATCTGATGGTGTAAGAAGACATGGTCGGTCATAGAGATGACGACCCGTTAACTTTCCAAGAAGCTATACAAGGCCCAGATTCTGAGAAATGGTGGAAAGTCATGGAATCCGAGATGGAATCTATGAAGATCAACAAAGTATGGACTTTGGTTGACCCTTCACAGGCTTCCAGACTGATTGGTTGTAAATGGGTTTACAAGAAGAAGATTGGAGCAGATGGGCAAGTAGATACCTATAAAGCTCGTCTAGTTGCCAAGGGGTATAGTCAACGAAAAGGGATTGACTATGAAAAAATGTTCTCCCCTATGGCAATGCTCAAATCTATTCGGATTCAGCTTGCGATAGCGGCGTACTATGACTATGAAATTTGGCAAATGGACGTGAAAACAGCTTTCCTTAACGGATAGCTCCAGGAAGAGGTTTTCATGGCTCAACCTGAGGGTTTCACGTTGCCAACTCAAAGTCGTATAGTATGCAAGCTTCAGAGGTCCATTTATGGACTCAAGCAAGCTTCTCGAAGCTGGAACATTCGCTTCAACAAGGCAGTTGAAAATTTCAACTTTGTTAGATGCGATGAAGAGCCTTGTGTATACAAGAAGTTTAGTGGGAGCACGGTTGTCTTTCTTGTGCTTTATGTGGATGACATATTGCTCATAGGGAATGAAATTTTGGTGTTGCAAGAGACGAAGTCGTGGTTGTCTGATCAGTTCTCCATAAAGGATCTAGGAGAAGCAGCCTATATTCTGGGAGTAAAGATCTACAGGGATAGATTGAAGAGGATGCTTGGATCGTCACAATCCCAGTACATCGATAGTATCGTGAGACGATACAACATGGAAAGTTCCAAGAAGGGCTATCTACCGATAGGCACTGGAATTTCTCTTTCTAGTGAGGATTATCCTAAGACCTCGAAAGAAAGAGAACGCATGAGTCGACTTCCCTAAGCTAGCGTAGTGGGAGCCATCATGTACTCCATGACGTGTACTAGGTCTGACGTAGCCTACACACTAAGTGTAGTGAGTAGAGATCAGACAGATCTGGGTGATGAACACTAGAAGGTTATTAAGAATATCCTTAAGTACTTACGAAGGACTAAGGATCAGTTCTTCATTTATGGTGGTTCTAACTTGGAATTAGAAGGATTCACTGATGCGAGTTTCTCAACAGACAAGGATGACAGTCGGTCCATTTTAGGCTATGTATTTTGTCTGAATGGATGCGCAGTAAGTTGGAAGAGTTCCAAACAGGATACTATAGCCGATTCGGTGACTGACGCAGAATATATAGCGACTTACGAAGCAGTTAAAGAAGCGGTTTGGATGTGAAAGTTCATAGATGAACTTGGTGTGGTACCTTCGATAAAGGAAGTCGTTCCTTTATTGTGTGATAACACCGGAACTATTGCTCAGGCGAAGGAACCAAGGTCTTCAGAAACTGAAACATGTTCTGCAGAAGTTTCACCTGATGCGAGAGATCATAACGCGTGGGGACGTGCAAATCCAAAAGGTGGATGGAAAGGAAAACGCAGCAGATCAGTTCACGAAGGCGCTTGGGTCAAAGGAGTTTGACAAGCATACGCTGAGGATCGGATTGAGAGAGATGACTAGGTGGTATTAGTTTATAGAATAGTAGCGAGTTGTATTATTTTAAACATTAATTTTATTTTTAATAATATATGGCATTATTTTTCATATGATGAGTTTCATAGTTGTATGATAGAGTCCAAGATTAAATCTGAAACTTGACATTATGATAGAGATCATAATAAAGAGAGCCAAGTTTTGGTATGATCTAATCTGAATTGTTCTTGTTCATAGGATCACTACTCGGACTACAGTGATCCGGAAAGAACAACATATATGTGATAAGTTTCTATGTTGATAGAAATTAGTGGATCTCTTTTACTAAATCACATATGTGAGTGATATGATATGATCACTGAACTGACCTAAAGGGAGAAATGCTTAATGGTTAAATAATCAATAAACTGTCATTAAGATTTCTCCAGATAGTTAGATAGTTAGTATTTCCTTAGACCTGAGATCAGCATAGTAACTAGTATCCCATCTATTATTCTTTGATTCTAGACACCTAGTATCTTAGAGTACTAGTGGAATAGATATTGGGAGTAATTAGATATTTGCGTAGTTAGTGACTGATCAAGATGGAATCTGTCAACTCTTGGTAAGAGTTTGAGCTCTATGTTGTTAGTAGTCACAATGACTGTACGAATCTTCGGCCAGAGTACATTGAATGAATGAAGAAATGTGTTTTTTAGGTTCATTCATCAGTCAGTTGATTGACATGAGATATAGTTGATGATCCGTAAGGCTGATAGTTATGACCATGCCTAGGAAGCATCTGGAGCTGTAAAGATGGAAGGAAATACTAACGTCAACTTCAACCTGGCTCGTTTTGGGTAATATTGTTATTCAAATGAGTAATGATTTTTCTTCACGCTATCCGGTCGTTGGGGAGTGTTGCTAGACACCAACCTCGATTAGTTAATTAGTGGAGACTAATTGGCTACCGGTTTAGTGATGAACCTACGAGGTCACACGCATACGAGTGTCTCGGTATCTGCTTGTGATTGTTTGACAATTAGTGTGGAATGCAATTATATTCATCCGCTAACACCGAAGAATATAATTGTATTTGTTTTTTTTGTTAGTACATAAGATGTGCAAGTATGTGTATGGAGATACATGTACTTCGACTATTTGAGATATTACGTAAAGGCAAGTAGGAGTTTGAAAGTATAATGCATGTTATGTAATATTTAAATTGTCTCGGGTTCAAGTTATAATTATTGAAAAGTTCAATAATTATTTATTAAACGAAAAATGAGTTTTCATTATCAGAATTCGTATACGCAAATCAAAACCCTAATCTCAAAACCAGAGAGAAAAACGAAGAACGAGAAAACGTTTATTTTCGTTCTTCCTGAATCCGTAACAATTGTTGATAGCAGAATCTATTCTCGGTGTGGATACGAGTAGAGAACCTGCGTTATCAAGTGTAGCATCCGATAATCACAATATTCAACGCAACAGGTATTATCGAAATTGTTTCTAATTACGTTCGTCGTTAAAATTCCGAAAAACTAATCCGAACTTGACTAGATCTTCAATCTAGATTGTTAAAATACACTTCCAAACCCGATTTGCAACCCAACAAAAGAAAGTGGAAGAACTATATATGAGCTCACTGGCACGTGCAGAGTCACTCGGTATGGGAACAGAGATAACCATCCGTACCCACCACGACACTAATTTAAGTTTTTGGTAACGTTATAATTACGTACGTGTATACTGTTTTTTCTAATGCAAAATGTATATTTTTTTAGTTTAGATTGTGATTCGATGTAAATGATGCATAAACGTTGCTCGTTCGTTATTTTTATCCACGAGTGAATTATAATATCGTATTTTTGTAAAAAAAATGCTGCTTTTTTTATTAGTAAATAGAATAACATTTAAGATATATATATATATATATATATATATGCATAGTTCCATTATCCACCATCCAATACATATCTTGTTAGAAATTAAATTGGAATACAGCTATATATCACATTGAGCTCCAGTATTCGCCATCATCAATCCATGGAATATAATTTAATATATTTTCAATATTTTTTTTGTATTTTCATGTTTACGTAAAAAAAATTATTACGACTAATTGTTGGGGAGCAATCTTAGTTTTCTCCTTATTTTTTCGTATATAAAGAGTTTAATTATGAAATTGAGATAATATATCATTTCGTTTGAAAATAACGAAAAAATATGTGTATATATATAATTCAAATGATTAGAAATTGTTAATGGAAATAAACCAATACATAATTAGGCCTAACAATCGAATAATGAAGTGGTGGGTTAAGATGAATAACATAATATAAAAACAGTGGAATGCACGCGTCTTGTATATAACACAATACACAAATACTCGTAAAACACTTCCTCTCATAACTCTCAATGGCCTCAAACCATCGAGTCTTCACTCGTATACTCTTCCTCATATCTCTTCACCTTAATCTTTCATTCATATCTTCCTCTTCTTCTTATTCTTCTTCACATTCTGATTTAAGATCGGATTTTAACAAATGGGTCTCATGGAACTTGTTGAATTACCAAAGAAAAACAATTGAATCGGCCTTTTCGACGCAAGGACAAGTTGATGAGAAACTTCGGAGGGCGGAGATGAACAAAACGACTATAAGTGTTAGCCACGATGGCAATGGTGATTTTGCTACCATCAAAGACGCACTAAGTAGTATCCCACGTTATAACAAGAAGAGGGTCATTATCATCATTAAACCCGGTGTTTATAGGTACATTTTTTTAGTTTATAATAATAATGATGATGATCCTCTAAGCATCATATACATGTCATCTATCGTCTAATCATTTATGCACCTACTTTTCTTTAAGGAAAAAAAGTACAATATCTCGATCGAATGATGATTGTTTTAATGGTTGTTATGATTATATAGGGAAAAGGTTTTGGTACCAAAGACGATGCCCTTCATTACATTTCTTGGGGACTCCGAAGACCCGCCGACGATCACCGGAAACGACACAGCTTCGGCGGTTTCCGAGGACACCGGAAAGCCCATTAGGACTTACCGGAGCTCAACAGTCGCCGTCGATGCTGATTATTTTATCGCCATTAACATCAAATTCGAGGTAACATTTAACGCAGTTATTTTGTATTGAATGAAGATCATTATGATGTTGTAAGATAAATATATGATTGTAAGTAGTTGTATTCTCATCATTTGTATGATAATACATATATACGCACACACACAGTATATACAAAAAGAAATTTAAAAGAAAAAAAGAAACGATGAGAGATTCTTTTCTGCTAGAGACATTCCAAAACTACAAGAAATGTCTACTTTATATCTGCAGAATCCGAACGCTAAATCACCACGGGTTGAGTAAACATATATATTTTTTAAAGTACTCTAGACACCACATATATATATAACTAAAATTATCCCTTTTTTTACGGTTTTAGTACGAGTTAGAGAGCACATAAGTACTTTTAAATTGTATTTTAAAAACGAATTATCCGGATATATTATAATTAACTAGAAAAATTAGATATATCATCGTCTGTCTGATTGTACCTAGGAAATAGAAGTAATCTTCATTAAACTCGAGAAAATGTAAAATAAAAACTGAATAAGACCAAAAAAGTCGAGAAGCTAAATTTATAAGATTGTTCAACTAGTTTGAACACATCTCGTAAACATTCATATTCAGTATAGAGAAGGGCAAAACATATATCATAATTTCCTTCAAAAAAATATAAAGTTGGTCCGAAGATCCACATTCCAAAAGGTATACCCAATATTTAAAAACATTTTATTTTTATTAAATGTAAACCATAGAGTTAAAAGTTTGAAGATGGGATTGCCACAGAACACAGCTCAGCATGAGGTGGGGAGGGCGGGAGAGCAAGCGGTGGCGCTGCGGATCTCGGGAAACAAGGCTGCATTCTACAATTGCAGCTTCATTGGATCACAGGACACCTTATATGACCACAAGGGTCTTCATTTCTTCAACAACTGCTTCATTCAAGGCTCTGTCGACTTCATCTTTGGTTATGGTAGGTCTCTCTATCAGGTATGAATCTTCTTCCATTAACCCTCTCTTTCCACTTAGAATTAAAATGTAATTCGAGAGTTTAGTATTGTATAAGCTAAATAACACTTTTAATTTGATAATATACCTGTATATAATAATCAAAGGTTTTTTATCGAAATATTCCAATTAAGATAGAATTAGACTTTTGATATTATGTTTGTATTTGTTGGGTTGAATTTAGGTGCGGAAGCGTATTTTATCAACCCGAATTTTAGATCTAGTCATATTCAGATTAGTTTTTCGGGGTTTTCAACGATAAACAAATATAGAAACAATTTCGTACCTGTAACGTTGAATCTGTAACAATCGGATGATAGACTTGATAGTACAAGTCCTCTACGTGTATCCACGCCGAGATCGGATTCTGCCTTCAACGTTTGGTGCGGAATTCTCAATTAACGAAAACTATTTCGTTTTTCGTAGTTTTTTCTTTTGACGGCTACTAGGGTTTTGTGATTCTATAATTTTTATATCGAAAACCTAGTTTTCGTTTCTTAAATAGAATTATTAACTTTTAATAATTACACTTTTAACCCGAAACTATCTAAATATTACATAACAAACATATAACTTTCACATTTATATATATATATATATATGATTTGAGGTAATAAAAAACTTTTTGTAAAAAAATATATAATATTCCAAAAAAAGTAATCTCTACGAGAAGGAAAAAACGAGAGGATAGGGGCACGAGGACGCGTCACTAAAAGAGAC
>CM071867.1:24474405-24513969 GCA_036759665.1 Gynandropsis gynandra
TTTCGATCACCGAAGCGGCGAGGATTTAAGAAATCCCCTTCGCGCCGCCCCTTTTTCCTCGACCTTCGCCGCCCTTGCCCGACCTTCATCGGCTCCGTGCCCCGACGATTCGGTTCCTTGGGTCGTTTGTCGGACCGTCGCAACCCTGCCTCACGGCCGCTTCGACATTCGCCGCGGTTCGCTCCAGGTCACGACGGAGAAACCCCTACGTTCGACGTTTACCCGCTCACGCCGCTCGACCGTTCGAACGCCTCGTCCATGCCTCGCCCGTGCGCCGCCCGTGCCGCCGCCTGCGGTCGTTCTGGACACGCCGACCGACCAATCTCCCACGACCGACGACCGTCATTTGGCCGTCTAGGAGGTCGTGCGACGGCTGTGCTTCGATCCGCATTCTGTTCTTGCGCGCGCGATTTTTATGTTTTTTCCAATTCGTTTTTCACCAAAATTTTCAAAAAACTAATCTAAACAGACAACCAGATGCTCTGATACCACTGTTGGGTTGAATTTGGGTGCGGAAGCATGTTTTATCAACCCGAATTTTAGATCTAGTCATATTCAGATTAGTTTTTCGGGGTTTTCAACGATAAACAAATATAGAAACAATTTCGTACCTGTAACGTTGAATCTGTAACAATCGGATGATAGACTTGATAGTACAAGTCATGTACGTGTATCCACGCCGAGATCAGATTCTGCCTTCAACGTTTGGTGCGGAATTCTCAATTAACGAAAACTATTTCGTTCTTCGTAGTTTTTTCTTTTCAAGGCTACTAGGGTTTTGTGATTCTATAATTTTTATATCGAAAACCTAGTTTTCGTTTCTTAAATAGAATTATTAACTTTTAATAATTACACTTTTAACCCGAAACTATCCAAATATTACATAACAGGCATATAACTTTCAGTATTATGATCGGATGTGGATAAATAACTATTAGGCAACAAAGTAAAGACGAGAAAAATATAAAAATGAGGCAATAATGTTTTACGTGGTTAAGCAAAGTGTCTATATCCACGAATGAACAGTATAAGGTTTTTATTAACTCTTAAGAAATTACAACATTTCTCTCAAACTGTAATGAGAAAACACTGATATTTTTCTCTAACAATTTGAAAAAAAAAACACTCTCAAATACCCAAAAGAAAATACCCAAAAATTACGAAAAAAAAATATTTTTTTTCTAATTTTTTTCTTCTTGTTTTATTTTCTTCTGCTTGGGATGATTTTCAGAGGTGAAACCACCTCGTATATATAGGCAAAATTTTCAGAAAAATTTAACACTTGTGGGGCCCACAAAGTTAAATTTTTCTTCAAAAAATGCCTAATTTTTGTTTCTTGTTGACCACCACTAAAGTGATTTCGATGACTTTCATTCTCCCACTCAAAATCACTTTTTTTGTATTCATTCTTCCTTTCCACTTCACCTCTGTTAAGTTGCTTATGTTTTCGCTAGACCAATAGAAGATCGACACCAAATAATTTTTCCACTGTTTATTGGTTTCGTCAACATATCTGCCATATTTTCCTCTGTACCGATTTTCTGAATATCCATGTTTCATTCCTCCACTTTTCTTGTACAAAATGATATTGTATTCTTATGTGTTTCGTCCTTAGATGAAAGGTTGGATTCTTTGCAAGATGCAAAGCGCTTTGACTATCACAAAACAATACAATATTATCTTGTTTATGACCAAGCTCTTCCATCAACATTTGCAACCAAATTGCCTCTTTGCTAGTTTGTGTAGTCGTAACATACTCAACATATATCATAGATGTCGCAACGATATACTATAGTTTTGAAACCCAGCTTACAATACAGTTAGCAAGAGTAAACACGTATCTTGTGGTGGATTTGCTTTTGTCGAGGTCACCGGTATAAAATCAACATACCTAGTAACACTCAAGTATGATCATCTATAACGCAATGCAACATTTGTGGTGCCCTTGAGGTATCTCAATATCCTATTTACAACACTCCAATGCTCAACTCCAAGTTTTTCCATATATCGATTAATCGCCCCCCACTGCTTGTGTGCAATGTTTGGTCTAGTACACACCATGGAAACATCAAACTGCTCACTGCTGATGTATACAGTACTCGAAACATCTCCATCCTCTCTTCTTCTGTGCTAAGACTCATTTCAAATGATAACTTGAAATTGATAAGGAAAAGGGGTATAAATTGGCTTACAATATTGCATGTTAAAGTGATGCAAGATTTTACTGATATAGTTCTTCTATGAAAGCCAAACCTTCATATTATTTCTGTCTTGATGAATTTGCATCTCTAGAATCTTGTTTATTTGGCCCAAGTCTTTCATTTCAAATTCTCCAGACAATTGAGCCTTCAATTCTTTAATAAGATCATTGTTGGGGCCTGCTACCAACATGTCATCAACATGCAACACCAAAATGATGAAATTGTCATCACCAAATCTCTTGTTGCGCACAAGGATCTGCATTTAGCCTGTTATATCTGAGGCTCGTTATGAAAGAATTAAATCTCTTATACCAACATCTTGGTGCATGTTTGAGACCATATAAAGATTTGCTTAGCATGCAAACTAAGTTCTCTTTTTCTTTATTTGAAAATCCTTTTGGTTGGAGCATATAAATTTCTTCTCCAAGTTCTCCACGAAGAAACACGATTTTAACATCTAATTGCTCAAGATAAATATCCAATGTAACACACATTTCCAAGAAAACTCTAATTGTTGTGAATCAAACAACATGTGAGAAGATTTCATTGAAATCGGTCCCTTCTTTCTGAGAAAATCATTTTATCACCAGCCTTGCACGATAACTTTCCACTTGATCGTTGCAATCTCGTTTTATTTGGAAGATCCATTTGTTTCCAATGACCTTCCTTCCTTGTGGTAAAGGAACAAGATCACATGCTTTATTTTTTGAAGTGCTTCTATCTCTTCTTTCATTCTTATCATCCATTGAGATGCATCTTTTCCTTGAACTGCCTCACAAAACGTGAGTGGTTCTCTATCTTCAAATAGAAGACAATAAGCAACATTTCCCTCAAAAATAAAGTTATTTTGCCATACTAGTTTTCTTTTCTCTCGATCTGAACGTCAGAGCTGTATTTTTCGAAATCTCAATTGGCCAAAATTCTTCAATATCTTTAGAAGAACATGGAACTTGTTGTTTCGTTCGATTTTCAATATCAACTCCTATCATCTCTGGTCTTTACAAAGAACTGCTATCATTTTTCACATTTTCTTCTGCGAATATGACATCTATGTTTATAATAACCTTATGGGCAATGGGATTCCACATGCGATACCCTTTCACTCCATCAGCATACCCTAAGAAGACACACTTTCTGGATTTTGGATCCAAATTAGTTGTTTCTTGGGTGATATACATCGCATATGCAATACATCCAACATATAAAGGTTGGAATAATCAGTTGGTTTTCCAATCCACATCTCCATAGGTGTATTCGGATCAAATGCGATTGATGGTGACCGATTGATCACATAACATGCGGTCAGAACTGCTTCAGCCCTAAACGTGTTTACCAAGCCGATAGTTCTCAACATAGCTCTTGTTCTTTCCAACAGGGTTATATTTATCATCTTTGCTACACCATTTTGTTGAGGTGTGTGCCACCGTGAAATGTCTTTTGATTCCCTCTTATTGACAAAACAGATTAAACTCATCGCTAGTATATTCTTCTCCATTAGCTGACCGCAAGCCTTTGATCTTTTTTCCGGATTCAAGCTCAATCCGCTTTGAAGATTTTGAAAACTTCAAATACATCTTATTTCTTCTTGATAAGGTACACCCAACATCTACTGAAGTAGTCATCAATGAAAGATACAAAGTATTTTGTACCTCCTAGAGACATCTCCGGTGTTTGCCAAACATTAGAATGAATCAGATCCAAGATAGCCTTGCTTCTAGCAGTTGAACTACTAAATTTGGATTTGTGCAGCTTATTTGTAACACAATGCTCATAAAAGGGTAATGTGGCCTTTTGAGCCCCGGGAGAAGACCTTGATCTACAAGAATCTTCAAGCCTCGTTCTGACATGTGATCCAGTTTTTGGTGTCACAACATTATTAAGACCGTTATATATTGAACCTGATTTTGTGACATTTGCTTCTTTTTCCCGTAGTGTATTTCATTTAAGCATGTACATATTTTGTACTATCTTTTTAGCTTTCGGCACGACTAGCGCATCCATGACAATTGTCATTATCTCATTTCCACATAGGTCTTGCATCTTATGCCTCTAACTATCCAACAAACAATAGATTATTTGTCAAGCCTTTCATGTATCGTACCTCTTGAATGGTTTGAACTATCCATCTTCAGTTTTCACCTTGATGGTACCAATGCCAGCGATATTCAAACATGATCATTTCCCATAAACACAGATCCTCCTGATATAGGTTCATAATCATAGAACCATTCTCTCTGAAAGTTCATATGCCATGACGCTTTTGAATTAAGAAGCCATACATCTAAGAAATTTTGTATGTCTTTAGTAATCTTGGTTACCTCGTGTACAACACTTCACCATTAAGGGTATTTGCAACGTTTGCCTTGAGACTTTGTTATTTTCTCTTTATTTTTATTATAATGCCAACACTGCTTCTTTGTATGACCTTTCTTTCAACAGTGAAAGCATTTAATAACCTTTTTATTCCAACATTTGGTTTGTCAGCATATTGGCTCCCACTTGAACCGTGTTTCGTTGATTTCCCTTTGATCATCGCTAAGGCCTCTACTTGTTGTGAGCCTACCAACATGTCCTACTTATTTTTGTGCCTCCATTCTTCTTCCAGAACAGTAGTCATCGTCAAAGACTATATAGTCTGTGAGAAGATTGCTAGTCATGTTCACGATGAGTGAATCATACGAATTTGATAAACTTTAGAGCAAGATCTCAACACGCTCTTTTAAATATATTTTGTAACTCATTTTGGAGAGTTTCGAAAATAGCGTATTGAGTGTACTTATATGCTCTATCATGGAAGTAGGTTCCGACATCCGGAGAGTGTATAATTTTCTTTTAAAAAGATCTTATTATGGAATAATTTATCTCATATAGATTTGAGAGATACTCCCAGATTTTCTTTGGAGTCTCCAACTCTTTTACACTATTGTGATGTAATCAACGAGACCAAGGTGCAAACTGGTGATAGCACTTTCATTTGTTTTGTTCCAATGCTCATCAACCATATCATTCGGTCTTTTCCCAATAGCTGCCATACAACCCTCTTTCATCAAAACAACGCTCATTTTTGTTTTCCATATCGAGAAATTATTCTCGTTGAACTTCTCTATCTCATACCGTGTTGACATTTTATGAGTATTTATCTCATTATAACCCAATCATCATATGAACAACTGGTATTAAACCAGGTTCTGATTCCATTGTTAAGATTGGATGTGGATAAATAACTATTCGGCAGAGATGAGAAAAAATATAAAAATGGGGCAATGGGGTTTTACGTGGTTCAGCAAAGTGCCTACGTCCACGGGCGAACAATAGAAGGTTTTTAGTGACTCTCGAGAAATTACAACATTTATCTCAAATTCAAAAGAGAAAATATTGATATTTCTCTCTAACAATTTGGAAAAAAAACACTCTCAAATATCCAAAAGAAAATATCCAAAAATTAAGAACAAAATATTTTTTTCTTCTTGCTTTCTTTTCTTCTATTTGGGATGATTTTTCAGAGGTGAAAACACCTCATATATATATATACAAAATTTTCAAAAAAATTCAAAAAAATTCTTATATTTATGGGACTCATAAGGTTATATTTTTCTTTAAACGGTATCTAACTTTTGTTTTTTGTTGATCACCACTAAAATGGTTTTGATGACTTTCAGTTTGTAATTAGATATAATTCAATCTAAAATACTTTTTTAGTTCAAAGTTTGAAATTATCAAAAACTATATATATAATCTATAATTAAGATGTTATGGGATGGAATAATATATAAGAAGGGCTGACATTGGAATGGTCCACTATTTGATGCAGAATTGCCACTTGAACTCGGTTGCGAAGAAAGTGGCCTCATTGACGGCCCAAAAACGATCCAACTCGTCACTAGCAAGTGGTTTCTCGTTCAAGGAGTGTTTGGTAACAGGGTCAGGTATGGTCTACCTTGGGAGAGCATGGGGTGATTACTCTCGAGTTGTCTTCTCCTACACTTACTTGGACAACCTTGTAGCTCCACGAGGTTGGAGCGATTGGGGCGACCAGAAGCGTGACACGTAAGCCATCTATCTTCTTAATTTACATCTTCAATAATTAATCTATTTACATAATGTATATATATATGAATGTATGAGCAGAAGGGTGTATTATGGAGAGTACAAGTGTAAGGGACCAGGTGCCAACATTACGGGACGGGTACCTTGGGCAAGAGTTCTGACCGATGAAGAGGCCATTCCTTTTCTTGGCACTTATTTTGTTGATGGAGATACTTGGCTCATCAATTAATCATAATAATACCTTTTAAATTTAATATTTTCAACTATATCCGAATAATTCTAAATAAATAAAATTCGGATCATTGTTTCGAATTATTGCATCCACGTATATTTGGTTATCTATGTAAAATTAAGAAGGTCAAACGTTTGCATGTCTCATTGTTATGTATTTGCTGAAATAAAATATAATTTCGTATGCGTTTGTATTGTTTCTGCAATCATTTAAGTTGTTTATGATATGGAAAAAACAACTATATAAATGCCAAAGAATTTAATCACTTCACTAATGATGTACAAACTATACATCATATCGTGTATAAGTATATAAAAAAAGATGAATTGTGTGAAGTTTATGAACTCCTAAAGAGCTCGAGACGTGGGACCCCGAGACGAAGCGAGTAGGTGGCTTTTTTATACTCACCCCATGAGAAAGGTTTATACCGGCACCGATTCCCCGGCGAAACCATCTCCGGCAACGGCGATATCTTCGCTTCTAACGGTGGCGCCGCGAAGTACATCGCCGACATCCGTGGTTTCGCGGCCGTGTTGGCCATTACTCTGTGCCTCACGCTCTTAAATCTCCCGTTCGTCAACGCCTAAAGTTTATCATTTAAAAACAAAAATTAACTCACCTAACAATAATCACCATAATTGAAATAAATAATAAAAAAAGAATAATACCTGAAAGCAGTCACCGACCAAAATGTAAAAGCAAGTGGGGTCGGAAGGGATGGGGACCCAGAAGGCGTCACGTGAGGAGATTTGGAGACCATCAACGTCGTTGGATCTCAACAGAGTGAGGATCTGAGGGTCTGAGTGCTCTCCGAAACCTATCTGACTAACTCCCTTCAACGCGTATGGGACAGGTGGATAGTGATTTAACCGTAGGATCGAATCGCTTTGGACGTCTCTGATTAGTTCACTTAACACCGTCGATCTCTTTCCCCATATCTTCTCCGCCGTCAGATCCAATATCTCGCATGCCAGGCTTTTTACTGCGCCTATGTAGTCATTCGTCGCCGAGCTGCTCAAACATGCCACGTCAAATAATGTATAAATTCATTTATATTTCTCTGTCCATATAAATTCATATATTCATTCAGAAGTAAGTTTCGTAATTCATATATTGTTATTATGAAATATAAAGTAGTTCATATATAAATTTTAAAAAAATGTAGTACAGAACAAATTGATGCAATTTTATTTAAGTTTTCATATTGATTTATAAACGAGGGGATGAAAACAACAAAATAAACGTGCATATATATATATATGGATATATAAACGGGATAATTAATGTGTACGTGATTTGAAGGGAGATAAATATGTGGAGGAATGTCCCTAGCTTAGGGCCCGCAACTTTATATATATACAATGATTTTTTGTTTCAAATAAAGTTTATTAAAATTTTTCGAGAAAGGAAATTAAAAGGTCAAAATCTAAGATTTACCTACGAAGATTGATTGACCTATTAGATCTTATCCAGGTTTCTCTTTACGTTGCAAAAGTGTTCATGCGGATGTCACTTACAATCAAAACTTCATTTTGACTTGGTCACTTTATTATTTTATTCCTTTTTAATTTCTTAATTCTATCCTGTACTAATAATCTTTAGGTACGTGCATATACAATTATTGATCTAACTACAACAAAACATGGACCCACGAAAGGGTACTATCATACACATATATATTAAAAAAATTTGATACCAACAAACTTCTATTAGAATTTAAAAGGGTCGGGAGGAAAAATTAAATCCTATAATTTAAGTAATCAAAAGAAAAGTTAATAAAGAAAACATGTCGACATCTAAGGGTACAATGCATTTGAAAAGCAGGAGATATTTGTCATATCATGTTATCGTCCTTGAGATCTACATAAAATCAATCAAATATGATATATAGTGGTTATAACAAAATCATTTGTTATCGGTATTTACTATTGTAATTAATAGAATAATATTAATTTGCAAAAAGCTGGAAGAACAAACACCATATAAACTATATATAATTTAGACAGCTTGCATTAAAATTAGTGAAGGGGCAAAATCAATAACAAAAAGCCGTGTCTTCGGGTCTTTATCCATTTCACGGCATTACATCTCTCCTTTTAGGTATCTAACAATTATTCGCAGCAATAATCACAAGGTCGACTTTAATACATTAATATATTTGTAGTATCGTTCATAAAATTTACTCTAGAAATGAGAAGAAACTAACGTCACTATATATATATATATATCGTCAAATTGTTATATATATATATATATATATTCTTCGTATTTCAAAACCAAAAAGTATGGTTTTGATTTAGTATAGACGCATGAGAATTTGCATGTGCGTGTATAGTGGTAAAACTAATTAACTGAACTCAAAGGGTGAATTTGCATAATCATAAGACATAAGTACCTGAACTCAAAGGGGTCATCACGAGATATAGTTCCAGATTTGTCGGCAACGGATGAGGCATTTGCATGTAGAAGAAGATACTCGAGCTCACCCATGTCGCCGTTAAACCCAATGTTCTTGCATCCATATCCAAAAGGACTCGCCGGACCGGCACGTAGCTTTTCCGACGCCGGTTTCTTGAAGAACTCTTCACCTTCACGTTCGAATCTCGATATAACATCTGAACTCACTCCGTGGTTTATTATCTTGAAGAAACCATGTTCTTCGCAAGCTTTTATGATAGTTTCCGACAGTTGGGACTTATCTTCGAGAGAGAAATCGATTACCGGAAAAGCATACTCCGGTAAAAGTTTGGTGTTCTTGCCGGTGGGTTGTAATGGAATTGGAGAATGCAAAACCATTTTGATATGAAGATTATTGGAGGAGATAAGTTTCTGCACGATAGGAAAAAATCTTGGTTTTATTTCCTATGCTGAAGTTCAAATATGGGAGGTGGTGTTCTCATGGCGGATATGACGTCTATTTATATAGTGTATGGAGAGAGAGAGAGAGAAGTAATCCATAATTGTTTATTTTTCTTTATTTTTTACTATAAAAGTAATGGGTTCTCAACATATCGTGTAAGGTGAGCATGCCGCATGTCATCAATTGAACGGTCGAATTAAAAGTTTAAGGAAAAAGAAAAAATATATTATAGGGAAAAAAGTTCACTTAACTTTGTAATTAGTCTCCCTAAAATCCGGAACTGAATACAATATTAAATTACATTTATACAACAAACAAATCGAAAATAGGAGGAATAATTTTTCCTTTTATTCGGACGACATTAAATTAAATTAAATTAAATTAAATTAATATACTAATTATAGAAACAAAATTAAAAGAGAAAGGGTGAAGGTTAGAGTATCACGCGCCAAAGGCGGAGCGTGAGGTAGGGAGAGAGGTGGGGCCATGTGTAGGGACCGGTATGTCGGCACGTAGTGGAGGAGTCAACGTTGGCGGCAATTATTAACCGTCGGATGAAATACCTCCATTCTTCACGCCTTTTCTAAAGCGCGTGGGCTTTTTTTATTTTTTATTTTTATAAATTTTATCCACAACCATACGTGTATTAAATAGAATTTTGAAAAAATAAATATATTTCAATGGGAAAATTTTCAAACGATTTTCTTAGTTCATGTATAAATTAATACCATATATAATTTATTTATTCCAAGTCTTGCCCATATGGGTAGGTAACGATATTTATTATAATGATTAACGAATGATGGATATTCAATTATTATTGCAGATTTATACTTAAAAGATATTATCAGGAAAAAATAATTGGATTGAGAAGAGAGGAGAAAAGTTGACCAAACGGAGACTGGGAACATGGAATCTGACAGATAGCCGACTTTATCCCATGGATGAAACATACATTGGTTATAAAACCAATCTTTAATTGCTCAATTTATTTTATTGGTCCAACTTAATAAATTATAAGCGTGTGTATATGTCTATGTACATACTATACATTTATTAAAATTTTTAATTGATCGGTTTAATAAATACGACAGTCGGTCACCCAACCGCGAGACAACCTGCTTCTTCTTTTAATATTTTATTTTCTTCTTTTAATTTATATTTCTTTGGTTGGGGTCAAGTTCGTTTTCAAATTTCATCTCATGTATTATACAAAAATTTGGAATAAAATAAAAAATCGATATTTTTTTTATTTGATAATATTGAGGGGACTTACATGTAGAATTTATTTGCAGGAAGAGTTGTTATTAGACATTTAATATGAATATTGAAATATAATAGATGGCATATTTATTTAATGTTAACGAGCGCCGAAATTAACTACAAGAGGAATACACATGCATGGAAACAGCCGCAGTTGGAATCTCTCGGTCGTTACAAGTTCTCTATTCGTCTTTTAAAAATATATATGTACCAATTTTTTATGTAAATAAAATAAGCAAAATATTGACTTTTACTTGTATTATTACAAATACGCACTATGACATTAATGAGGAGAGAACATATATTCGAATTTTAAAATAAAAAGTATAATCTGCATATAAATGGTCTTTACTAAAAAAACAAATGTTGATTGAGATTAGTTAGTTCAAGTTTTAATTTAGATATTTTATGATGTTTTCTTATTTTTGCACATTAGAGGTTCATTACAGTTCAGATATTTTGTTATACAAATCGTAAAAAATAATCTAATACATCGTTATAAATTATATACATTTTTATACTCTTTTTAACCATTTAAACTATATACTGAGGTTTTTACACATTAACTATATCTTTTCCATTTGAAAGTGAAAGTGAAGAGTAGATCAATAATATATATAAGTTGGTCTTAGCAGTATGTTTAGATCTAAATTGATCATTTAACATATATGAAAATCGAAACAAATAGTTTATCAGGATTTAGTAGATATAATAATTAATGATCACATTATATATATATATATAATTGCAAGGAAAAGTGAAATAATTACAAAATCCAACAATAACGGAAAAATGGGAAAACATTTGAATTTCTTTGGTCAGTTTTTTTTAATATATTTTAATGAAAAAAAAGTATAGGTTATATAGTTTTGATAAAGGTACAATGTATAATGAAATGTCATGAAAGTTACAGATGAACGAAAATTGATAAATGATATCGGATGTCTCATAAATTAGGTCCCCATGTTACATGACCACTCATTTTTCAACTTTTTATTTATTTTGTAGCAATCGTCTTATATATAAATGTGTATATATATATATATATATGTGTGTGTGGGTGATCATTCATTCAGTACAGGGCTTTGTCTTAGTCTTGGGTCCTCCTCGTCCTTGGTGGTCTACCACTTCGGATTCGGCCTATAGATAGCATGAATGATTTGGGATTTATCAGATGGTTATGTTCAGTAAACACATATAAAACTGCGATTTCACTCATGTACACATATATGTAATGTATGTATACATACACCATGTATGTGCATCTGAAAACAAACAGTGGCTTAATGCTTCTAGCTAGAAAAAGTTACACTAGAAATGTGTTTGAATTTCTCCTTGATGGCGGCTCTTATTCCCATTCCAATTGACTCTGGTCCTACATACTTCACAACGCACTCCTCCCCTTCAACGGATAACACTTCCACGCTTCCACCGTAGTTCTTGATTGCTGGCCTCAGTATGTCCAGATGACCATTCACTGCCTGTGTTATTCACCAATCAGTTTATATCCACATCACTCACCATTCACTGCCTCTGTTATTCACCAATCATTCATATCCTAATTTATGCATCTTTCCCCCAAATTTCACCAAAAGCCATTAGAAGGAGCCTCACCTCAACGGTTGTTGCCTCGTTGACGTCTTCATCAAATACTTGCCTGATATCTTTCACAGCTTCTCCAAACTTTTCCTTCAATACTCTCTCTATCCCCATCTTCATGGTTGTCGTTGAACTCGGACAGGTGCCACATGCTCCTAACACAGGCACGATGAAAGATCAATAAGAAGAGCCAGAGCCAGAAAGTTATTTTCTCCTGAAGTTCAATTCTGTCGATTTACAAATCAGTAAGAAGAGCCAGAAAGTTTCAAAGTTTTGGCTCAATGCTCGAACACAGAGCTTTGTAGATAAAGAAACCCAGCAAGACCGTAGTATTCATCAATCAAACAAGCTAAAGCTAAAGCTAAAGATTAGTGGCAAAGTTGCCAGATTCCGTCATCCAATAACCAAAAGTTGCTAGCTTTTTGGGACAAAATCAGCAATCATGATAGCTCTGAAATGCCCAGAGAATGAAGACCCACCTTGGAGTTTGAGAGAAACGACGCCTTCTTCAACAGAGACCACATCAACGTTCCCTCCGTCGGCGATCAAGTACGGCCTCACATCTTCAAGAACCAAATCGACGTTTTGAGGCGTTAGTTCGAACGTCTGGGCCGAATAAAGCCCCGGAGATGAGGCGCTCGACGCCACGGCTTCGCCTTCGTTCGATGAATTAATTGCCGAGCGGCGCGAGATCGCCGTAACGGAGATTGGTCTCCGTCGATTAGGGAAGCAGACAAATCTCGACCTTTTAATGAAAATCCCGGAGAACCCATTTGTGGTGGACGAAAATGGAGCCAGGGCTCCGGATATCCCTCCGGTGGCGGTGGGTGTCGAGAGAGACGCCATCGATGGATCTCTCTGGAGCAGATGTGGTATATTCACGGAGACTCCGAAAGTTGAGTATATTTCTGCAGCAACAAATAAATATCTTTTTTCCCGTCAAAGGGCTCTCTTTTTATTCTGTCCCAAAACAATAAATTAGCTTATTTTTAGGTTCCAGTTTGAGATGACTGCGAAACTGCGTCCGGCAAGACATTAGAATCAAAGGTCAATATTAGGTTAGAGTGATGACAGCCGAGCAGACCGAAGACATTTAATGGTAGCATTTGTAATAAAGATAAAGTAAAAAAATAAAAGGAAGTGTTGCTAACGAAGCTTAATTATATAATTATCATCTCTTGTTTCTGCTTTCGTCTTTCTCTCTCTCGTTTCTTGAACAGTTTCTCAAGGACTCGCTTTGCCTCACAGTTGGGGAAATTTGTGAGATCGTAGTAGTGTGGGGCTATATCTACCAACCTTCATGAAAGTAGAAAGAGTCGATCCAAGATAAGTTACACAGCCGAATTTGAAGGAGAAACACATGTAGCGACTTACCATTGTCCCTTGATATCTGTCACTGTTCGAATAAAGTTCCTGCTGGTCAACACATACTCATTGTAGATAACCCATTCTGCTTTATGATCTAAGCAATTAGATGGATGCAAATGGACCACCTGCCATAAAAAGGAGCAGAAACCCATCATAACCATATGAACAGAACGATAGAAAGTGTTTGGATGAACGGAATCGTACATACTTGGTTGTCTTTAACGGTCAGATAGTGACCAGCGCGTTCCAAGTGAGCCACCTGCATGAAATATCCTGCAAGCATAGCTTTTCTTATGTTTACGTAGTAGTTGCGGTGGTTGAAGTCAATGCTGCAGAGCTTCAGGTTAAATCTGGCCATGATCCGCACAAGCTGTTGCCTCACTTTATCCGCAGATTTCAACGCTCTATGGTTGATAAAATTCTCATAACACCAGTTTGGATCCTCATCTGCCACCATCACTCAAATGAGAGAGACTTTGAAGTTATGATATCGACTACTTTAACATCAAAATAAGGCGGAATAAGAAAGATGGCTTACTGTTTTGCTTGTAAGCATGGTAAACGTTCAACAGCGTGAGATGGTCTCCATCGATGTGTCCAAACCTAGCTTTTGCCTCATCTGCGGCTTTTTGGGCCTCCCTAGGCCGGACAAAGCAATTGGGTACTAAGGAAACAATGGGTTTATCACAGAAGAGGCCCATGGAAGGTGGTCAGCGATGCATATAGGCGAGACGAATCCATTATCTTCATGAGAGACTACTGAGAAACCACAACTATCTGCATCAGGACTTACTCAGAAATCCTAAGGGGTATGTATCCCAATTGATGGCGTGGAACCCAAACAAAAGACTTTGGTAACAAAGTCTATTTAGACTTTCCCCATCCAAATGGTCTAGTGTCTACTTAAATGCACAGGTATAACCAAAGATCATTTGCACAAACATGCAAAAACAAAGCTAAGATTTCTAGTACCAATCAA
Organism: Gynandropsis gynandra; assembly: GCA_036759665.1. Classification (NCBI taxonomy): domain Eukaryota; kingdom Viridiplantae; phylum Streptophyta; class Magnoliopsida; order Brassicales; family Cleomaceae; genus Gynandropsis; species Gynandropsis gynandra. The sequence goes on from CM071867.1 coordinate 24,488,955, forward strand.
AGAGAACAATAAGTTACCTGACAACATGGCTGATACAGACAGAATCTCATTCGAGCAATTGAATTCAGGGCTGACTATTAGCATCTTCGCCATCTGTGGATCCAAGGGAAATTCGCTCATTATTTCACCCACCTTTGTCAAGTTCCCTTCATCATCCAATGCTCCCAAGTAATTCAGCACCTCTAGGGCTCTCATCAGTGTCTCAGGTGCAGGAGGATCCATAAAATCAAAATGCACCAGATCATCTATACCCAGCTTTTTCAAGGTTAGCACCGTATTTGCAAGATTTGATCGCGATATTTCTGGGTATGTCTGTGCCTGAAGATCATTATGGAAACTTTTCTCTGTGTAAAGTCTGAAACATTTCCCCGGCCGGGTTCTTCCAGCACGACCAGCTCTCTGGTGTGCACTCGCTTTAGATATCGGGGATACCAATAATGACTCAACACGAATTCTTGGATTGTAAATCTTTTGTTTTGCAAATCCAGGATCAATAACATACACAATCCCATCTATAGTCAGCGAAGTTTCAGCAATGTTAGTTGACACCACAATTTTTCTACCAGGAGGGCCACCTTCTGTCAATGGAGGAGGAGCAGAGTCAAAAATCTTTTGCTGAATAGCTGGAGGAAGCGTAGAGTATAGAGGTACAACTTTAACAGGTCCGACCTGATCACCAAGGTTTGAAATTTCTTTCTGTATTTTTCTGCAAGCATCCTCTATCTCCTCCTCTCCGGTTAGGAAGACAAGAATGTCACCAGGAGGCTCACACATATGTATCTGCACAACAGCTCGAATTGATGCCTCCAAGTAGTCCCTTTCGGGTTCTTGGGTATAGAAAATCTCAACAGGATGTAGTCTACCAGGAACCTTCATTAGAGGTGCACCACTAAAATAATCTTGGAACTTTTCAGCCTCAAGAGTAGCACTCATGACAACTAGCTTGAGATCCGGTCTATTTTTCAGAACCTCTTTCAGCAGACCAAACAGCACGTCTGTCGCCAAGGTCCTTTCATGGGCCTCATCAAGAATTATAACTTTATAACGTTCCAAAAGTGGGTCTGCCATTGCTTCTCTCAAGAGCATACCATCTGTTAGATACCTGCCAAAACCACAGAAAAAAAAAGAATCACGAGACATACAATTTTAAAGAGGTCATTAGACGGGGAAAAGACCGGATCTACAGCAGATTAAATGGGCAAGAAAAAGACTCACTTCAAAACAGTTCTTACGCTAGTGCAGTCCTCAAAACGAATGCTATAACCAACCTCTTCACCAATATTTACATCCATCTCTTCCGCCACACGCCTAGAAACAGACATTGCAGCTACTCTACGGGGTTGAGTGCACCCAACCATCCATTTCCTCCTTTTATCTGCAGTTTCCACATTCACAGCATCTAAAACAAACTGGGGAATCTGCAAAAGAGCAAAAGGGATCCCTTCGATAAAGCTAGTTGTTGAAGGAACGAACAGAACCAGTTGAACCGTGTCAAATGACAACAACAAGGCAAGCATAAGATTTTTCAAGGGTGCATTATTATTAGCAAATTGTTCTTAGTATCATCCAGCAAATAACCTCGAGCTAGTCTTGTATCCTTCAAACCCAAACCTCGAACTCAAATATGGCATCGTTCTTTCCCATATTATATAGAAAATAACTTTAAGAAACCAACCTGCGTAGTTTTACCACTTCCAGTTTCACCAACGAGTATAATCGTCTGATTGGCACTGAGAACCTGTAAGAACTCCTCTTTCTGCTGCCAAACCGGCAAAGTCTTCCTCTTCTCCAGTATCTCATAATACTTCTGCGAATGTGGTTTACTCGTCCACTTGTTTATCAAGCTGGTCCTGGCTCCACCTCCGGTCAACGCCGCTTCGCTTCCGTCGTTCGCTTGAGTCCCCATCTTCACCGATGGGTCATCCACAACATCAAACAAGCTCACCTTCTTCTTCATCTCGGTACCCATCTACTGGGGATTAAAACCCAAGAGAGAGAGAAGGGCAAATTCAGGAACCAAAACAGGGCTCGAAATCGATAATCCACCCAGAGCAGCGAGCAGAGAAGTAAGCAAAATCAGGTGGCAGAAACGAATTAGGGCTCATGTTGTTGAAAAGCGGTGAAGAAGATTTAATCATTTATTCAAAGGTCCCTTGATTTCATATAATTTATGGAATTTTCCTTTGTTTTATAATATTGATAAGAGTCCCCCTTAATCAGAGTTTTGGACGGCCCAGCCCATTTGTAAGAACATTAGTTTAAGATTGATGGTTTGACTATTCTGCGTTTCGGTTCTATATGGTTACTTGGATTTCAAATAATAATTTAATTTAAATTGATTCGATTCGATTATATATTAATAAAATATTGTAATCAAAATAAAATTTGAATTTTAATATATTCAGTTATTATTCGATTATTTCGATACTAATCATATAAATAAATGATAATATTGAATATTTTAAATAATCTTTATATTTTATAAAATATAATATAATATATTACTTAAATTTGATATTTAATTTAAATTATTAATTATATTACATACATACGCATTTGATAAATATCATTTATCTATTTATATTTTTTTATTTTTTTAACCAATCGGTTATCCACGATTATTCGATTAATAACCGAACTGAATCGAATACATTCAATTTTTTAACCTTCATATTCAAATTCGATTGGTTATTTTATTTTTACCAAAGTCGAATCGAACCAAATAACCATAATTTGGTTCGTTTGATTCGGTTTTATATAATCGAACAGAAATATCCACCCCTACCCTATTACTTATACCTAAGGGTAAATTTATCATTTTAGGTGCTAGATTTTCTTTAAGAAAAACCATAGTAATATTTTTAGAAAAGAGTTGAAATGCATTTTTTATCAATTATTTTATCTTATTTTGTAGACAACCATCATATATTTGACCAAAACAATACTAATTTAAGAAATATAATAAATAAAATCCAGAAAAAAAGTATTCAGTTATACCTTTTCCTGAATACTTCGAGGTTTCAACCGACATTATATTTATAAAAAAACATATAAATAAAAATATACCAATTTGATGTATATATATATGTGTGCAGTTTCCGAGAGGACAACTATATTCGGAGTTTGTCAAAGGCAAATGCAACAGGAAGCATTAATGACAGTTAGGTGGGAAGCAGGTTAATTAGGATCACACGAACTCCCCCTTGATTATCGGAATTATAGTTATTAGGCCGCGAAAATACCACATAATTTACAATTACTTAGACGATTGTTTAACATCTTAATTATTAGATTTTTAAGTCTTATCAAGTATTTAATATCTTTATTAGATTTTTCATAGAAAAAATAATATAATATCACATAATATACATATAATCTTCGAGAATATCTTTGATATTCTAATAAGATACCACTTAATATTTATAGAGTATCTCGTAGAATATAATCAGAATATCAAATAAAAACTCGAGGAATATTCTCGTAACAAACACAAGAATTATATTCGTTAATACTCTCCCTCAAATTGGAATGTGCAAATTGTAAACATTAAACTTGGAAGAAAAACGCCCAAGGGTCGGGTCGATATGCTGGAGAGCTTCGATTTCGGTACGCCGGAGGGCGTCGGGGTTCGGTACATCAAAATGGCGTCGGGTCAATACGTCGAATGGTGTCGGGTCAATACGTCGAATGGCTTCAGGTCTGGTCGTTGAAGTAATGGTTTCGGGCAGGAAGGATCTGGTTTTCGGTCAAATCTACACCAGTTTGCTGATTTTTTGTCGATGATCGCTGGTTTTCAGTGCACCGATCGAAGGTTGAAAACGATGAATAGTAAGGTTTTTGTTGGCAAATCAAACATATTAAAACAAGAGAAAGACAAACCAAAATAGGAAGGTTAGCCAGAGAAATAAGCAGTGACCGTCAGTAAGCAAAAGGAAGTCGACCAAGGGGAAGCAAGAGAGATCTGTTCGCTAGAGAAATAAGAGAGATCATGATTCAAAATGGAGAAAAGAAACAAATTGGGACAACAATGTCGTGAAACAGACCGAGATTCAAAGAAGAAAGAAAGAATATCTGATTTCGGATTTGGGAAAGAGACAATGAAAATGAACAGGTTGAGGTTCGAGATCGAGTGTTTAGTTGGTAAAATAATGATTTTGAGTTTCGTTGGTGGTCTATCGGAAGTTGTAGGTTCACGGCGGATAAAGAAGATAATGAATAATGTTTTGTTTTTTTAAGAAATAGAGTCGAGGAAGGAGAATCACAGAGAAAGCAAGATTGAGATCGAAAAATCAAACAATTGTTTCCAGCTCTGATACCATGATAAAATATACAATTGCATCTTGGAATAAGTTGAATCAATTCATCGTTATTTTATTAATCACGAAATAGTTTCTTATATAGTATACAATATCATACAAAATATAATATCTCATAATATTCGTACAATATTCGAGAATATCTTCGGTATTCTAATAAGATATCAGATAATATCCAATATCTCATAGAATATCATCAGAATATTAAGTAAGATTTCGGAGAATATTCTCGTATCAATCACACAGATTATCTGTTCATACGAACCCATATATTACAAAATAAATTAGCTTATTTGTAATATAACATTTTATTGAAGTTGAAAATTTTGAGAATACATTTGTACAATTATCGAATGTACAAATAAATAACGTATTAACATATTAATTAGGCTTCCCTTTTAAAAAATATTATTAACATTTTGTTCCCTTTCTCACTTAATTTAATAACTTTGTAGTTGAGTTTGCAACAATTAAACCAAAAAATATATATTTTCTATTCTGTTAATGAAAATTGATGATAATTTATTCTTTACGATAAGAGTGGCATTTGCATGTTTTCATGATCTACCCTTTTAAATGTTAATTATTTCTTTCATTATACGTTAAATCATTAATCTTCTTTAATTCAATGTTTTATTACATGTTCTTATATAATCTAACCCCCTTTTAGTTATTTATCTTTTTTTTAGTTTCATTTGATTTATATTCACAAACATTTAGGTCGGTATTTGTAAGATTTACATAAACATTATTGATACAAAAAATAGGGAACAATATACAACATATAAATATAAAAATTTGATTAAAAAAGAATGCACATAAACAAATACCTTATAAAAAAAGAAATAGTTACATTTGAAAAAATAACTGAATAAGATCAGAGGAAAATTTTGTAATTAAGCTAAACATGTGGCAACGAATCTTGATTATATAAGTGTTAAGCTAATGTATTATTTCGTTGTCAAGTTGTACATGATAAAATTCTTAGATTCGTCGTCCTTATGATGTATTTATGTTCGATTTTAACATTATAACTATATTTATTTCAAATTCAGATTTACATTTTCATTTATTTATTTTTTGAATAAGATGAAATGGCCGAGAGGAGAATATTTTATGTGTATCCCATTGACACAATTACAAGACGAATATATACAAAATGAGAAACTTAACCTAATTGGTTAAGATAGGAAATAAACAGATATGGTTAGCATACAATCCGCAAAAAAAAAATGCAACTGAATCATTGACTTTCCATAACACCCCTCAAGTTGGTGCATGAAGATTGCGCCCAACTTGCTCAAGAACACGATAAACTCTTTGCGTCCAAGAGCTTTAGTGAAGATGTCGGTCACCTACAATCGAGTAGAAACATGTTATGTAGTGATAACATCATCAAGAATCACATCTCGTATAAAATTGATAATTGACCTCTATATGTTTCATACGGTCGTGAAACACCGGATTAGAGCTGATGTGAAGCATCGCCAAGCTATCGCAATAGAGCCACATCGATCGACTATGAGAGACAATCATGTTCTTAAGTAATGCCTTGAGCCAAATGAGCTCAAATGTAGTCATGGAAATACAAGATATTTCGCTTATGTAGACGAGCGAGATACCACATTTTGTTTCTTTGTTTTCCATGAGATCGGTGAAAAACCAAGATTGATAAATCATCTCGTCAAGGAACGTCGGCTCAAAGGAGATCCGGCCTAATCAGAGTTACATCACTCGTATACATGTAGATCTGAATCCACTTAAAGTAAAACTCCTTGACCTGGATCATCTTTGAGATAATGAACCAGACGAAGAGTTGCATCATAATGATCACGACGCAAAGCATGCATAAATTAGGATAAAATTTGAATAAAGTATGAGAGCTCTGGTAGATTCACAACCAAGTAAATCAATCGGTAGACAAATTGTCTATAAGATGTTGATCCTCGAAGAAATCAGTATCTGTGGAAAGAAAATGATGATTTTTATCATTGGGAAAGGCAACCGGCTTGGCACTAAGATGTTCTGATTTCGAAATGATTTCTAAGATATATTTTCGTTGATATAAATAGATACTCTTCGAGTTACGTGCCATCTCAATACCCAAGAAGTACTTAAGAAATCCGAGATCTCTCATGTGAAACCAAAATCTCAAATATTTCATTAAAACATGTATAGTAACATAATAATTACCCGTAATGATCAAATCGTCGATGTAGATCAAGACATAGACGGACACCCCTAGAAAAAATGTGAACAATGAATGGTCAGATGGCAACTGAACAAAACCATAAGATTTGAAGGAACGAGCAAACTTCATAAAACCAACAACGAGGTGCTTGTTTCAAGTCATAAAGAAACTTCCGAAGGCAACATGCATGGAACGGGTCCATAGACTGAAAACTGGGAGGATACTTCATGTAAACCTCCTCGTTGAGATCATCATGGAGAAACGCATCGAGAACATCCATATGATGTACTTCCTAATCTCGAGCAGAAGCGACTGTGAGAAAGAACCGAACCGTAACTAACTTGCCACCAGAGCGAATGGTTTTTTGTAATCATTTCCCTTGGTTTTATTGTTTCCGAAAATAACCAAACACACCTTGTATGGTTCAACCAATCTATCGAAACAATATTTTATCTTGAACACCCATTTACTTTCAATCGCTCTCTTATATTAGGTTAAGTTTAGTTAGATTTGGAATTTGTAGTTTAAGTGTTCGTTGAAATGTCTACAAAAAATTGATTATTTTAGTTTAATAGCACATATATTAAGTTATATGTTCTTGTTTAGGTTAATAAACACATATATTAAATTATATGTGTTTGTGAAATTATATTAGAATCAATTTAAGTTAAATTCTTTTTAAAATAAATATTGAATTAAAACTTGAAATTAACAACAATTATAATATTTTCATTTAAATTTTAGTATGTCTCATCGCGTAGGAAGAGGTGGTAACACGAGAAATCATTCTATCTCGGAGAAAAGTGCTAATGGTCCATCTCCTCCACAACACAAGAGATAACTCGATATGGTATTTTCGGATTTTAAGAATCCGAATTTATTCCAAATACTAGATCGACACAATATATGCCGTATCCATTTTATCAGCCGATGCCACCACCAGTCGAGCCAATTCTGCATCACGAACCTCCGATACATCACGAACCAACCATAGAAGAAATTTTATCGATGGATGAGGAAAGACGTAAATTTCCTCGTTTAGATCCAAGTCGTGAAGACGGTGCACAATGGTACGTAACACTAAATTTAAACATAACTTTGTAAATAGTTAGTTAATTAAGTGTTAATTTACCTTAGATTTGATTTATAGGTTTGATTATGATCAACTTTCTCGTCATATAACAAAGACGATGAAAGCTGATTATGATCGTCCATGTAATAACTAGACGCGGATCGATCCCGATATCAAGGAATAGTGGTGGAAATCTTTTGTGGTACGTTTTTACTAATATTTATTTTAATAAAAATTTAAATAATAGTTTAAAAAATAATTATTTCATTATTTCAGCCAAAATTTTATTGGAACCGTGAGATTACCGGCTGGTAAAGTCTGAATTTGAACGGGTTACGGGAGTTTGACTCAAAGCTTTCGTAAATGATTGCAAAAGAGATCGAGATAAAAAAAAAGCAATCCGTTTGGATGGCAGATCATGTCTGGGAACAAATGTGCGTTTATTGGGATGATCCCAGTTTTAAAGAGAAAAGTGAGCGCGCAAGTCAATCCCATTGTTCCGATAGAGAAGAATACGGGATGAGTGCACATATTGCTGGTTCTCGTTCTTTCGCAAAATTTTACGAAGATTTGGTAAGCTTTTTAATTTTTTAGGATTTTATATGATTGACATTTGTTTAACATTACAAACATATATTTCAAATTTGTTTTAGAGGAAAGAGAAGGAATCTGAACCGTCGTTCGTAGAATTGTTGGAACGTACACACACTAAGAAACGTATTTGTGGGTAAATACCAGAGCGAAACGTGTTCACGACGACGTTCAACTATACTATACATTAATTTTTATTTTACTCTACAAACTCAACTATCATCATTAAAATCTGTTTTCGAAAAACAAAGGTTATCATTTCAACTATACTAAACCGAAAATTTCTAGAAATTCTCACTAACTAGTCAAGTGTATCTCAATCTCCTCATAGTACAATTGTTTTTTCCCTAAGTACATCCAACTTGTATATTACTAACTTAGTTTTTCATCAAGCATTATAATCACCTTTCTTTATTTTTTTTATGTTTTTTTACCTTCTTTTCTTTTCCTAATTAGTATTATATACTTCTAGGACGCTGAATTTTTTTATTAATTCATATTCACTACTTAAACTAAGGTTACCTCATATGATGTGTATCATAGCGGAGTAGGCATGTTACTGTCATGTACCTACAGGATATCCACATTGATTCATAGTCCCATCAATTCGATCCGAGTAGTGCACTCATGTCAACAAATGTAAATTCAAGACTTTCATTTTTAGGCTGACATCAGAGTTGAGGAATGCTTAGCACATACTTCTTCATTTCAAAGCTTTTCAATTTTTCAAGTTTTCTTCTTAAGCGATGAACTGCACCTCAAAAACTGTGAATTGTACTATAAATAGATTCAAATGCGCTTGAATATTAGAATTCATTTAGAATAATTCATTCGTTTCAAATGTCACGTGAATTTCTTTTCCTCTAGATTTTTTAATAAGCATATAGCTCATAATTCACAAACTCTATAAAATTTTCAAATATATAAATCTTTTCATATCCAATGGTTTAGTGTGTATGTCCACTAGTTGATGCTCAATACATAGTCTACCCTCTAGTTGTTTCTTCTCTAAAAAAGTGATATCTTATATCATATGTTTGTTCCTAAAGTGTTATACAATATTCTTGACAAATTTATTGCACTTATATTATCATAATGAGCCACTAATACTTGTACTTAATCGGCCAACATTTGCTTCATCCACAGAAATTGTGTATAACAACTTCCAAGAGCTATGTACTTTGCTCCGACTGTGGATAGAAAAGTTGCATTTTGTTTTTTTGTTCAGCCCTGAAATTATGTTACTTCCTAGAAAGAAACATCCGGCGGTAGTACTTCTTCTATCATTTGCATTCCGCCCTTATGCGCATTACACAAACCTACAAGATTATTATTTGTATCCTTGGAGCGGTACATACTATATTTTGCAGTTCATTTGACGTATTTAGTAATATTTTTTAACAACAAACAAATGCGTCTTCTTTGGTTTGGATTGGTATCTAGCATATATCTTTACACGTCAGATATACTTGCACTTACGTATAGTAGAGTTACAATCAGTGTTCTAAATGTCTCTGCATAGTTTCACCTAGTCCCCGTCCAACGGTCGACTAGATACCGACTAGTGAATGTGGATTTTTTAAAAATAATTTTCTCCAAAACAATGTTATTTTTATATTTATAAAAAATATAAAACTAAAATTAATTTGAAACATATATATTTTTAATCTCATACTCCAAACCCTAACAAATAAATTGTAAAAAAAAATTGATTCCCAAAATTAGGAAAAATAAATAAAAAAAAATGCTTAGACGCCAATTAGTCACCGACTAATTTCTCTAGGCACTAGACACTCACCGACCATCTGACTATCATCTAGCGACTTTTAAAACACTACTTCCAATCATTCCTATGTATAACCCGATATCAACATCTTCAACATATGCATTTTTTGTAAGGTTTGTTGTTGTAGACATCGACGTGTTGGTTGGTTTTTAATTATCCAATTTGACACATTAAACTAGGTATCTCGCATACTTGTTTAAATGAAATAAAAATTTCATCTTCCATTTGTTTGACTTGCAATCCAAGAAAGAATTTTAATTCACTCACAATGCTCATTTCAAACTCTTTTGCCATAGTCTCGACAAACCAGTCAACTTTATCATGCGAAGTAGACCTAAAAGATAGTGTCATCAATACATATTGGAATTACAAGAAGATATTCATCCTAATTATGCACGAACAAAGTTTTTTCACTCCTCCATTTTTGTATTCGTTGCTGAGGAAGAACTTAGTTAGCCTTTCATACTAAGCTCGTGGAGCTTTCTCCAATCCATAAAGAGCTCTCTTAAGTTTGTATATATGTTCAAAATTATGTGGATCTTTGGACCTAGGGGTGGGTGTTTCGGGTTAGCCGGACCGACCCAACCCGAAAAACCCAACCGTGAGATAAACGAGTTTTGTAGAAAACCCATATGGGTTCAAAATCTAAAACCCAAATGGGTTAGGGTGGATCCGGGTTGGGTTCGGGAGAACCCGAGGAACCCGAAAAAAAAAACTAACCCTTCTAACCTAATTTTTTGTATGTTAAATTTGGAACCCGAATTACCCGTTTAAACTTGAATTATCCGTTTAAAACCCGAATTACCCATTTAAATCCGAATTACCCATACTTAAATAACCCAAAAACCCGAAGAACCCGAAAGAACCCAAATACAATTCGGGTTTTTTTGGGTTCAATGTTTCAAAACCCGAACCCAACCCGAAACCCGAGGAACCCGTCCCGAAAATCAAATGGTTTTTTTGTTCAATTTTTTAGAACCCGAGGAACCCGTCCTGAAATCCGAAACGCCCACCTCTATTTGGACCCCTTGGGCAATTCTACATAAAATTGTTCGTGAAGTACAATCTTTAGATATGCACTTTAATGTCCATTTGAAAAATCTTATAGCTAGGAAAAATGCACTTCCAAGTAATAAATGAATGGATTCTAGGCGACGTTCAGAACATGGAATCAGAACAAGTGTCCCAAATTCCACCGAGAGAAGACGAGATGTAACCTTCTCTAAGTCAGAAAGAGTACAATGAGTTGTATTTCGAGGTAAATTCATTACAATTTAAAATAATTTTGTTATTTATAATCTTAATTAAATTTCGATATTTCTGTTACAACAAGTAACACCATACAAAGATCGCATATTTGGTCTTGGAGGAATGAAATCACAACATCCAAGTTCCTCCAAAGGCAAGGCAAAACCAGCGACAGACGAACTTCGAAATACTGTATCTAGAATACAACAAGCATGGAAAAAAGAACGTTCAGAATTACAAAGGGAGCATAAACAATCACAAAGGGAACGTCAACCGTTGATGAAAATGCTGAAGGAACAAATGTCTTCTATCAACTAGGATGCATGCAGAAACAATGATTCTGACGACGATAATTCGAAAGTACCACCAACAAATCTGTAAATAGATATTAATGATGTAAAAACACTAATTAATTAATATTAATTTTAAACTTATAAATCATAATTAAAATTTTTATTAAAAAAAACATTTCCGGACGACAACAGCACGATCCATAAAATTTTCAGATGGTACTGTTGCCGTCTGTGAAGTCGTGGCATTTTCCGTACGTAAGCTGGTCGTGTTTCCCGTCACGTTACGGATAGCCTTGCAGTCTGCAATTACGGACAGATTACAAACCTTTTTCGTCCATATTTGTGGACGGCTTGCAGATGTTTTTTTGCAAAGCGCGTTTGTGGACCACTTTTTTCAGTCCTAATTCGTCCTTACTAAATCATTAATTTCTTGTAGTTTCTGCCACCGTTCCACTTCAAAAGTAATAAAATCCATAACTTTGTTCACCCGCTCTAATCGGTATCTTGGTAGTGTGATCCTGAATGATGCAAAAATTATTAGCAAACAGAATGAAATAGTCTCGTAGTTCTAACAAATGAGAAATCGAGACTAGATTGAAGTTTAGCCCCTAAAAAAGAACACATCATTCAAAACCAAATTTTTCCCAAGTTGTACGGTCCCCTATATTGTCGCTACACTTAAGCGCCCTTCGACAAGTAAATCAAACACGATACCATCTCAAAAATATTCAGCAAACACGAGTATGACGTGGAAAGTTGTACGGTGAAGGATTTTTCCATCCACAAATTTGAATTTCTTCCAAGACTTAAGAGCATGACGAATGTTGACAGCCCATCCGTCGTAGTTATCACCACAAATGAGGGGTTGAGAGAGGATCAGTCTGGGATTGTCGCTCGGATTCAAATGGTACAGAGAAATCATTCGTAGTTGAACAATTACTCCATCACGAGTTGTCGCAGTCGGAGTTGGTGAGGGAAACTACAGAGAATCGAATGTTGCATAAACGGTGCAGTGGTCCCTAGAGGACTTTGGATGTTGTTAAGATCTGAAGATGAGAATCGAAGAGTTTCGTGCAAGGACTAGCTAAAGGTAAAGAAGGTAGCTTTAAAGTCTACAGCTTCGGCGACAAAAGACGATGGTGTATTGTGGAAGGTGGTCGGCGTTGGTGGTATGTGGTATGTCGTGGAAAGTGGTTTGTGTCGGTTGCAAGAGGTTTTATATCAAGGTCTGATTGCTGGCTTCAAACGACGAAAGAAATATCGGAGATTGAAGACGATGATTAATAAATTATTTATTAAGGAAAGATTTAGGCTTTAATAATGAAATAAAATCGAAAAAGGAGAATCGCAGAGAAAGCAAGATCGATATCGAAAAATCAAAAAATTATTTTGATCTCTAATACCATGAGACGAAACGACCAAAAAGATAATATTTTATGTCTACCCCTTTGACGAAATTACAAGACGGATATATACAAAACGAGAACTTCAATCTAATTGGTTAAAATAGGAAACAAACACAAATGATTAGCATACAATCCGTAAACAAATATATAATTGAATCGCTGACCTTACATAGCAATATTTACAAGTAATGAAATTTGGTCCAAAAAATTATGTAATATTTTAAATCCTGCAATATAATAGTAAGTTTACCATTTGCAATATAATATGAGACGGTATTTTAATGCTATAATTAACAAGAGGTCCAACTAATAATAACGTTATTATATATATATATATATACGTGTGTGTGAAATTAAATGAATAATTACCAATTTCCATAAACATATGTTCATGCCTTATTTGTTCATTAAGATATTAGCCTTCACGTGATAACATGCTTCCACGATCACGTGTGTAGGTTATGTATTTCGACATGAGATCTACAACATTCTAGCTATATCTTTGACCGATGATACATATATGCAAGTGTATATATAAACATACGTATATATATAAATATTACCCTTTAAGTCATTATTAGGTATTCGATTACAATTTGTGGTTTTTTAGTCATGCCTTAATCCGGACATAAAACTAAAACTGATCAATACAAAATTACACACAAATATTTATTTAGGCAAAGAATATGGTAAATGACAAGTTCCGATCTATTTTTAGTCAATAGATGTGTAAATATCTGAATACATGCAGGATATTTTCAAATGATACTTTCAGTAAGACGGTAACGATACATGTGATAGAAAAAATCAAGATTGATGCCCGTTAGTTCCCAAGTAATTAATGTCGTCACAATCATTGCATTTTTTACATTTTTATAATTATTTCTATGATCTTCCTTTTTAAATTGAAATTTTAACTAGTATAAATATCACTTGTATTTTCTACTTATTAGTTGATATGATTAATATAAGTATAAATATTATAATTATAATAAAAAATGAATTTCCACCATGAGAAATACAATGCTTTCCGTAACATAATCTAACAAAAAAATATTTATAGAGCAAAATTAGATAAAGCAAAAGTAAAATATAAGAAAAAATTTCAGAATCAAAATATATGTGAGAAAAATTATTACAAGTCCAAATGAATACGATTTACAAATACAGCATTATATAATCGCTTAAGTTCACTAAGTAATAATCCCTAACGAGTAGTTTACAAAATCTAATGTTTCCCAACAATGCCATTATTACCAGCCAAGATCAAGTACTTGTCTCTCCTCGTGAGGTTGGTGCACTCAAAACCCAAGGCCTTCCCGATCTCACTCTGCACGTGATTCGCCACCTCGAACTTCGCTCCTCCGTCAGGATCATGACATGTGGACGATCCAGAAACGGGGTCAAGCATTCGGACGGTGTATGACGGAGATGGGTCCATGAGGAAGAAAAGCGGGTCAAAGGCCTTGAGGCCACTCGCTGTTGTACCGTAAAAGAAGGACACGTGAGATTCCACGGCCACCGGAATGATGGCATCACTGATTTCGGAAAACAGAGGACTAAACCTGAGTAGATACGGTTCTCTACACGTTGTTCCTTCAGGACAAACCACGAGATCTCCTTGCTTCAACAACCTGTTCATTGTCTGCCCGTCGCGATTCCGGTCGCGGGTCAAACGTACGGTCTTGATGGGTGCCAAAATCTCGGAAACCCTACTTAAACTGTACGTGACCGCGGACATATTTTTCTTCTTAAGAGCGAAAGATATGTAAAGTGGGTCTAACAATGTCCTATGGTTACAAACATAGAGACAACATTTTTTGTCATTTGAGTCACGAGGAAAGGCGTGGACGTTATTGTTAGTTGCGGCGGTGAGCCGAAGACCCGAGAAGCATAGCAAAGGGATGGAGAGTGAGAAGGGGATGGTGAGCGCCACGATGAGTCTGGCTATGGCGGCCATGGCAGCGAAGGGGACCCACATGAACAGAGCCAGAGTGTTCAAAGGGGTCGGTTTGATAGCCAGACGACCGTCGTGAAAGATTAGTGGTTTGGGATACAAGTTTCGCGGTAGGGTATGCCAGCTTCTTTTGTCGCAATTTCTGACGAAGTAAATCTCCTGTTGAACACATGAAGATAGACTTCAGTTTGATTTTGACATGCATTATATATCAATAATGGAACTACCTAATAAGAGTACAGGCCATCGAAGTGAATCCTTGTCGCGACAAAACTATATATATATATATATATATATTTCCTGTTTTTCTCTTTATTTTAATGCAATGTATATATAGTATTTCTATGCAGTCATGTTTTTCTCTGATTATACGTGTCACTTGACAAATGACGCTTATCTGTTTGTGTGTACCAAAATTAATTTAAATTAAAGACCCGTCGATATTTTGATGTTGTTTAGTTGCTTTTTTTCTTCTTCTGCTAATATTGGTTTGCTTTTTGAGGTCCCGCACTTATATGGATATATAAAAACAAGCACTCAGAAATATTATAGAACTTCAGAAAAACTACAAAAACAAAAAACACGTTTGAAAAAAAAATTGGAAAAAAAGGCAACTTAGTTTTGTTTATGTTAAAATCAGCCGAAAACATAAAAATTAGTTATTTCCACGTCGGGAAGACCTTTTTCAAAGGAAATTAAAAAGGCAAATCACGTAGAAGAGAAAGGAATGGTAGAGTAAATCGATCCAATTTATATCATTGAAAATATCTATGCTATAGTGGTTTGTCGATGGTTGACCCATAATTTATGGAACTAGCGTTATTCGAGTAAGGAGACGACCAATTATGCAAATATCAAATTATATTAAAAAATGCTGTTAAGATTTTGTTAAATCGATATTAATATATGGAAAAAGGAAACTCGCCTGACAATGAGAGAAGAGATAATGGTGATGGGGGTTGTTGAGGGAAGTGACGCCAATGGCATCGCCACAATTTAGCTTCTCTAATTGAAGAAATTCCTGGCTGATCTTCTTATCCTCCATGAATCCAACAAAGTATCCACAAAACTCCTTCATCTCTCTCCCGATCACAACATCAATCTCCAAGTAATCTTTCAAGAACCCTTCAATCATCACTTGGGGAAGATCACTCACGCCAACCCTCTTCTTTGCTCTCCTCAAAACCTCAAACATCTCGAGCCCCACATCTTCAAGTAAGAACTTGGGCACCCCAAAGAAGCTCACCATTACCATCGTCTTCATGCCCATTTCGTCGTTCATCATACATATCAAAGGGTAAAGAATGAAAAGGATGAATGACCTTATTAACCCTCCGGCCTCGAAGGCCACGAGCATGAAGTAAGGGAAGAGAGATTCCGATTTCAGCAAGGCTCCTTCCACATTGAAGATCAACGTGTGGCGTGATAGGTCTGTTTGACGGGGCAAATAAGGGGATTTATGGTATTTCGATTTAGGGTTTCGATATCGTCGGAGAACAAACCGGTAGAATAAGAAGATGAGGGCTTGGAATATGGAAATCTTAGTAGACATATTTTTTCTTTCTTTTCTCCACGAGTGTTTTCTAGAGACCATGGAGATCGACGACGCTTTATATAGTCATGGCAAACCGAAAATGGCCTTGCAAACTAAGGAAAATTACCAGAATGCCATCGACCGTTGCTTGCTTGTTCAACTACAGCTGCATGGGCTTATTAAATGAGATTATCAAGAGCACATGTATTAGTGTGTTGGAAAAGTATACGCCGAGTAATTTAGAATGAGTTAAGTCAAATTTTTTCCTTAATTAATAAATGCCAAACGAAGGTACATACACGCTTTAATATACTTACGGATCCAAGTTTCTTTCATGTTTTTACTATACTATGAATTATTTTTTCTTTTGTCTTTTCACTAATTAATATATATTATTAATATCCAAATCACTTTTCAAATACAGTGAGGAAAAAACAAAGTCAAACTCTCCGATCGGATATTTTTTGCGTACATATGTGTTTTTAGATTAAGTATGCATGCCACCGTACCAATTTATAATGATTCATAAGAATTTACGAGAGCGTCTTTTGTTTCGATGGGTGATCGTGTTTAAGGATTCTTCGGGTCACCAACAAAATTTAAATGAAACTAAATTATGCATCGAATTTCATTGTATAATATATATTCTCTTTATAGTATTTGGTTTTGTGATTTTGATCACTTTGTTAATTTTGATCTTCTGTTTAATCTAGGGTTTGATCTAAAAGTTGGTCTAGGCGGCCGACTAGTCGCCGCCTAGACGTTCGACGCTGTCCGACCGTCCGACTAATAAAAAATCGATCTTATTTTTTAAAATATTAAAAGATGTCATTTTGGGTTTATTTTAAAAAAAATTGAACAAAAAAAACGTCGTTTTTGTCATTTTGTTTTTTTTAATAAACCAAAATGACATCGTTTTGGTTAGTTCTCTCTTTACTATGTAGTTTTTTACAGTTTTGAGCGTCGTTGGTCGTCTTCATTCGTCGTTCATCTAGTTTTAAACGCCGTTCATTTTGGTTCGTAGCCATCTTCGTCGTCGTTTCCGTTCGTCTATTTTTCATCTTCGTCTTCATTCGTCCGTATGTCATCTTCATCTGTTCGTTTGTTCGTTCATCTCATCAATTCCGCAAAAGTCGAGGCTTAGGATTCGTGATTCAAAGGTAAAATTACTGACATATAAATTCCTTTAATACACTGCGAATAATAGATATTTAGTTCTTCATTAATATTTTGTTATGTTTATGATATGTTTAATGAATTTTATATAATTTTATATTTTATATATAATATTTTTGTTATTCTTATATTATATTTTATAATTTTGAAAATTTAAATACATTAAAAAAATTAAAAAACGAAAAACACCTAGTAACCGACTAAATCGCCGAATTAATTCGACTAATCGTTAGGCGCTAACAGACCATCCGACTAGCGCCTAACGACTTTTACAATCGTATATTTTTATAACCTTTTAGTTTAGTTAAAACGGTATTTTAAAATTTTTCTATTGAAATGTAATTTAAATTTAAAAAAATCATAAACTCTAAATAATCTGACATTACCCAAATTGGCAATAAACTTTGAAATTTGTGTCATGGCCGAAGGTATTATGCAAGAGGGTACAATAATAAATAAGGAGGGCTAGATTACAATTAGTAACTATAATTGGGTTAGATAATTAAACTTTAGAAGAAGGGCCAATACTGAAAATATATAAAAATGTGGGGTCGATGTTGAGAAAAACCGTTAAAAGGCATTAATGAAATCGCGACGAGTGACGCCGACCACGTTTACAGGTTGCGAGTGGTGTGGTGTGGAATGGATGGGACGAAACATATATATCATTTTTTTAGACTTAATAAAAAAGATCTTCTTACTTCTTGATTTTTCAAATGGTTAAAATATGTACAAGATAAAATTTTAACAAATAATAATAATTTTTAATTTTATCTGAATTTTTAAATGAAATTTGAAAGTTTATATTTTTATTTGATTAAAATTTTAATGGTGTATATTGTTTGATTAATTCAAATATAATTTTTTAATCAAAATGAGTGTATTTTAAAGAATTAAAATGTTTCTAAAACTGCATGGACTTAGAATTCTGAATTTATATTTGATCAAATATATATTTTTTTAAAATTTTTTATTTTTTTTGCATAACAAGGAATTTCATTGACTTTAATTTGAAAAATTAAAGAGTAGATGACCAACGCATTTGATGGAGTTTTAAAACTCCAAAGGATTTATTCGATTCAATCGGTATACCAGACACACCTGGAAACAGACTCAGACACATCCTGAGACTCTACCCCGCCTTGAACCCGAATTCTAAATCCCGAACTTCATACACGCATGTATGACAGTCTAAGTCTATTCTCACAATAACCTTACAAAACGACCGCAAGCCACTCCCCCACAAATCCCTAGACGAATACTCTATGATTTGTGTAAACAAACACTTCGCAAAGTGTATACAAAAACTCTAATTTAGTTTAACGTTTTTCGGCTCCACTTCTCTCTTAGACATTGATGAACTCTCAAATAGATGGAGAAGTCTCTTAGATCTAAAATCGGCCAGCACTCCTCTTGTTTATAGACTTTGCATGTGTGTTTGTTCCAAATTGTGCTCCTTGATTTTCTCCAACAATTTTCTTATTTTTAGCTCATTGATTTTCTCCTATATTTTAGCCTTTGACTTAGTTGTTTTTTGACCTATTCAAAATAGCATTTCAGCAAACAATTTTCTAGATCAAAATACTTTAACAATCTCCTTTTTTTTGATCTTGTACTTAAACAAACACATCATCAACAATCATGCATCAATAAGATTTAAGAATATATCAAGACCTATGTCTAGCAAAGTTGTTACTTATCGATATTGAGCTGGTTCATCAAAAGTAATCATTAGCGATATTAGTCTTGTAACAAAAAACATCAAAGCATAAAATCTATCAACTATTGGTCATTGTCTTTGACGTTCAGCTTTCTTCAGGTACACCTCCGGTACCAGCAGGTCCACTTTCTCCCCCTGTTTGTGTGAGTATAAGATAAAAAACAGAAAGATTAGACTCACAATATTAAGAGAAGAATAAGAAGAGAAAGGATTAGAAAACTATACTGGTAGAAGTCTGAATCAGCAACTTCACATGCTTTAAGATCGCATGTTGTTCAGCTATCATGTCTGTAATCTTCTTCTCCAGTTTTTGTAGCGACACCATCATACTGTCATCAGAGTTAAAACTGGTGTCACTTTGAGCAGCACGTTTATCCACATATCTCTGTTCGTAGTTTATCCATGGAGGAATACTTTCCTTTGGTTCATCTTCTTTAACAATATCTGGGCATTGTTGTCTTAAAATTCCTTGAATAAGACATGGGAACAGCACAATGAATCTTATTCCATTAGAATAAGCTTGAGTGAGGATCTGATCAAATATCACCTTTCCCATATTGATAGGCACACCAGCTTTGACACAATAAACCATGACGACACTCTCTCTCTTAAGCAAATCTGTCTTCTTTGTGGGAATCCAGTTTGATCTACAAATCTTATTCAACAGTGCACAACCCCATACCATCTTAGCTGGTCCTATTTTATCAGACCACTGTGCATCACTTTTACCCGTAAGTACACGGGCAACAATATTCATGTCTAACTCTAGTTTCAACTCCTTTTCTCTAGTGATAGAAGAATCCGGAGTACCTAAGAATCTATTGATATGCAACGGCGAAAACTAAAAAATCCTCTCTCTAAGATATATCCTTTGATACATAGGCTGCTTGTGAGTTCAATTGCAGGAGATAAATCTGAGTAGAACTCAAGGATCAATTTCTTACTATACTGTGATACATGCGAGATTGTACCCAGTAATTCCCTATCCTGAAGCAATCTCCACAGTCCAATTTCCTTAAAGTGACTAACATTTACACCCCTCTCACTAAAAAATTTCTTGCTGACATATAGTCTTGAAGCGATTTTCATATAGTGGTGTAAAGAACTTAAAGGAGTAGGCATCCTTAACTATGTTATCAGGATTACCTCGTGTGTCATGCTCAGAAGATTCTCAGTATTTTTCAGTGGCAGTCTTCTTCGACTTTCCACTACTCGATCCCCTGTTCTTCTTTCTTTTCGTTTTGTTCGTCTTCTTTTTTTTTCAGAGACTTTAGTGGTATCTCAACTTCCTCAATCAAAACCGTATCTTCTTGAATCATATCTTCTTTCAATTTCGGTTCTTCGATATTTTCAGGTGGTGTCTTTGTTGCTTCGAACAAAACCATCTCCAGCCTTGCATGATCTGATCTTTCTTCTGTGATTCCCCCAAGATTTTGTTCCTGTTCTTCAGTGGATACAGTATCAACAGATGGCTTGGAATTTCGTACATTTCTTCCTTTCTTAGGAATTGCATCTTGATTTTTCTTTATCTCATTCTCTTGTTGTGCTGACATCAAATCCTTTGCTGTTGTTGATCTAGTAATTCGTCTTACAATTGCAGCAGGCGAACAAACTCCTTTTTTCGGTCCTATTTTTTAGGGTTTCAGAGAGAATTTGAAATTTTGAAATTTGAAGATTGATTTTGCAAATGGTACGATGCATGCAAGATGTATTTTATATTTTCCAAAAACAAAAGTCACTTCAATTGAACAGATATTTACCAAATCACCCTTAGTAATCACCGCTCAAACCTTCAATTTTTTAATACTGCCTTTTAAGTAAATTAAATAAATCATATACTAAATTGAAATCAAAATAGACAGCACAAATACACTTAGCACATTCACCAGGTACACCCGACATATATGTAAATAGAATTTTGTACCTGATTAAAAACAAACACTCTGGACTTCTAGAGCGTCGAAATTGATAGATTTCCCCACCACTTAGACTCAAGCTACCTTGTAGGTATACTCTTATGATCAAATCATAGCGGAGTATGTAGGTTTTGTTTTTTTATCATCATTCATTCATTTTTTTCTTCGTTTATTCTTGCATATGTATGCTTCAATATTCTTTTTCTTTTGTCTTTTTCTTTTTCTTTTTCAATTTTTTTACTAACCTTATGCCCTTAAGACATCGAAGTTGGAAATATGTCTCACCATTTAGATCCGAGCCAATTCCATTCCACTCTTATCAAAATTATTACAGCGGAGTGTAGGAGTGTTGTTCTCATCTGTGCACTAAAAGACTTTTTCAAACATGCCAGGTGCACCTTAATATCAATGAAAGTATACTTCAACTATCATATTTCTCAAACAATAAAGTACATTCATTACTCTTTTTACCTTTCAAAGCTCGCACACCCAGTGCCTTTCTTAGATTCACAAAGCGGTTCATGTCAAGAGGTTTGGTGAAAATATCAGCCAATTGTCGTTCCATAGGCACATATTCAATTATCAATTGCTTTTTCTCAACAAGCTCTCTAAGGAAATGATGCCTAATCTCTATATGCTTTGTTTTAGAATGTAGAACTGGATTCTTTGAGATGTTTATGGCACTTGTATTATCATAGTGAGCAATAAAAGAGTTAGAATCCATACCATAGTCCGATAGCATTTGGTTCATCCAAATGAGTTGTGTGCTATAACTTCCCAATATATTCCGCCTCTGCTGTAGATAAAGATGTAGAATTTTGTTTCTTACTGTGCCATGAAATAAGGTTATTTCCAAGAAAGAAACATCCTCCGGAGGTGCTTTTCCGATCGTCGGCATTATCACCCCAATCTGCATCACAGAAACCTACCAATTCGCAATTAGTATCTTTAGTATAGTATATACCTAACTCACTGGTTCCCTTCACATATTTGATTATCCTTTTTACTGCTTGAAGATGTGAGCGCTTTGGATTGGCTTGGTAACGTGTACAAATTCCTACACTAGCAGCGAGGTTAGGTCTACTTGCGGTTAAGTAGAGTTAACTTCCTATCATGCTCTGGTACAACTTTTTTTCTACATCTTCTCCTTCGGAATCCTTTGACAATTTTGTTGTTGTAGACATTGGCGTGAGAGCAGTTTTGCTGTTGTTCATTTAAATTTCTTCACTAAGTCTCGTACATACTTGCTTTGTCATATAAAGATTCCATCATCTAATTGCTTTACCTGAAAACCAAGATAGAACTTTAGTTCTCCGAACATACTCATCTCAAATTCTTTTGTCATGGTTTGCACAAACCAGTCAACTTTCTTTTGAGATGTTGAACCAAAGACTATATCATCAACATAAATTTTGAACAACGAGTAAGTGATTATAAGATTTGTGAATAAATAAAGTTCGATCAACTCCCCCTCGATTGCATCCCTTGTTGATAAGAAATGTGGCCAGCCTGTCATACCACGCCCTTGGTGCTTGTTTCAATCTATACATCGCCTTCTTAAGTCGATAAACATGATCTGGATGTTTATGATCCTCAAAGCCTTGAGGTTGTTCAACGTATACTTCTTCTTGTATGATTCCATTCAAGAATGCGCTCTTCACGTCAACCTGAAACCAAGAACACAAGAGACTCCAAGTAGCAATCGTATAGATTCTAACCTAGCAACTGATACGAAGGTTTCATCAAAATCTACCCCTTCAACCTGGGTATACCCCTAAGCCACAAGTCGTGCCTTATTCCCAGTAATTTGACCTTCCTCATTAGTTTTGTTTTTGAAGATCCATTTTGTTCCTATCACGTTAGTCTCAACATGTCGAGGTACTAGATACCACACATCATTACGCTCAAATTGTTCCAGTTCCTCTTGCATGGATTTAATCCAAAACTCATCATTCAACGCTTCTTTCACATTTTTTGGTTCATGTTGGGATGTGAAACAAACAAACCTCACCAAATCATTATAATTTATACGTGGTTTGTTTCTCATTCTTCTTGAATCGTGAACATCCCCAATAACATCTGCAATAGAATGATTTTTGTGCACTCGAGTTGAAGTGATATCCTCTTCCATTTTTCTTTTCGAGTTCTCCTCGAAATTTCTTATTCCTTGACTGTCAGTTTGTTGCTCAGGTGAACCTTATGCTTCGACAGGTGCACTTATTGTATCAGTTTGTAACTATATCACAGTTTTATCAAAAGATTCTGAATTTTGACTATCTTCATAAAAAACAACGTTAGTGGATTCAATAATAGTCTTGGTACGAAAATTATATACTCGAAAAGATATTGAATTTATACCATATCCAAGGAACATACCATCATCACTGATAACACTGAAAGTGTATCATTATTAGGATAGGTTTTTACATAATTTTCGCATGATTTTTACATCGTCTACATACTTATCCGATTCTATTTTGAGCTTCACACACCCGTTTTATTGGTTTTCAGGTTTCTAGGCGACAAGGCCTAAATGAGATCAAAATGAAGGATTCCTGTCAAAAACCACAAGATTTGAAGGAAAATCTACTCAGAGCCGAGACCGAGCTCCAGAACCCAAAGGAACACCCGAGCAACGAGCGGAAAAAGAGGAATATCAAGATCACAAGGGTGCCCGACCGGGCACTATTCTCCACCCGCTCGGGTAAAGTCTACGGGGTTTGTCCATGCAAGAATACACGACCGGGCACATGAACAAGGAGATCGGGTGATAACTACCCGATCGGGCGTGTTCTGGATACCCGCTCGGGCAATCAGCCATCCATTCTGCCCCGTAAGTTTACGCGACTCGGGCCCCTCAACCACGCGATCGGGTGACCACTACCCGATCGGGCGCAACGCTCAACACGGTCGGGCAAGCCTTTACCCGACCGGGCAACACCACTACCCAAGCGGGCCGCGTAATCCGTAACAACCTAGATCTAAGTTTCAAACGAGCAAATAAAAGGAAAGGAAGAGATCTAGGGCAAAGGGGGCAACAAACAGGGCAAGAGAACACTGGAGAAACACCTGGGAAAGCTCGGGAAGCATCGGAGAAGAAGAGAAGCACCGTCCCGTACACCGGTAACGCATTAGGGAAGGTCAAGGCATCGAGTTCCTTAGGGTTTTATCATGTATTGATCTGTGTTATCTTCTGTTTTCATGTATTCAATGAGTGAGTAGAGTCCCTACTGCGGGTAGGGTAATCGGTTTTGTATGTATGAACGATGATTTTCTTTAATGCTTAGTTCTATGATTCTTACTCTTGATTTACGGTTCTATGCTTAGCAATATCAATCATATGTTAGTGCTGACCGCTCAACAACAATGGATATCGAACCTTGCTGGAAGGTTAAGGAACGAATCCGGTCCGCTAAGTAGTAGATTAAGTCTTGGCTAATGAGAATCTGACCGGTCGGTTAGCCAACTTAGGGATAGTGATTGCGGTCTTAATGCTGCCATGGTGCGTGTTAATCGGCTGTCGGAAGGCAGGGTTGCATGTATCCATGGTTAGGAGGTTTAGGCTCGGAAGAATCACTCCTCAACCGTAGAGCATGAATTTCCCGTTGTCAAGAGTAGGTTGTAAATCTATGATCCTTAGTCGTTCATGTATGCAATATCCGGTATCCCGTACACCCGTAGTATTCATCATATCTAGTTCATCTTTACCCTCGTTCCGTTGTCTCCATTAGGATAGATTTAGGACCATTAGAACCATATCCCCTCCTATCACCTTCCTTCCTAGTTTAATTTTGTTCTTAGTTTAGCTG
>CM071867.1:24521316-24547287 GCA_036759665.1 Gynandropsis gynandra
GCACACATCAGGTGTATTCGCATCTTTTTCATGCTTTCTCGCATTTTTATGTTTTGGAGGTCCCTTATAGGTTTAGAACACCGGGACTGTGTTCCGTTCAGGTCTGGGGGGGTTTTTCTTACATTCATTGATATTCGGATGCACATTTAGAGCGGCATGATTAGATTAGGATTAGGATTTAGAAATAAGATGGATCTAGCGAAAATTTTTTCGAATTTAGTCATATTTTTGCTACTTTGTTGAATCGTGGATAATAGTTTAGGTTTGCTTAGAAGCCCTTTTAGATACCGTTTAGTCGAGTAGTTATGTTTGAAACCCTATGTCTAGTTGAATTCACCCTTTAGATCTCGATACCAAGTAGACATATCTCCGTAGATACCATTTAGCTATGCTTCATTGATATATTTTAGCGTTCTAGAGTTAGACCACACGCTTATACTCCGCTGTCATCTAGGATAAGTTTTACGCTTTTCCGAGTTAAGAATGACATGAGTACATCGACATTCGATGGTTCGGGTCTAAGTGGTGGGTAGAGAAGCTATTCTACGTCCTAAGGGTTAGAGTGTTGCGTAATCAAGAAAAAGAAAAGAAAATAAAGAACAAAAAGTCAAAAACGCAACTCTTCACTCCTCTAAGGTCGCGCAACCTTATGAGTGTGCCATAGGCAGCCTGGGTCTAAGTAGAAAGCTACCCTCTTCGACTTCGACGTCCTAGGAACAAAGCGTGTATCTAAGCACCAAAGAAAAAAAAAGTGTATAAGAACGAGAAAAGAAAATTCAAATGATATCAAGAGCTTAGAAAAATCGGTATGGAGATTGCTTGGACGTTATCTAGGGTAGTGAAGTAGACTTAGATTTTAGGAAAGATTTCATGGCTCAGCACTTTCGGTAGATATAGGGCTATACTCGGTACGCTTAGGCTTTTATCCATGTGACGCGCTGAAATGCAAAAGTGGCTAATACTTCGGAAATTTTGAGCTAGTATCCATCGTTATTAGATTCTTCTAAGGCTAGACTCTAGTTTTGTTTGAGGACAAACAAAGGTTTAGGTCTGGGGGAGTTTGATAACACTGAAAGTGTATCATTATTAGGATCGGTTTTTATATCATTTTCGCATGATTCGTACATCGATTCTTACTTATCCGATTCTATTTTGAGCTTCACACACCCGTTTTATTGGTTTTCAGGTTTCTAGGCGACACGGCCTAAATGAGATCAATATGAAGGATTCCTGTCAAAAACCACAAGATTTGAAGGAAAATCTACTCAGAGCCGAGACCGAGCTCCAGAACCCAAAGGAACACCCGAGCAGCGAGCGGAAAAGAGGAATATCAAGATCACAAGGGTGCCCGGTCGGGCACTATTCTCCACCCGCTCGGGTAAAGCCTACGGGGTTTGTCCATGCAAGAATACACGACCGGGCACATGAACAAGGAGATCGGGTGATCACTACCCGATCGGGCGTGTTCTGAATACCCGCTCTGGCAATCAGCCATCCATTCTGCCCCGTAAGTTTACGCGACTCGGGCCCCTCAACCACACGATCGGGTGATCACTACCCGATCGGGCGCAACGTTCAACACGGTCGGGCAAGCCTTTACCCGACCGGGCAACACCACTGCCCGAGCGGGCCGCGTAATCCGTAACAACCTAGATCTAAGTTTCAAACGAGCAAATAAAAGGAAAGGAATAGATCTAGGGCAAAGGGGGCGACGAACAGGGAAAGAAAGCACTGGAGAACATCTGGGAAAGCTCGGGAAGCATCGGAGAAGAAGAGAAGCACCAATCCGTACACCGGTAACGCATTAGGGAAGGTCGAGGCATCGAGTTCCTTAGGGTTTTATCATGTATTGGTCTGTGTTATCTTCTGTTTTCATGTATTCCATGAGTGAGTAGAGTCCCTACTGCGGGTAGGGTTATTGGATTTGTATGTATGAACGATGATCTTCTTTAATGCTTAGTTTTATGATTTTTACTCTTGATTTACGGTTCTATGCTTAGCAATATCAATCATATGTTAGTGCTGACCGCTCAACAACAATGGATATCGAACCTTGCTGGAAGGTTAAGGAACGAATCCGGTCCGCTAAGTAGTAGATTAAGCTTTGGCTAATGAGAATCTGACCGGTCGGTTAGCCAACTTAGGGATAGTGATTGCGGTCTTAATGCTGCCATGGTACGTGTTAATCGGCTGTCGGAAGGCAGGGTTGCATGTATCCATGGTTAGGAGGTTTAGGCTCGGAAGAATCACTCCTCAACCGTAGAGCATGAATTTCCTGTTGTCAAGAGTAGGTTGTAGATCTATTATCTTTTGTCGTTCGTGTATGCAATATCCGGTATCCTGTACACCCGTAGTATTCATCATATCTAGTTCATCTTTACCCTCGTTCCGTTGTCTCCATTAGGATAGATTTAGGACCATTAGAACCATATCCCCTCCTATCATCTTTCTTCCTAGTTTAGTTTTGTTCTTAGTTTAGTTGTATTAGTCCCTGAGATCGACCCTGGTACTACAAGATCCGTATACTTGCGGTGAAGTGGACTAGGTTAATTTATAACTCGCGTTTCCACACGTCAATCACTTTTTGAGTCGAACTTGCCAAGATACTCACGATCATTGAGTATGTAGCACTTACACCCAAACATGTGGAAGTAGTTGATATTTGGTGTCTTACCTCTCCATATTTCATATGGACTTTTCTCTGTACCTGTTCGTGCATAAACTCTGTTGATGATATGACATGCTGTGTTTATCGCTTCTGCCCAGAACCGAGGTGCAACTCCCTTACCGTGCAACATTATCCTAGCCATTCCCTGCAAGGTTCTATTTTTTCTTTCCACAACTCCATTTTGTTGTGGAGTTTTTGGAGCAGAATATTCAGGTGTAATACCAAGTTTATTACATAGATTTTCAAATGATTCATTTTCAAATTTACGACCATGATCACTTCTAATTCTCTTAATTCTCCCTTTGGTATTTATCGAGTTCAAACACAAATAATG
The DNA here is from genome assembly GCA_036759665.1 of Gynandropsis gynandra. Classification (NCBI taxonomy): domain Eukaryota; kingdom Viridiplantae; phylum Streptophyta; class Magnoliopsida; order Brassicales; family Cleomaceae; genus Gynandropsis; species Gynandropsis gynandra. The sequence continues at coordinate 24,524,319 of CM071867.1, forward strand.
AAAGACTTCAAAAGTTTCACCTTTATCTCGCAGAAATCTAACCCAAGTATATCTTGAAAAATCATCAACACATACGAATCCACTTATGCTTTTTCCACTTATGCTTTCAGTTTGCGCTGGTCCCAACAAATCCATGTGGAGCAAATCTAGTATGTGTGTAGTTTTGATCTGCGGCATCTTCTTGTGGTGTATTCGAACTTGTTTCCCTTGTTGATATGGTTTGCAGATGACTTCCTTTGTCTTTGACATCCTAGGCATACCTCAAATCAAATCTGAGTTAGACAATTTAACAATGGTTCGATAATTTACGTGACCTAAACGTTGATGCCATAGGTGAATTGGATCTTGTGAAACATGAAAACACTTCACTTCTTCTGTCCAGATGTAGCAGTTATTGGGTGCTCTTTTTCCTACATAAACATTCTTACCATCCTCATCTGTGACAATACATTTTTCATGTGAAAAAGAAACACGTAACCTTGATCACAAAGTTGACTAATACTGATCAAGTTTGCTTGAAGTCCCTGCACAAAATGCACATTAGTCAGCTTTGTTTGCCCCATTGTCATAATGTCTCCTTTTCCTTGTATGTTTCCTTTTCGTCCATCAACGAAAGTTACACTTCCTCCTTTGGTACTTTCTTTAAAATTTGACAGCAAGCTAAGGTTACCTGTCATATGCCTTGAACAACCACTATCAAAGTACCACATTGAATCTTTCTCATTTTGTATCGAAGTAAAAGCTACATTGCATTATAAGTCCGATTTCCTAACCTAGATTTGTTTAATCGTAGGTTTTCTTTCTATCGTATACCTTTCACTCTTTTTAACCCATATTTGTCTAATATTAGGTGTAGACCAGTATGGAAATTTACCTTGGTATTGCAGTGACTTACCTTGGATCCAATGTGATTGAAAGTGATTCAATCTTTTCCGTGTTGTCCTCTTGTTGAAAGATCTTTGAGGTCTCCGTTCATGATGTTTCATTTGAAAACGATTCACTTGAATATGCCCATTTCTTCCACAGTAGTAACATCTTCTCCGTTCTATATATTTGAAACTCATGGGTGCTGCAGGTATACTTGGCGTACCTGAAGGTGTAATTGTCTCTGTCAGAACTTCACTTTTGATGAATTTTCCTTTGTTACAAGAACTTTCTCCTATGTAGCCAAGTTCATAGTGATTCGTATCTCTTTTTCCTATCGTTAGCAAGTAGTCCAGCTTTTCAGTTCCATTTGACAACATCCTTAAATTTTTCTTTATTTCCTCTAGTTGACTTGAAACTTGATTTATCTCTTCCTCCTTTTTTAGAAGTTGTTCCGTAACAACCTTTAATTGTGACTCCACAACATTCTTTTCTCTAAGAATTTTCAAATTTCGTTGTCCCATCGCAATACATTTTTTGAATAACTCTTTTATGGTCATCTCATCATCATCACTTTCTTCATTTGATTGTTCATCTTCACTTCCTATAACACCGTAGAAAGAGACGTAATTTATCATGTCATCTTCTTCACTTTCATCCTCCGAATGTGTAGATTATTCCTAAGTGATAAGAGACTTGTTCGCCTTTTGAATATTTAGACATTCACTCTTCATATGTCAAATACCTTGACACTTGAAGCATTTAGTTTCCTTCAAGGCTTTCAAAGTTACTTCTCGCTTTTGAACACTAGGACATTCATTCTTCATATGTCCGTATCCCTTACACTCATGGCATTGAACTTTAGATTTCCCTTCTTTCTCCGGGTATACCTTGCGTGTCTTGGGGTATCCTCGTGGCCTTCTTTTTAAGAATTTATTGAATTTCTTTGCCAACAAGGATATGTCTCTGATTAGTCCCTCATCTTCAAAAGAATCTTCTTCAACTTTTAGTGCTATTCCTTTAGATGCACTTTTGCTTACTGATCATTATTCCAATTGCAACTCCATCTCATATGCGGACATAATTCCCACAATCTCCTTGAAGCTCATTGTATCGGTATTAAGTGACATGTTCATTGCTGCCTTTTGCGCAGAGGACTTCTTGGGTAAGCACCGAAAAAGTTTCTTGACAAGTTTCTTGTCTTCATAGGGTTAACCAAGAACATATGCTTCGTTGGCCAAGGCATTCAATCTTCCACTAAACTCTTTTACACTTTCGTTTCTTCCATTTCAATCTTCTCAAATTGTTGCTCAATAATGTCCAATCTTGTTCTCTTCACACTAGAAGTTCCTTCGTGTATTGTTACAAGTGTGTCCCAAGCTTCTTTAGCAGATTCACAACCTTGTATTTGTTTAAATTCATCCATATCAACCGAAGCGAATATTGCTGCTAACGCTTTTGCATTGTAAGTGGATGATCTTTTCTCGGCCGGCGCCTATTGATCAAGAGGTTTTTCCTTCTCGTTGCCTTTGTCGTCAATCATCATTGGAAGATTCCAGCCATATTTCACGGCTCCCCATGCATCTTCATCTATCCCACGAATATTAGCTCTCATCTTAACCTTCCAATACCTATAATTAGAAGCGTTAAGTATTACGGGCTTACAATACGAGTATACATATTGTGTTCCTTCCATCTTACTCTTAAACCAGATCTAAAACGAGTATGATTTTTCGTTTTCCAGCTCTGATACCAATTGAAAAACTAAAAAGTAGATGGCCAACGCATTTGATGAAGTTTTAAAACTCCAAAAGATTTTCTATTCGATTCAATCGGTATACCAGACACACCTGGAAATAGACTCAGACACATACTGAGACTCTAACCCGTCTTGAACTCGAATTCTAAATCCCGAGCTTCACACATGCATGTATGCCAGCCTAAAGCTATTCTCACAATAACCTTACAGAATGACTCGCAAGCCACTCCCCCACAAATCCCTAGACGAACACTCTATGATTTGTGTAAACAAAAACACTTCGCAAAGTGTATACAAAAACTCTAATTTAGTTTAACGTTTTTCGGATCCACTTCTCTCTTAGACATTGATGAACTCTCAAATAAATGGAGAAGTCTCTTAGATCTGAAATCGACTTCCTCTTGTTTATAGACTTTGCATGATGTGTTTGTTCCAAATTGTACTCTTTGATTTTCTCCAACGACTTCCTTATTTTTAGTTCCTTGATTTTCTCCTATATTTAGTCTTTGACTTAGTTGTTTTTTTATCTATTCAAAATAACATTTAACAATTTTCAGATCAAAATACTTTAACATTAACATTTAAAAAAAAAGCAAATCAACATAAAAATAAAGGTAACAATTTTTTTAATAATTATAAAAATAATTAAAGTATTGGTCAAAAGGCCGAGTCTCATGGTTGAAGTATTATAGTTCAACATTGGCTATTAGAAAGTTACAACTATAAATGAGATTAAGTGTACGAAATTAATAAACCAAACCGTACCATGATTAGGATTTTTCTTTATAAATTAATTCTCACTTTTTTAAATAAAATGTTAAACGAAAAAAATAGAGGATATATATAACCCAATTTATCATTTAAACCACGACACCCATATAGAAAAACTTTCAACAACAAAAAGAAATACAATTTATATTAGTTTTATCAATATTTGGTTTTCAAAGTATGAAATATGCGTTTAGGTCTATTTAATGTTAAAAGCTAATTCAAAAGTTTAGAACTATCCAATACAATTTTTAGAAATTTATGATGTATGATAAGACGAGACAATACAACATAACATTTTTTCACGTTCAAACTTGTATTTAGAGCGTGAACATCGAAATTGGAGTCTAATATCGATATATTCAAATCAGGACAAACCAAACTCTGATATCATATAAAATATATTTTTGAGTATAAATAACTCAAAATGTTAGTTTAAGAATTTATGGTTGACCAATATAATACGTAAGAGTTCATATTTCATGTTTTAGCCAAATACACACACCATAACATTGTCCCTTACATATAGATTTGATCTTGAAACTTGAACATCACAAACGGGAGCCAATATCAATATATTCAAATTGAAACCAACCAGACTCTTATACCATGGGTTTGGATCTTACGAAAATCCTAAAAACTATCTTAAGAGTATAGAATTATCTAACACAATTTATACGAATAAATAATTCATGACATAACAGATATTTAACAATACAACATAACATGTATGATTTGTGTGGACCATTTTCCATTCTATGACTGTTGTTATTGTTTTGCCTTAGACTTTCCTTTTTGCTATCGATTGAAAAGTTTTGTATTCCTCTATTTTGTTTTGTGTTGTACAAACCTTTTATATACTTTATATATTTCTTTCCCAATTAAATATTGAATGTTTATAAAAGGAAGATCTATCAATACTTTCCAAATTTGGACACTAAAAAGGTTGCCCTTTGAAACTATCCATAAGACATTTTAATAATAAATTCTCGTTTTCTATAAAAATTCAAACATAACTCATAAAGAAAAAAATGGAAATTTTGGTAATAAAAAGAGACAAAAGAAGAAAGGGAAATGGACCCAAAGCGGCATGAATGCTGCATGGGGAAGCTTATGTATATCATACATGAGTTGATTTTTAATGCATGTACCGCGTAAGATCTATCTAACATGCATGTACGTTCACTTTCCCATCATCTACGTTTTTTTATACATATATAATATATATCTGATTGTTCTTTCTTTTTATGTTATATTTATCATATCATATATTATCCATATTTCAAAAATCACATTTACCTTTGTATGAGCTCAAAATTTGGAAGAAACTTTCACTCGAAACATAAAAAATTTCAATGTGCCATATATACTATTTAAGTTAGCAGATTGTGAGTTTGGTCTTATAACTTTCGACGAATATTATCTCGGAAGATCTTCCCATATATTTAACGTTAATAGAAATTAAAGAAGCAAGAGAATGAATATTACAAAAATGATTTCATTGCTAAAATTTTACAAAGGTTATTTGGTTACATAAATAGGACTCTAACGGTTAGTAAAGGACAAGGAGACAGAAGGAATTTTAGTGTCAGGTGCTCTGCAAAACAGAATAACGATTTTGCATAATTATTCCAAGATTCTTGGAGTCGTTACTGGCAAGTGTTTTTTCGTTGGATGAGCTGACACAGAGGAATGCTGTGGGCTGAGTCGTTGGAGCTTTTGGGGGCTTTGTCATGGGCCGTTTGCCTGGATTCATGTGATGGAATTGAGGCTCTATTTTGACATCAGTGGAACAGAGTGTGGAGACATGTACTATTTGATTGGATGATGATACATTCTTATGTTCGTTGTTGCTCAGCATGCTTTTCTTGGCTTCATTCGTAGCTTCTGGAGCTGTAAATTGTACATCTCCCCTCAAACTCGTGCTAGGGGTACCCCGAGGCCGAGTTTGGTTCGTATGGTAGAAAAATGTAACCTGTTTTATGACTTGGTAAAAATGTCAACAATTTGCATAGTTGATGAGACATGCTTTGTACTAATAGAACCTAATGCCATCTTTTCATGAATAAAGTGGTAATCAAGTTCAATATGTTTAGACCTGTTATGAAAAGTTGGATTTTCGGTTAAGTGTACCACATGCAGATTATCACGATTTAAAACAGTAGGTTGAGAGATCGAGATACCAATATCACGAAGGAGGAAGGAAACCCATGTGATTTCAGTAGCTAAAGAGGCCATTGCCCTGTATTTAGCTTCGTGGATGATCGTGCAACAGTTGGCTGCCGTTTTGCAGATCATAAAATGAGATTACTCCCTAAAAATATGCAGAACCCAGTAGTAGATCGACGTGTAGATTGGCTGCCAGCCCAGTCACTGTCGTTATATGCATAAAGATTTAAATAGCTACGTTTGTGAATATACATGCCAAGAATTACCTCGCTTTGAGGTATATGAGAATATGTTTTAAAATTTTGAAGTCTTCTATGGTCGGAGCATGCATTTTTTGGCTGATAAAATTTATAGCAATGGTAAGATCTAGCCTTGTAAGTGTTAGGTATTGTAATGCACCTACAATGCTTCGAAAATAAGATGGATCAGAGAATGCAGCAACGTCATTAGCATGCTCATGTAGTTTAGATAGAAGAGGTGTTGGAAGTGGTTTACAAAGTAACATATCAGCTTTAGCCAAGATTTCTAATGCATATTAATGCTGATGGAGGAACAACCCTTCAGGGTGAGATTGAACCTGAATTCCTAGGAAGTGTGAAGAGGACCTAAGTCTTTCATAGAGAAATGAGAGTGTAGCTGACTGATTAATTGTTTGAGTACTGAATCAGTGTTACCAGTAAGAAAGATATGATCCACATAGAGGAGAAGGATGAGAATGGCAATGTCTTTTCTATAGACGAAGAGAGATGTGTCTGCAACACTGCAATGAAACTCAAAGTTAATGAGAAAAGAGCTAAAGGTGTTAAACCAAGCTCTAGGAGTTTGTTTAAGACCGTAAAGTGATTTCTTCAACTTGTAGACATGATGAGGATAATTTTTATCAATAAACCCTGGTGGTTGTTCCATGTAAATGGTTTCTTTCAACGTACCATGGAGAAATGCAATGCTGACATCTAGCTGACGAATCGACCGTTGTTGGGTGACTGCTACCAGATTGTGGATGTTCTAACCATGGGACTAAAGGTGTTAAGAAAGTCTACCCCGTCTATTTGGTGAAAGCCTTTTGCAACTAATCTAGACTTCAGTTTATCTAAGTTACCACCAGGTTTAAATTTGACTCTAAAGATCCACTTACATCCTACGACATTTATATGAAGTTATGGAAGGACTAGGTCCCATGTTTCATCGGTTTGTAGGGCTTGAATTTCTGCACAGATAGATAAAAACCAACCTGGTGGGATAGAGCCATTTTTACAGTTTTCGGGGTGAATGGTACTTTGGAGGTTACAACTAGTGCATATTTGGGATTAGGTCATAGTGTTCCTACTTTGGATCTTGTAATCATGGGATGATTGTTTTGATGTGTTTGTAGGGGTGGTGAGGGAGATTGGTTAGGAGTAGATGTTTCAGAGGTATGTTGACTGGTAATACAAGAGAGACTGACTGCTATTGGGGTAGGCTCTGGTTCTATAACTGTAATTGGTGTCTGATGTATTGGTTGCTGTGTTGTGTGTGCTGGAGGAGGGTGAGAACTGGATACCTGGTTTCCTTTTTTCCATGCTTGTGTTAGCTTAAAGGGATACTGTGGTGTAAGGGAGTTGTATTCAGCTGAAAAAGGGAAAGGATTCTCATTGAAAGTAGCATGTCGAACAATATACACCTTACCTGATGGGAATAAAGACAATGATATCCTTTATATATTTTGATGTAACCAAGAAAAATACAGTGTAATAATCTTGGATCAAATTTATTAGAGGCATATGGTCGTAAGTATGGGAAGCAAGAACAACCAAAGATTCTTAAAGAGCTAGTTGGGAGCCAAGCTGTTGAGAATATAGAATTTTACCTTGAATAGTAGTAGATGAGGCAGATTTATCAGGTAAGTTGCAGTAAAGAACGCTTCAATCCAATAGGAAAGATGTACCTTAATTAGCATGGAGCATCATGGACATGGCTAATTCTACAATGTGTCGATTCTTCCGTTCTGATACTCCATTATGTTTTAGAGTATATGGACATGACATTCTTAATGAAATACCTTTTTTTAGTAATATGATTTGGATACTTTGTTGTTGAACTTTCCTCCTCCACCGCATTGGAAAGCTTTGATTCTGGTTTTCAGTTGCAGTTCACACTACAAAAAAACACGGGCTTTCCAACGGACGGGGCAACGGATCCGTCCGTTGGAAAGAAAAACCAACGGATTGCAACGGATGACGGGATATTGCAACGGGCAAAAATCCGTTACAATTCCGTTAAAATTTACAACGGATTTGTAATGGATATGCTCCGTTAGAAATTCCGTTGGCAGTCCGTCGCAAATTGTAACGGATGGCAACGGAAACCATCTGTCGGCAGTGTCCGTTGGAAGTTCCGTTAGAAAACGTTCCAACGGTCTTCCGTTGCAAGTTGTAACGGATGGCCGTTAGAAATCGCAACGGATAACCGTTGATTTTGTGAATTTCGAGGGCACCGGTTTAAATAATTTCACGTGAACCTGCAACGGCGATCCGTTAAAATTTGCAACGGATGTCCGTTGGAATATAAACTATTTAGATCTTACCAAAGAGTGCATCAAACCATCACTAACAAAAACATTTTCGAAAAAATGTCGTCGTCTTTAAATCGAAATATATATAGATCAAGGGAGTGGATGTATAGAAGAAAAGATTCCGGAACCGAAGAGATTACGCAAGAATTCTTACACGGATTAGAGCAATTCATGAGTTTTGCATCGATGCAGCCTTTGTGTCAAGAACGTGGGATAATGTTATGTCCATGCAAAAGATGCAAAAACATGAAGTATCGAAGTCAAGAAATTGTTTGCAAACATGTGTATAAGGTGGGTTTCATTGAAAATTACGAAATTTGGTTTTTTCACGGCGAAGATTGTGGTGTTAGAGATAGTGTGCAAGATGCACAAGTACAACGAAATGAAGAAGTTATTTGTGAAGAATCAACGACTAATTCATATGTGGAAATGGTGTCAGATGCTTTTCCTGGAGTTGTTAATGAACAAACGCATGAAGAGATGCCGAACATCGATGCACGTCGATTCTTCAACCTATTGGATTCGGCGAAACAACCTATATATGAAGGTTGTCGTGAAGGTCAGTCTCGTTTATCTTTATCTTCAAGATTGATGAGTATTAAAACAGACTACAATGTGGCTGAAAATTGCATGGATTCATTTTGTAAAACAATGCGGGAATATTTACCGGATAATAACCAAGCTCCCGAGACATACTACGAAACGAAGAATGTGTTAAAAGATTTGGGAATGCCACATGAGAAAATTGATGTTTGTAGAAACAGTTGCATGTTGTTTTGGGGAAATGATAAAGACTTGTTGGAATGCAAGTTTTGCGGTGCAAGCAGATCTCGGCCTAAAAACCATCTTCACGGAAATACGTACTATACAAGAAAATGTTTTATATGTCTGTAGCAAACAGGGTGAGAAGGTTATATGAATAAAAAAACCGCTGCAGCAATGAGATGGCACGTAGAACACTCCACGACCGAAGGTGTAATGCAACATCCATCGGATGGTCAGGCTTGGAAAGATTTCAATGAAATATTTCCCGAGTTTGCGCGTGAAACGAGAAATATTTATCTTTGCCTGTGCACTGATGTTTTAGTCCCTATGGACAATCTGGAAGTCAATATTCCCTCTGGCCGGTGATTTTGTCTCTTTATAATTTACCTCCCGAGATGTGTTTGAAAAGAGAGGTAATGTTTCTGACGTTGCTTATTCCAGGACCAGAACATCCAAAGAAAAGTTTCGATGTATTTTTACAGCCCTTAATTCATGAATTACGACAGTTGTGGAATGAAGGAATCCTTGCTTATGACGTCAGTACTAAGCAAAATTTCAGATTGAAAGCGATCTTGTTGTGGACAATTAGCGATTTTCCTGCATATGGAAATGTTATCAGGATGGAGCACGCACAGAAGATTAGCATATCCTTACTGTATGGAGGATACAGATTCATTTGGACTAGTACATGGTAAGAAACCATGTTAGTTTGATTGTCATAGAAGATTTCTTCCTCGTGGTCATGCTTTCCGGAAAGATAAAAAACATTTTCGGAAGAACGTGGTTCAAAAAAAGAGGCACCGTACATGCAAACCGGAACACAAATCCTTTACGAATGATTGAACACAATGGAGGATTTACAAGAATTAGTACAATGCGGTGGAGATCGTGGGCATCGTAAACCAAAAGGTCAAGGTGAATGGCATAACTGGTACAAACGTAGTATCTTTTGGGAACTACCATACTGGAAATCATTGATATTACGTCATAATTTAGATGTTATGCATATCGAGAAGAACTTTTTCGATAACATCATAAATACTGTTTTGAATGTGACGGGTAAAACGAAAGATAATATACAATCGAGGAAAGATTTGAAGTCAATATGCCGATGACCAGAGTTGGAATTACGGGATGGAAGGTCACCTATCCCGGTATTCAGATTGTCTGGTCCGTCCAAAACAGCATTATTAAAGTGGTTAAAAGAGGACGTTAAGTTTCCCGATGGATATGCATCGAACATTGCTCGGTGTGTGGATATTGTCGGTTCGAGGCTGATCGGATTGAAAAGTCACGATTGTCACGTTTTCATGCAGCGGCTCATTTCAATCGCATTTGCTGAGCTCTTACCACGTAATGTTCACGATGTGTTATGCGGAATCAACATATTTTTCAGAGATTATGTTCGAGGAATTTAAAAGGTGATGACTTGGAAGTAATGAAACACAATATCTCTGAAGTATTATGTGCATTGGAAAAAGTTTTTCCACCTTTATTCTTCGATGTCATGGAGCATTTGCCAATACATTTACCAGATGAGGCAATACTCGGTGGGCCAGTTCAATTCAGATGGATGTACCCTTTCGAAACGTTCTTCTTTCATTTAAAAAAAAAGCAAAAAACAAAGCAGCGGTCGAAGGCTCTATTGTCAAACAATACTTGCCGAAAGAAATCACATATTTCAGCACATTTTATTTCGAGTCGCATATTCACACGAAAGAGCGACGTGCAGCGGATGATCACACAAATTATCTGTATCAATATAATCCGCAGGTTGGCACAATTCCTGAGCTGTTTACACCGATTGGACGTACAGGAGGAAAATCCGATGAATATTGGTTAACACTAGAGGAGTATAATCATGTCCACACATATATACTACTTAATTGTCAAGAGTTATTACTGTTCGAAAGGTACGTAGGTACATATTATTTTCAATCTTGATAAAAGATTTGGCTAATGGTCTCGCACGAAATGTCATGTGTTGGCCAATCTTGTTTACTCGCGGTTACACGTTCCACACGTACGAACACGGAAAACATAGAAGCACATACAACTATGGCGTTTGCGTTAATAGTGATATAGAGGGTGATAACTTCTACGGTATTTTGCACCAAATCATACAACTGGAATATTCCGGTCTCGTTGGGTTGAAGGTTATGCTTTTTAAATGTCAGTGGTTTGACCCAACCGTAGGACGTGGAATACGAAAAAACCGTTGGGAAGGAATTGACATCAACCCGGCACGACAATTTGGTAAATATGAACCATTCATCACAATAGATCAAGCAGATCAAGTATGTTACGTGAAATATCCAACAACATTGAAACGTCGAAGAGAGGAGTGGTGGTCTGTAGTAAAGATCAAGCCACGAGGGATCATAAGCTCTGATGATAAAGAAGATCCGTTGCAACCCGATCATCCGCAGCCGATTCGTTTAATTGATACAGATCGCGAGGAGATTCTTGCGAGGAATGACATAGACGGAGAACTCATACGCAATTATGAAGACGCTGAACGAGAAGATGCTGAAGATGAAAACGACGATAAATTCAATGAACAAGCTAAAGAAGACTCGCCCATCGATGAATCTACTGAAGAAGAAATGTAAATACAATAATGTTTACTATGTGTAATACATGTAGATGATGTGTAATTTAAATGACGTATACCGTCAATGAACGATGTTTCACGTTTGATGTATGATGTGTAATCGAATAATCGAAATTTTAATACAATCGAACATGTTATATAAACGATGTTTGATGTATAACAAATTAAAATAATCTAATACCAATGTCGATGGTTGCCTGTTGAAAATATTAACAGTTGTTGAACCACGAATTCGCACCCGACACTTTGAAAAAATTTATGAATTTTCAACTATCCCAACGGACATCCGTTGGAACGAGCAACAGATGACTGTTGGAATGTTATAAGGGGTAAATTCGTACCCGACACTTAGAAAAAATTTCTGGATTTTCAACTATCCCAACGGACCTCCGTTGGCATTCTAACGGATGGCCGTTGGAAAGTGATAAGGGTAAATTGACGCCACGTGTTGACTCTTGACGCCACGTGTTGACGCCACGTGTTCATTTCCAACGGTCATCCGTTAGAATTCCAACGGATGTCCGTTGAAAAATGTAATGATGACTGCAGAATTTGCAGCTTTTCCCAACCGTTTTTCAGGTTTCCAATGGTCGTCCGTTGCAAATTGCGACAGACGACCGTTGGAAGGGCAGACGAGCCGCCATTTAGCCGTCCGTTGCCTCGGGAATACGCATTTCCAACGGTCATCCGTTAGAAATTCCAACGGATGGCCGTTAGGAATTCGAAACGTCACGTCAATTTAATCACTCCGTTGCGATGACGTCTTTTCCAACGGCTATCCGTTGGAAATTTTTAAGGATGATCATTGGAAAATCCGATATATATATGTTGCGACGGAACTGTTCTTATTTCAACACCAAAACAAATCCAGAATTCAAAAACATTACAAAAACCTTAGAAAAAATGAGACCTAGACGATTTATAGGATCGGGGGGAATGTTGGCTGGTTTTGCGGGAGCGCCTCTCCCGCCGCCACCACCACCATATCGTCCTCCGTCTCCAGTATCGGCACCACCGATATTTGTTGACGAGGACGATATGGTTAATATCGATGCGTTGATCGATGATTCTGATAGGCGTTCAACCCTTCCGATCATCGATCCCGAACGTTCTCCTGGAACGTTATGGTAAATATATAGTATATAATTGTTATGAATTTTATTTAAATTTCGTTAATATTATCTAACTTTGTATTTTGCTATGCAGGTTTGATGAGGATGATTTGTTAAGATACACCAACAATAACATCATCCAAGGGTCGTTACAGGACGATCTATACTATTCTTGGCAAGTTAAAGTTGTGCGTGTGCGCCAGCGATGGTGGCGCACTTTTGTTGTAAGTTTTTTAATTATATTTCAATTTTATAATTACATATATATATATTTGAAAACTAATAATTGTATAAATTTGTTTGCAGCGTTCATACAGATGGCGCCGAATTCATACAACGCGCATCTTCACTGCATGGATGCGCGACATGCAGATTCGGATGCGCATAATGATGAACGGTGCAAAGCGCAACTACTACGCCAACAATAGCAGACCGAAATGGACAACCGAAGCGGTCTTCAACAAATTGATTGAGCATTGGGAGACCGCGACATTCAAGGCCAAGAGCGAGAAGGCCAAACAAAATCGCTATAGTGAGAAGGTTTCCGGAGATGGTCCGCATCGCCATACTTCGGGATCAAAATCCTTCACGAAAAGGAAAAAGAATTGGTAAATTTTTAATTATTTATATTTTTTGTTTATTTAAATATTTATCTAACAAAATTTCTTTTATATTGTAGATGCAACGGATGGGAAGAGAACCGACTCTTCTTGAAGTGGTATTAGAAACCCACGGAAAGAAGAAGTCGGTTGTCGGGGAAGAGGTCGACGAACCGGAACTCGTCGATCCTCGAGCGGCCCGAACCGTGAGAGCTGTGACGGAGAAGATCACACAGCAATCTCAGGCTTGCGGTTCAAGCCCCGACGACCTCAGTCATTTACAAAAGGACCAAATTTATTTAGAGGTAAAAAGTTATTATTTTGTTTCTAAATTATTAATCAAAGAATTTGTTAAAATCTAACGTTACTTTTATTTGTCTTGTAGTCGGTGAGACCGTATAAGGGACGTCTGTACGGTCTTGGGCGCTTCAAAAGGATATACTCGAGGATGTCACGTCGGTACCTCCATCGGTGCAAGATAGTTTTTCGCAACAACGGTGGATCGAAGATCTCGAATCACAACTTCAAGAAACTCGAGCTAAAGTGCAGCACCTTGAGAGCGTCATCGAGTTGATGTCGGGGCAAGGGAGGGGATCAACGTCGCAGCAAGAATCGGTTCCCGATTTAGATGCAACGCCCTCTAGACGTGATGGCGATCACGGAGACGATATCGAGCCCGCCGATTTAAACGATATGTAATAGGGTAGAGTAACGTAATTTTAGTTTTAGTTTTTTGTGGATAATTTAATATTTTAGTTAAAAACTTTTTATTTAGTTTTAAAAATTTTTTTATTTTTTTTATTTTTTTTTTCAAATTTTCCAACGGGCATCCGTTGGTAATGCTAACGGTCATCCGTTGCGCGGTGTTTCCCGCCAAATCGTTTCCCACCAGTTTGCAATGGATATCCGTTGGCCTAGCTAACGGTCTTCCGTTGGAAACCTTTTCCCGCCAAATCTTTCCCGCCAGTTTGCAACGGTCGTCCGTTGCAGTCTCCCGCCACATGGCAACGGAAATCCGTTGCAAAAAATGATTTTCCCCGCCTAATTTTGCAACGGACAGCTGTTGCCTTCAAACGGTCGTCCGTTGAAAGTTTGCAACGGTGATCCGTCACAACGTCTGCCAACGGACGTCTGTTACTTACATTCCAACGGCTTAATCCGTTGCCCTTCCATTGCAAATTTGTAACGGATTTTATCCGTTGACACGCCGTCGCGAATTGCAACGGATTGGCATTTGCAACGAATATTTCGCAACGGAACGAAATCCGTTGGCGTCCGTTGAAAACGGCTGTTTCCAACGGAATTTTGGCGCTTTCCAACGAATATGTCCGTTGGAAAGCTGCTGTTGTTTTGTAGTGTCAACTGATTTCTGAAATGCTATAAAAGTGTTGCAGAATTCACTTTTTATTTTTAAAGGAAAAATCCAAGTAAAACAAGAGTAATTATCAATAAAAATCACATAATAGTGAAAACCTTGAATAGACGTTACAGGAGCAGGTTCCCACAAGTCACAATGTAATTGTTCTAAAGGTTTTTCAGCATGAAATAAACTAGAAACAAAGGGAAGTTTGGAGTTCTTAGAGAGTTGATATGTATTGCAAAAGTTTAAAGACCGAGAGCTAAGCTGAGTATAGCTCATGTAGAACCTCTTTACTTGCATGACCAAGTCTTAGGTGCCAATTATCTTCAGTTGTAACCCTGTGTCTGATAGAGTATATGGCTTGTGCAACTGAAGTATCTAGTGTGTAGAGGCCGCTAGTTTTGTGGCCTCTGGCTAGGGTGGCCTGAGATGTTAGGTCCTTAATGAAAACATTATTAGCATTAAACATAATATAGCAAAAATAATCAGAGGTAAGTTGAGAGATAGATAAGAGTGATTTACAGAGTGAAGGTAGCAATAGTCCATTATGCAGAGGTAATGTACCTACAGTGGAGGTTATTGAGCATGATCCAATGTGTGTTATAGGAAGATAGGACCCATCACCTACCATAACGTTGTTTGTCCCTGTGTAAGTCTGAGAGGACTGAAGATTATTGATATTATTAGTCATGTGAGAGGTTGCTCCAGAGTCCGGATACCATTCAGAGGTAGAGGTATCTGAGGTCATTTGAGTGTGAAGGGTTTGGGGAATATCTGTGTCTTGATAGGAATTGTCAAACCTGTGCCAACACTTCAGTGCATGGTGTCCAGAACGACCACAAATTTGACATAGTAAAGGTGTGTTTGGGGTTTGATTTGAGGATCTATTGGGGGTGGCAGTAGAGTAAATCTGCTGTGTAAAGCCCTTTTCTCTGGATGAAAAGGGTTGTCTGCTTCTGGTGTTGTAGTTGCGATTCAAGCCTCTATAATATGGTCTAGGTCCCCTCTGGTTAAAGTTTCTTGGTTGCTAATAGAATGGTCTGGTGTCAGGAGGAGATTCTGGTATCTGTATTTGGGTATTGAAGGCTTGGTGATGGTTTCGGGTGGTTTATGGGATCTAGACTGTAGTGTGATGCTCATGAGCTGGCTTATTACATCCTCGTAAGTTGGAATGGGAGATCGATGCATTGAGGTATAGATGACAGTGGTGAATGATTCATAATCTTTGCCTAGACCCTGAAGAAGTCTAAATATTTTCATATTTTCTGGTACATATTTTTCGATGGAGTAGAGGTGATCACATATTGATTTAAACTCTCTTAGGTATTCTGATACAGATTTACCTTCAATGGTGAGTAGCTGCAAGGAAACCAGTAGGTCGAACTCCCTGGAAATGGATGTCTCGTTGAAATTTTTTGCTAGAGCTCTCCATACTTCAATGGAGTTCTCGAATCCATGATTTGATGAGTCTATTAGTTTTCTGCCATGAAAGATAGAGCGGGTTTGATGTCTCTGTGACCACGTTTCCATTTGTAACGATGAGTATGGGTAGGGGCGAAGCAACTTCACCAGTGATAAATCCAATCAAGTCTTGAGAGGTGAGAAGAGATTCGAACTGAGTTTTCCACTTGAGGTAATTTGTACTATCTAATTTGATGGTAACAAAGTTAGAAATTGACATGAACTGGAAAGAGAAGTTTTTAGGTTCTTCCATGATTGTAACAAAGAATGGAATTCAAGAATTTATCCCTAACTCTGGTATCATAAAAAAACACGAGAATGAATATTATAGAAATGATTTCATTCCTTGAATTCTCTTATGTAACTAGTAAAGAATAAGAGAGACAAATTGAGTTTTAGTGTCAGAAATCATTTAAATAAATAAAAATTATATTAGTTGTTTCATCCGTAAACGTTGTGAATATAACCAAATGAAGTTAAACCGATACAATATGATATATTTGATCGATTATTTCACGTATAATAGACTTATATCGTACGTTCATATATATATATATATACCCCTACGTATATATTATTATCTATTTTGTTTTTCTGCATTATCCGCTTGTTGGACTATTCATTTACTATTTTGGGAAAAAAATTAATTGCATGACATTTTGGAATTATGAACCAACGTAAGTCCATCGTCCGGGTTCGTTTCTTATTCTGCTTTTCACATGTTGCAATAATAAACAAATCGTAAATATATAATTAAACTTCCTAACCAATCATATAGCTAGTCCATAGTATTAAGAAAATCCATCATTATTTTATGATATTATATAAATATAAGTTTGGATTCAATGATTAATAGAAGAAGTTATTTAAAATAATAATTGTAATGTGAATATTACAGACATAAAATGTCGCATAGCATAATTAGGGGCACAGATATCTGGCCCTCACAACTTGATGGACATTTAATTCAAGTGGTCTTCCCTCTCGTGGCCTTATCCATTGGGTCACATATCACAGAAAGTGAAAACGACCAAAAAAAATACCAAAAGGAAAATAAAAATGGGTACTTTTAAAATTCTATCGAAACAATTAACGCTAATATTTTAAGTTTATATTAGATACAATATCATAACTATAAAGATAGTTATAAAAAAAACTATGATTGTCCAAAATAAAATGATAATAAAATATAAATATTGACGTTCCATCCAAATTTATAGTATCTTAAAATATATTTTTTTTCGCGATTCTGATAAATTTTCTAAATTTTACTGTACAAGAAGATTATATCGTCTTTTTATTTATTTTTTTACAACAAATGATCTTTTTATAGATCCATCAACACAACAAACAATTTTTATAAAAAACCAAAACACTCAGTTTAACCAAAGAAAAGCCCCAGACCCTACAATATTACGGATTCAAATCCAAAAGAATCTCAAATGCACAGTATTATACTTTCTCAATAAAACTTATTTTAAATGCACAATATATATGCATATATTTTTCTTATCTAATAAATGTGTGATTCTCGATATTTTAACATGAAAACTCTTTATCTTGTTACAAATTAATAAACAAAATTATAGCAAGAAAAACATAGAAATGAAAACTTTTTTCAGCTTATATTACAGTTTTTATGTGGTCTTTTTGGATCAATGCTTTTTGGATTCCAAAAGATTACAAAAATTACTATCAAAGATATATAACGATGATTCAAAGCGCTATATAGAACAATGGAGAATTAACATATAATACCATAGACCATATTTTTTTTTTTCAAACTAACGGTCTTATTTGTTAATCTTGGTTCTTGTTCATGAGCTTAATATTTGAGAGCCTCATAAACTCATCTCCTTCTATTTTGAATGGTGCAAACGTGAAAATAAAATAAGCAAGATCGAATGGACTGAATTCTTATGTTGCAAAAGTAAATAAAACTTGCTCTGTTTTGGTGTTTGATGTGCTGTGTTGTTTCTGATTTTTAATGGTGATACGCCTCAACATCTCCTTCAATTCATATATAACAAAATTATCATACAAAAGCTTTCATAACCTAATTGCTATATCTAGGTCTCTTCTTGCTAATGTCAACTTAAAAATAGACTTAAATGTTCCTTCAAAATATGCACTTAGCCGTTTGTTCTATGCAATTCCAGTACTTGTTTTTCTTTGTTTGAAGAAGTGGTTTCTTGGGCTTCATGGGTTGTGCGCGTGTTCTGGGCTGCTGGTGGTCTCAGGCTTTCTCTTCTTTTCTTTATTTCCATTTGGGCTTGTCTCATTCGTTGGTGAAGGGCCTCTATAAGCACTCATAGCATTTAGTCTGTAATAATCCGTCCTTCCTCCGAGTTTGGTCAAACCCCGCTCATTCTCGAACCTTCGATCAACTTCACCTTCGACTTTCCTCTTTCTGCCAAACCCTAGTTTGATTTTAGGGTTTCCAGTTCCGTCTTCGATTCTAGCCGGTGACCGAGGGGATCGAAACCTTCGTTATTTCCAAAACTATAATGATGCAATTATTTTTTGTAAAATTTTAAACTATTCATAAGAGCGATTCTTACGAACCAAAAAATATTTAAGAAAAAAATTTGGTAAAAATTGTTGTTCAATCTTCATATTTTTTTTCGTACGTTATATTTTTGTGGAATGAAAATCTCTAACATTACTTATGTCATAAAATGTAGAGTGAAATGGAAAAAAAATGAACAAAAGAAGATAGACGGGATATAATGACATATTCGGAAATATTACCAATTGTAATATATACGTCTCCCATGGAGTTTGCTCTATTTAGGATGAATTTGCGGAACAGAATGTAGAACATTTAGTGTATGTTGTATCATCACGGTTGCTAGCGGATTAGAGAACCCCTTCACATAGAAAAGATGAGACTAGACAAATCGACTATTGGTGAGGCCCACATTAAGGTTGAAGTTTGCAAAACTGTTATCCAATAAAGTGGCTATTAGGGATCATGATGGTCAAATGATGGTCAAATTGAGAGGAGCAAATTGATTGCTCCTGGCTTCCCCCAAAATGCGAGGATTGTGAGTATTTTCGCCATTGAGTTAGTAATGTTAGGTCTTGTCACGCCTGACCATCCACCTACTGTCATGCCTAGGGATGTCAAGCCCAACCCAAAATCTGTTCGTTTAGAACTAATTGGGGCCTACGGGCCGAGTAGTTTTTAGCCGCACATGTTCGGGCAGGCCCAAAAGCAATTAAGAAAACCTAAGGATATGGATTGGGAGATATATGGTGAGAGCTTCCGTCGATTTGCTCCCTGCGACTCCTCACTCTTGGTTCTGTAAGCTGCTTCGATTGCGAGATAGATGGTGAGAGGTTTATTCTCCATAGGATCGGGCTTGCGGTCGGCCCGAGCTTGTACACAATCTGACGGGCCAAGCTCGGGCTTATATTTGTTGGTTCGTAAAATTTTAGGTCGGCCCGTCTTGAGCCTTTTTCTTGCGGGCTCTGGCTAGACTGGCTCATTTAACATCTAGTCATGCCTAAGGTTACTTTGCATATCCCCATTTCCTCGAATTGTACTTTATTTTTTTATATTTATATTTTTTTCTTTAGATTCAAGTATCTTGAATATCTGTTATTTTTCATCTCTCTTCTAATTTTTATCATTTTTAATATACAATTAGGTTTTAAAAATTGCCGTAGAAAAACTCTTAATGGGTATATATTGATCTTAAAAAATTAGATGAAGAATTTAGAGTTGACTAATAATATAAATAAGAGTTAATGATTTAAATTTTATTCTATGAGATAAAATAATATAAGAAAAAGATTCTTTTGTACATTACTTTTATGGTATGGTATGTGATATGTAATAAGGTCTAATGTATCCTTATGAATAAGCTTGTTTGTAGTCAATCCATCACTTATTATTTGATATGTGAAAGTAAAAAATATAATTTAAAATTATAACTTAATAATTAGGACAAAATACGATTTTTTTAGCTTAATCTTATATTGATACACTACAAAAAAACACTCTATTTCCAACGGACGGGGCAACGGATCCGTCCGTTGGAAAAAATAGCAACGGATTGCAACGGATATGTTAATGCTTTCAACGGGAGAGAATCCGTTGCAATCCGTTGGATTTTGTAACGGATTTTAACGGAATATTGCCATTACAAAATCCGTTAAAAATCCGTTGACAATTTGCGACGGATTGTAACGGATAACATCCGAAGACCGTTAGAAACCGGGGGAAATATTCTAACGGTCATCCGTTGAAAACTGTAATGGTAATCCGTTACAATTTGTAACGGATGGCCGTTGATATTGTTAATTTCGAGGTCCAACCGTCGAAATAAATTCGTGAGATCTTGCAACGGGCATCCATTACATTTTGTAACGGGTGGCCGTTGATATAGTTAATTTCGAGGTTCAACCGTCGAAATAAATTCGTGAGATCTTGCAACGGGCATCCGTTACATATGCCAACGGATGTCCGTTGAAAATTTAACTATATATATGGTTGAATCTAAAACAATATCAACAATATCAATATCAACGGATATGATATACTCACCACCAATATCAAGTATCTTTTGTCTCAATGGTTGAATCTAAAACAAATTTGATAAATTTTCTTACCGGTGGTGAGTAAGTTTATTAAGGTTGTTTTGGATTCGATTATGGAAGTAAAAATACTGGTTTTGGTGACGGAGGTAGCTGTCGGATAGAATTCTATGTTAAAGTTTTCGAAAATATTTTTGTTATTGATGGTTTGATGCACTCTTTGGTAAGATCTAAATAGTTTATGTTCCAACGGACATCCGTTGCAAATTGCAATGGATCGCCGTTGCAGGTTCACGTGAAATTATTTAAACTGGTGCCCTCGAAATTCACAAAATCAACGGTCGTCCGTTGCAAGTTTTAACGGATGACCGTTAGAAATCGCAACGGATAGCCGTTGATTTTGTGAATTTCGAGGGCACCAGTTTAAATAATTTCACGTGAACCTGCAACGACTATCCGTTGCAATTTCCAACGGACATCCGTTGGAACGTTAGTTATTTAGATCTTACCAACAAGTGCGTCAAACCATCAACAACAAAAACATTTTCGAAAAAATGTCTTCATCTTCGAATCGAATTATATATAGATCAAGGGAGTGGATGTATAGAAGAAAAGATCCTGTAACCGAAGAGATTACGCAAGAATTCTTACACGGATTAGAGCAATTCATGAGTTTTGCATCGATGCAGCCTTTGTGTCAAGAACGGGGGACAATGTTATGTCCATGCAAAAGATGCAAAAACATGAAGTTTCGAAGTCAAGAAATTGTTTGCAAACATCTGTATAAGGTGGGTTTCGTTGAAAATTATGAAATTTGGTTTTTTCACGGCGAAGATTGCGGTGTTAGAGATAGTGTGCAAGATGCACAAGTACAACGAAATGAAGAAGTTATTTATGAAGCATCAACGACCAATCCATATGTGGAAATGGTGTCAGATGCTTTTCCTGGAGTTGTTAATGAACAAATGCATGAAGAGATGCCGAACATCGATGCACGTCGATTCTTCAACCTATTGGATTCGGCGAAACAACCTATATATGAAGGTTGTCGTGAAGGTCGGTCTCGTTTATCTTTATCTTCAAGATTGATGAGTATTAAAACATACTACAATGTGGCCGAAAATTGCATTGATTTATTTTGTAAAACAATGCGGGAATATTTACCGGAAAATAACCAAGCTCCCGAGACATACTACGAAACGAAGAATGTGTTAAAAGACTTGGGAATGCCACATGAGAAAATTGATGTTTGTAAGAACAGTTGCATGTTGTTTTGGGAAAATGATAAAGACTTGTTGGAATGCAAGTTTTGCGGTGCAAGCATATTTCGGCCTAAAAAACCATCTTCACGGAAATACGTACCATACAAGAAAATGTTTTATATGCCTGTAGCAAACATGTTGAGAAGGTTATATGAATAAAAAAAACGTTGCAGCAATGAGATGGCACGCCGAACACTCCACGACCGAAGGTGTAATGCAACATCCATCGGATGGTCAGGCTTGGAAAGATTTCAATGTAATATTTCCCGAGTTTGCACGTGAAACGAGAAATGTTTATCTTTGCCTGTGCACGGATGGTTTTTTTAGTTCCTATGGACAATAGGGAAGTCAATATACCCTCTGACGTTGCTTATTCCAGGACCAGAACATCCGAAGAAAAGTTTCGATGTATTTTTGCAGCCCTTAATTCATGAATTACGACAGTTATGGAACGAAAGAATCCTTGTTTATGACGTCAGTACTAAGTAAAATTTCAGATTGAAAGCGGTCTTGTTGTGGACAATTAGCGATTTTCCTGCGTATGGAATGTTATCAGGATGGAGCACGCACGGAAGATTAGCATGTCCTTATTTCGGTGTGTGGATATTGTCGGTTCGAGGCTGATCGGGTTGAAAAGTCACGATTGTCACGTTTTTATGCAGCGGCTCATTCCAATCGCATTTAAAATAATCTAATACCAATGTTGACGGTCGCCCGTTGAAACTATTAACGGTTGTTGAATTCGCACCCGACACTTAGAAAATATTTATGGATTTTCAACAATCCCAACGGACATCCGTTGAAATTGCTAACGGATCACCGTTGGACCGTTATAAGGGTAAATTCACCCGACACTTAGAAAAAATTTCTCGATTTTCACAGATCCCAATGGATATCCGTTGGACATTGTAACGGATGTCCGTTGGAAACTTTTAATGGTAAATTGCCGCCACGTGTTGACACTTGACGCCACGTCTTGACGCCACGTGTCCCTTTCCAACGGGCATCCGTTAGCATTCCAACGGATATGGATGGAAGGTCACCTATCCCGGTATTCAGATTGTCTAGTCCGGCCAAAACAGCATTATTAAATGAACAATGTTTCACGTTTGATGTATGATGTGTAATCGAATAATCATAATA
>CM071867.1:24547482-24589613 GCA_036759665.1 Gynandropsis gynandra
CGGTCATCCGTTAGAAATTGCAACGGATGACCGTTGGAAAATCCGATATATATATGTTGCGACAGATTTTTTTCTTATTTCAACGCCAAAAAGACGCTTGACGCCACGTGTGACGCCACGTGTTATTTTCCAACGGTCATCCGTTAGCATTCCAATGGATGTCCGTTGGAAAAAGTAATTATTACTGCCGAATTTGCAGCTTTTCTTAACCGTTTTTTAGGTTTCCAACGGGCTTCCGTTACAATTTGTAACGGATGTTCGTTGGAAAGGCAGACGAGCCGCCATTTAGCCGTAATCGCATCGGGAATGCCATTTTCCAACGGTCATCCGTTAGTATTTGTAACGGATGCCCGTTGGGAATCTGAAACGTCACGTCAATTTAATCACTCTGTTGCGATGACGTATGTTTCCAACGGTCATCCGTTAGAAATTGCAACGGATGACCGTTGAAAAATCCGATATATATATGTTGCGACGGGTTTTTTATTATTTCAATGCCAAACAAATCCAGAAATCTTAAACACTACCAAAACTTACAAAAATGAGGCCTAGACGTTTTATGGGAATGGGGGAAATGTTGGCCGGTTCCGCGGGAGCGCCTCCCCCACCGCCACCACCACCATATCGTCCTCTGTCACCAGTATCGGCACCGTCGATATTTGTTGACGAGGACGATATGGTTGATATCGATGCCTTGATCGATGATTTCGATGGGCGTCCAACCCTTCCGATCATCGATCCCGAACGTTCTCCTGGAACGTTATGGTAATTTTAATGTAATTGTTATGAATTTCATTTAAATTGCGTAAATATTACTAACTTTATATTTTGATATGCAGGTTTGATGAGAGTGATGTCTTAAGACACACAAATAATAACATGATTCAAGGATCGATGCAAGACGATTTGTTTTACTCTTGGCAAGTTACGCCAGAAGTTGTGCGCCAGCGATGGTGGCGCACTTTTGTGGTAAGTTTTAGTAATTATATTTGAATTTTATAAATATATATATATATTTGAAAACTACTAATAATATAACTTTGTTTGCAGCGTTCATACAGATGGCGCCGAATTCATACAACGCGCATCTTCACTGCATGGGTGCGCGACATGCAGATTCGGATGCGCATCATGATGAATGGTGCAAAGCGGAACTACTACGCCAACAACAGCAAACCGAAATGGGCAACCGAAACGGTCTTCAACAAATTGATTGGCCATTGGGAGTCCGCGTCATTCAAGGCCAAGAGCGAGAAGGGCAAACAAAATCGCTACGGTGAGAAGGTTCCCGGAAATGGCATACAACGCGCATCTTCATTGCATGGGTGCGCGACATGCAGATTCGGATGCGCATCATGATGAATGGTGCAAAGCGGAACTACTACGTCAACAACAGTAGACCGAAATGGGCAACAGAAACGGTCTTCAACAAATTGATTGGCCATTGGGAGTCCGCGTCATTCAAGGCCAAGAGCGAGAAGGGCAAACAAAATCGCTACGGTGAGAAGGTTCCCGGAGATGGTCCCCATCGCCATACTTCGGGATCAAAATCTTTCGCGAAAAGAAAAAAGGAATTGGTAAATTTTAAATTATTTAGATTTTTTATTTCATTTAAATATTTATTTAACAAAAAGTTTTTATATTGTAAACGCAACGGATGGGAAGAGAACCGACTCTTCTTGAAGTGGTATTAGAAACCCACTCAAAGAAGAAGTCTGTTGTCGGGGAAGAGGCCGAAGAACCGGAACTCGTCGATCCTTGAGCGGCCCGAACCGTGAGAGCTGTGACGGAGAAGATTACACGGCAATCTCAGGCTTGCGGTTCAAGCCCCGACGACCTCAGTCCTTTACAAAAGGATCAAATTTATTTAGAGGTAAGAATTTATTATTTTGTTTCCAAATTATTAATCAAATAATTTGTTAAATTCTAACATTACGTTTATTTGTTTTGTAGTCGGTGAAACCGTATAAGGGACGCCTGTACGGTCTCGGAGCGCTTCAAAAGGACATCCTCGAAGACGTAACGTCGGTACCTCCATCGGTCCAAGAGAGTTTTTCTCAACAACGGCGGATCGAAGAACTCGAATCACAACTTCGAGAACAACGAGCTGAAATGGCGCAATAATAATCTAAAATACAACATTTGGAGAGCGTCATTGAGTTGTTGTCGGGCCAGGTGAGGGGATCAACACCGCAGCAAGAACCGGGGCTCGATTCGGATGCAACTCCGTCTCGAGGGGATGGTGGTGGTGATGGTAGGGATGATAACGACGCAACCGACCTAAACGATTTGTAATAGGAAATAGTTTTAATTTTGGTGGTTTGTAATATAATTTTAATATTTTTATTAAAAACCTTTTAGTTTTATTTTTTTTATTTTTTTATTTTTTTTTCAAAAGTTCCAACGGGCATCCGTTGGAATTTGTAACGGTCATCCGTTGCAATTGGTTTCCCGCCAAATCGTTTCCCACCAGTTTGCAACGGACATCCGTTGTCATTGCTAACGGGCTTCCGTTGAAACTGTTTTCCCGCCAAATCTTTCCCGCCAGTTTGCAACGGTCATCCGTTGCAAGTTCCCGCCAGTTTTGCAACGGTCGTCCGTTGCAAGTTCCCGCCACGTTGCAACGGATGTCCGTTGCAAAGTATTCCTAATTTTGCAACGGGCAGCCGTTGCTCTCCAACGGCCGTCCGTTGGAATTTTGCAACGGTGATCCGTCACAAATATATCCAACGGTCGTCCGTTACTTTTATTTCAACGGCGTTTTCCGTTGCCATTCCGTTGCAATTTTGTAACGGATATTATCCTTTGGAATGTCGTCACGAATTGCAACGGATAATCATTTGCAACGAACTTTTCGCAACGGACGAAAATCCATGGTGTCCGTTGGAAACGGCTGTTTTCAACGGATTTTGGGCGCTTTCCAACGGATTTGTCCGTTGGAAATTGCCAATTTTTTTGTAGTGATATTACTAATATTGCTTACAACATAAAATAAAAATTTATAAAGATATATATATATATATATATATGCATATTATAAGATATGCATACGGAATAAAAAAAAAGATAAATAAATATTGAATACTTGTTAGGGTTTATAATTTTTCTTTTGGTCTCGGGTTTTAACTTGTAAACCCTAATACAAAACAGAAAAAAAAACTATAAGCCCTAACAATTATTCAATTTAATTTTTGGCGACCATACCAGTATTACGAGCCAAGATTAAGTACTTGTCTCTCCTCGTGAGGTTGGTGCACTCGAAACCCAAGGCCTTCCCGATCTCACCCTGCACGTGATTCGCTACCTCGAACTTCGCTTTCCCGTCAGGATCGCGACGCGTGGAAGACCCAGAAATGGGGTCAACCAATCGGACGGTGTAGGACGGAGATGGGTCCATTAGGAAGAAAAGCGGGTCAAAGGCCTTTAGTCCACTCGCCGTTGTACCGTAAAAGAAAGTCACGTGCGAGTCAACAGCCACCGGAATGATGACGTCACTGATTTCCGAAAACAGAGGACTAAACCTGAGCAGATACGGCTCTCTACACGTTGTCCCCTCAGGACAAACCACGAGATCTCCTTGTTTCAACAACCTGTCCATCATCTCGCTGTCGCGGTTACGGTCGCGGGTCAAACGTACGGTCTTGATCGGTGCCAAAATCTCGGATACTCTACTTAAACTGTACGTGACCGCGGTGAGGTTTTTCTTCCTAAGACTGAACGAAAGGTAAAGCGGGTCGAACAATGTCCTATGGTTACACACATAGAGACAACCTTTTTGGTTGTTTTTGCGGTGGGAAGACAAAGCGAAGGTGTTAACGGTGAGGGTCAAACGGAAGCCAGAAAAGGCGAGGAGGGGCGTGGCCGCGGCGTAAGGTAGAGTGAGGCCGATGGCGGCCCTAGCCGCGACCAGGACCACCGCAATTGGAGCCCACATGAACAAGACGAGTGCGTTTAAGGGAGTTGGTTTGATAGCGAGTCGACCGTCGTGAAAAATCAAAGGCTTGGGGTATCTGTCTCTTGGTAGGGTTCGCCAGCTTCTTTTGGTGCTATTTCTGACGAAGTACATGTCCTGTTACAATTAGAGGCACAACACAATCAGACAAAAATCAGTTTGATTTTTTCCAATTTAATATATGGTCTTCATATCAAACTGATTTTTTACACCAAGTATTAATTAGGTTTATCTACTTTGATTATTACAGGTGTAGGACCATCGCGGAAAGGCGCAACAATGTCATAATCTATGTTATTTTCATACAATTTCGATTTCTCACGCCAAGCTAATGATATCTGTTCAACTTTCTAACTGTATATGTAGCACTTAATGCATTTACATTATTATGTTATAATTTGATTTTAAATACGCATTTAATGTCTGCTGATATTTGTTTCCATGTGATTGATTTGGTACATAATGCGCTGAATAATGAACAATTCGAATATCCATATGTTAAGACAAAGATAATAAAGTTAGAGACTCATTTTGAACCTATATTTGACAACTATCTAGATAAGAATTTGATATGTTCCCAATAAGTTGTTTAATAAATATGGAAATTTGATATATTTACAATAATTTGTTTAATAAATATCGCAACTAAGAACAACTTAATTGTTCCATGTAAAATCAATTAAACTAGACAACCGAAAAAGACAACAGATTATAATTAATAGATACACAGGAAAACCGTATTTGTATAATGGATTGTTAACATAATTAGACCGGACAGAACCATTTGATTAGATATATTGAATATAATTTTATTAATCGATTAGAGAGGCTTACGAGGCTCACCTTGCAACAGGAGAAGAGAGGATGATGAAGGGGCTTTTTGAAGGAAGTGATGCCAATAACATTGCCACTACTTAGCCCATCTTGTTGATGCAATTCTTCAAAGGAAGTATCGTCGTACTTCTTCGTATCTTCCATGGTTCCTACAAAGTATCCACAAAACTCCTTCATCTCTCTCCCGATCACAACATCAATCTCCAAGTAATCTTTTAAAAACCCTTCAATCATCACTTGCGGAAGATCACTCACACTAACTCTCTTCTTTGCTCTTCTCAAAACCTCAAATATCTCGAACACGACATCTTCTAGGAAGAACTTGGGAAGCACCGTCTTTCCCAATCTAAAGCTCTTACTTTTCACCCCGAAAAAGCTAACCATTACCATAACCTTCATGCCCATTTCGTAACTCATCATACATATCAATGGGTACAGAATGAGCAGGATAAATGACCTTATTACCCCTCCAGCCTCGAAGGCCACAAGCATGAAGCACGGGAAGAGAGATTCTGATTTCAGCAAGGCTCCTTCAACGTTGAAGATCAAGGTGTGGTGTGAGAGGTCTTCATGCCGAAGCGAAGAAGGGCATTTCTGGTACTTAGGCTTAGGATATCGCCGGAGAACAAACCGGTACAATAAGAAGATAAGGGTTTGGAGAACTGAAACCTTAGTAGACATATTCTAGTTGTCTCCAGTCTATTGTAAATAACACCATGCATGTTAGAGAGCCAGGTGGACACTTATTATATAATTCAAGTCAATTAGCAAATGCCCTCGTACATGTCGAAATTTACTAGAATGCCATGGTCGCTTCATTAACTGTTCGCGGTTGCATGGGCACGATCATATATTTAATGAAAATGGCTTAGTCATAATTGAAAAGTCTAATACGATCTCTTTGAGAAGGTGTAAACTCCGTTAGGGTTGCATTGCATTCCAACGTCCATATTTGTACAAGAGTTCAGCATACAAATAGGAAATAGAATAACTATAAATTAGGAAATAGAATAACTGCAAATCAGGAAAATAAGAAACCACAATCTAAGTATATCTCGTGATACGCCCCCTCATTGGAGCATGTGTAGGTCACGAATGCCCAACTTGGAACGAAGATATGTGAATGGATGATGACCGAGCGCCTTTGTGAAGATGTCCGCAATCTGCTCTGCACTCCGAACATACGTCGTAGTAATGAGTCCGCGTTTGAGCTCATCACGGATGAAATGACAATCGATTTCGATATGTTTGGTCCGCTCATGAAAAACCGAGTTAGAGGCAATGTGAAGAGCAGCTTGACTATCACAATACAAGTGCATCGGTTTATCATGAGAGAAGCCAAAACTCCGAAGTAGTCCCTTAAGCCATTTGAATTCACAAGTCAACGATGCCATAGACCTATATTCCGCCTCCGCCGATGAACGCGACACCGTTGCTTGCTTCTTCGTTTTCCAAGATATAGGTGATCCTCCGAGGAACACGATCTGTCCGCCGACCGAACGGCGAGAAATGCAGCAAGTCGCCCAATCGGAATCGCAATATCCACTGAAAGACAAGGGCGAGTCGGAACGAAGCCATATGCCCTGGCCCGGTGATCCTTTCAAGTAGCGAACAACCCGAATAGCAGCGTGCCAATGATCATCTCGCGGTTTCTGCATGAACTGCGAGAGCTCTTCCCACCAATCCGGGTATCCGATCACTTTGAAGCACGAAGACACGTCATGTCCAGGTTTGCGACAGTGCGAACACACGACATTCCTGTCTTTCACGTGCACGGCGGCTGTAGTCGCAATGGTCTGAGCCGAGAAACCAACAGCTTCAACGTTATCTTCCTTAATCCGGGTCACTGTATGTTGTCTCTCCTCCTGTATAACCATCGAATAAATCCGATTGAGATTCGGAAGAGGCTCCATCGCCAAAACAGTCGAGCGGATCGTTGCGAAGCGTGAACCCTCGAGACCAAGGAGGAACTGATGCACACGTTCTTCCTCTCGGTCCCGAAGCATCCCCGCCGAAAGTTCCATACAACGACAATGACCACAAGTGCAGACACGCAGGGGCTTGTACGTATTGAGTTCATCCCAGAGTTTCTTCAAACGGCCAAAATAAATCTGCACCGTCTGTCCAAGCTGTTTGCACGCCCAAAGCTCGGACCGAATTTGATGCACTCTCGGTCCATTGCCCACCGAAAATCTGTGTTTCAGGTCAACCCACAGATCACGCACCTCCTCAACGATGGAGATGGTAGATCTCAGCTGCGGCTCGATGGTGTTGAAGATCCACTCAACCAACATCGAGTTCACCGGCCCCCATTCTGCGAATTCCACATCGTCCGGGTTCGGACGGACAACAGTTCCGTCAATGAAACCCAATTTTCGTTTCGTGTTCAACACGTGTCGCACGTGTTTTGCCCACTCCTCGTAGTTGCAATCTCCACGCAACTGGACCGGCGTGATCACCGTGCTCGGCCCCTCCGAGGGATGAAGATAGAACGGCGAATAAACAGAGATTTCTCTTCCCCTGTTTCGCCCAAGTCCAACGTCTGCAGTCACAACGACATCTCCTTGTCGTGCTCCCGTCACAGAGCCACCCGCAGTATCCATGGTGCTCATAACGTTGCAGTATCCGTCTCTGTCGGAAAAGAAGATCGACGGTGAAGAAGAAAAAAAAAACAGAACGGAGTCGCCGCTAAGACGGCTCTGATACCATGAGAAGGTGTAAACTCCGTTAGGGTTGCATTGCATTCCAACGTCCATATTTGTACAAGAGTTCAGCATACAAATAGGAAATAGAATAACTATAAATTAGGAAATAGAATAACTGCAAATCAGGAAAATAAGAAACCACAATCTAAGTATATCTCGTGATACTCTTTAGCATAATACAAAACGATACGATTTTGTTACAATTTTCAACTTCTAATATTGGAAAATTCAGTTTCGTAAGAGAGAAACACTTTCCTAATTTGCCTTCCCAATTTCGTGGATCCTACGCAATATATTCTTCATTTTTCTAACATAGGTCAAAGAAATGTTTTTCTTCTAATAACTTCATATGATTTTATTATGGTTTTGTGTTAATCTTATCCTTTCTATTTCGGATTTCGGCTAATATCGATTCCCTCTTTATATAAGAAAGCTTGAACATTAATCAATATTAATTTGTTGAGTTAAATCATGTTGGATCTAAATAAATGTTATTAATTCTCAACCGTTCTTATAACCATTACATCTCTATTCTATCAATTCTTTAAGTTTTTATGGCCGTTATGTCTCCATATGATCGCCAATATTGATTAACGTAAATAGATATCCTCTCATAAATGATGATTTGGAAATTTATTGGAAAAGACATTTTATATCATTTTCTCATCAATTAAGTTTAGCTATATTGTCTTTAAAGACATGTTATTCAGGGTCAGTGGAGATCTATTGCATTCTTTTCCCTCTAAATATTTTTTTTCGTCATCATCCCAGAATTGATGAATTTTCACAACTACTAGATATTGATATTTTATTATTTAGAGGTTTATTTAATATTTTCTCCAAGAAAATATTATTAAAGATAAAGTTTATCATTTCGAATCTTTTATTACTGTTGTGCTATGTTAGTTATATAAAAAATACATGTAAAAAGTGATAACAAAAAATCGTTCACTTGTGTAATTAGAAATGTTTATGTACATTCAACATGATCTAATATATACAGGAGTATAGTATAAACTAAATAATTATATAAATTTTGAATATATCTTTTTCATAAACATTAATATTGAAATTTTATACGAATTTCAATTGAATACAAAGATTAAACCACAATAGTCTTTTTTCACCACCGTATAAAGTATAATGTTTTATTTACGTTATAATTCGTTCAACTACAAATACTTATCACCCAAGTATACCCGAATCCACCCGTAATACACCTCACTTTTTAGAGGTATTTTCAGGCTACCGCAACCATAAACCTCACGATTCCCTCCCATTAGTTTTCTATACCACACGTGTATGAACTTTACAAACGAGTCACACACTCACCAACCCATCACACAAAATATTTGTATTTTGTTTCACTCATATAGGTTCAACTCTTTCAAGTTTATGCTCAATCGCTCAATCGATCTTGCTTGTGTGTTGTACCAAATTCTGCTGACTCCTCCTTTTATAGGCATCTTTTTCAACAAAATTCTATATTATTTTATCTTATCTTTTCTTATTTGTAGTACTCTTTTTTATTTGTAAGGAAAGTTCTATTCCTTTAGGTTTATTATTGACTTGTATAATAATATGCTTTTGATTGTTGACTTGTTCAACTCTTAATTATTTATTTGTTTTAATCATTTGTTGACTTCTTCCCTAACAATCTCCTCCTTTTTTATTATTTGCTCAATAAAAATATTGAAAGTGAACATACATAAATAAACTCATAAAAAAAATTCATAAATACTATGAGCATAATAGGTTAAAAAACAAGTAATTTCAAATAAGTTAAAAAGTTAACATATGTCTTGAATTGCAATTCAACATGGTCGAAAGCTATTTCAACATTAGTAAATTTTGCTAGTCATTTGAATCTTCAAAATCAGCCGTTGCACCAGATGTAGTACCAACTGTTTGATTCCCTTTCCTTTTGCTCTTATCTCCTCTTGTTTTATTGAGTATAAATTAAAAAGTGGTAGATCATTAATGCATAAAATAGTTAAAGCTAGAATAGGGAAGAATATATATTACTATGCAAGGTCTTAATATGAAAACATAAATACTCTTGCAATTTTTTGAGTTCCTCCTTCATTGCGTGTTCCATAATCATCCTTAGAGTGAATATCATTGTCGATCTTCCGCATGTTCTTATTTAGATATTTGCTCTCAATAGTGATCCATCTATGAATTGGCTCTAAGTTTGAATCACGTTCTAGAACACTCCTCTGATTCACACTATTAATCCGTGAATCAAACACATATAAATCAAAGAGCTACGACTGTAATTTGACAAAGCCTGCAACTTGATCTGATCATATGTCAACTTTTCAAAGTTGATCATTTTCCATTTTTAATACAGTAGAGAAAAACAACAAGGTTTCACCTAGAGTGATTTACTTTTTATTTGGCACTCATTTTATTGTTGATATTTTGTTTAATATTGAATACTCAAAAGTCAATTATCTTGGTGTAATTTCTCCTATCCACTCTACATCTATATCCGGAAAAAATCTTGAGCCACAATATCCAAATCATTGGCTCTTATATTGGGAATATTTGGAATTTCGAAATACTTTTCTATGACTACCTAGGAGAACTTTGTCATGGTTTCTATGATAAAACCTTATGACAGAAAGGACTATCTCTCTTCTCTATCTTTGAATTAGAATTGGCATAAAACTCACGTGAACACACATGATTAAAATTTCTAACTAACTTTTTTTTTCTAAAACAATTCTAGAATCCATATTTTTTTAAATATATGTCAATTCAGTTCTCTTTCTACAGTCATATATTTCTTTCTAATTTGGTTGAATCTTTCTCTGTTTACAAACAAAAATAATTGTGTGTTAAACACACTTTCAAATAGAATATCATAGATACCTTGTGGCTCTACATATCTACTATCAGTTGGAATGTTCTGTACTTCTTGCTAAGGTTGTCCAAATCGGGTTACTCGGACCAACCCGATCCGGACTGACCCGAAAAACCAAAATCGTTTGAAATATGGGTTACCTTAAGAACCCATATGAGTTCAAATTTCAGAATCTATTCGGGTTTGGGTCGGTCCGATTCGGGTTCAGATAAAGCCAGAAGAATGGACACAATTTGGGTTGTTTTGGGTCCATTCTTCTGAACCCGAACCCAGACTCTCCTTTTGTTGTGTTTGTGTATATCTTTTTCCTATCATTTTCAGGTGGATTTCCAAAGAAAATAGAAATGGTTTGATTTTATTTTGATACAGTTAGGGTTAACAAAATATAATGCCCTTTCTTTCTTGATAACTTTTATTTAAATAAAGACCTCAGACTCCTTGAATTACCAAACTACCATTTCAATAAACTAAGCACTTACTTTTAAATGAAATATATATGAATCAATTAGAAGAGACTTACGAACCGTTGAGCACATAATTAGTTTCAGTAGTTCATTTTTATTTTACTCTACAAGCTCAAATATCATCAGTAAAATCTGTTTTCGAAAAACAAAGATTATCATTTCAGCTGTACTAAATCGAAAAATTTCTAGAAATTGTCACTAATTAGTCAAGTGTATCTCAATCTCTTCATAGTACAATTGTTTTTTCCCTAAATACATCTAACTTGTATTTTACTAACTTAGTTTTTCATCAAGAATTATCATCACCTTTCTTCTTCTTTTTTTACCTTCTTTTCTTTTCCTAGTTAGTATTATATACTTCTAGGATGCTGAAGTTTTTATTAATTCATGTTCACTACTTAAACTAAGGTTACCTAATTAGGTATACTCATATGATGTGTATCATAGCGAAGTAGGCATGTTATCATCATGTACCTATATGATATCTACATTGATTCACCATCCCACCACTTTGATCCGAGTAGTGCACTCATGTCAATAAATGTAAATTCAAGATTTTTATTTTTAGGTTGACATCGGAGTGGAGGAATACTTATTACATACTTCTTCATTTCAAAGTTTTTTTTAATTTTTCTATTTTTCTTCTTAAACGATGAACTGCACTTCAAAAACTGTGAATTGTACTATAAATAGATTCAAAAGCACTTGAATATTAGAATTCCCTTAGAATATTTCACTCGTTTCAGATGTCACGTGAACTCCTTTTCCTCTAACAAGCATATAGCTCATAGTTCACAAACTTTATAAATTTTTCTAAGCATATAAATATTTTCATATCCAAAGGTTTAGTGTGTATGTCCATTAGTTGATTCTCAATACATAGTCTACCCTCTAGTTGTTTCTTCTCTAACAAAGTGAGATCTTATATCAATATGTTTGGTTCTAAAGTGTTATACATTATTCTTTGAAAAATTTATTACACTTGTATTATCATAATGAGCCACTAATACTTGTACTTAGTCCAAAATCAGCCAACGTTTGCTTCATCCACATAAATTATGTATAACAACCTCCAAGAGCTATGTACTTTGCTTCGATTGTGGATAAAAATGTTGCATTTTGTTTTTTTATTGTGCCCTGAAATTAAGTTACTTCCTAGAAAGAAACATCCATCACTAGTACTTCTTCTATCATTTGCATTCCCGCCCCAATGCACATTACACAAACCTACAAGATTATTATTTGTATCTTTGGATTAGAACATACCGTATTTTGCAGTCCATTTCACGTATTTAATAATACGTTTAACAACAAACAAATGGTTTGGATTGGTATCTAGCATATATCTCTACACGTCAGGTGTACTTGCAATTAATTATCGTAGATTTATAATAAGTGTTTTAAAAGTCTCCACATAGTTTCGCCTCGTCCCCGTCTAGGTGTTCGGTGATCGGTGGCCGTCCAACGGTCGACTAGATATCGACTAGTGAATGTGGATTTTTATTTTAAATTTTTGTCTAAAACAATGGCATTTTAATATTTATAAAAATATAAAAATAAAATCAATTTGAAACATATATATTTTTTAATCTCATACTCCAAATCCTAAAAAATAAATTGTAAAAAAACTTGATTCTGAAAATTAGGAAAAAGAACAAAAAAAAAAAAACGCTTAGACGCCAATTAGTCACCAACTAATTTCTCTAGGCACTAGACACTCATCGACCGTCTGACTACCGTTAGCGATTTTTAAAACACTACTTCCAATCATGTCCATGTATAACCTGATATCAACATCTTCACCATATGTATTTTTTTGTAAGTTTTTTTTGTTGTAGACATCGACATGTTAGTTGGTTTTTAATTCTCCAATTCGACACATTATACTAGGTATCTCGTGTACTTGCTTAAGTGAAACAAAAATTTCATCTTCCATTTGTTTGACTTCCAGTCTAACAAAGAATTTCAATTCTCCCATAATGCTCATTTCAAGCTCTTTTGTCATAGTCTCGACAAACCAATAAACTTTGTCATGTGAAGTAGACCCAAAAGACAAGTGTCATCAATACATATTTGAATTACAAGAAGCTATTCATCCTCATTATGCATGAACAAAGTTTTTTTTACTCCTCTTTCATATTCGTTGTTGAGGAAAAACTTCGTTAGCCTTTCATACTAAGTTTGTGGAGCCTGCTCGATTCCATTAAGACCTCTCTTAAGTTTGTATACATGTTCAAAATTATGTAGATCTTTGGACCACTTGGGTAATTACACATAAAATTGTTCTTGAAGTACAGTCTTTAGATATGTATTTTTAACGTCCATTTGAAAAATCATAAGCTAGGAAACATGCACTTCCAAGTAATAAATGAATAGATTCTAGACGAGCAACAAGTGAAAAAGTATTGTCAAGGTCTATTCTTTAACAGAGGTATACCCTTGTGCTACTAGTTTAGTATTGTTCCTCATAATAATTCCTTTTTTGTTGGTCGTATTAAAAAAATCATTTTTTTCAATAATATTTCATTTTTCTAGTTTGAGAAGTAATTGCCACACATCATTTCTAATATATTTTTCTAATTCATCTTGCATTTATTTTATCCAAAATTCATCATTAAGTGTTTTTGTCACATTTTTTGGTTCCATGATTGAATTAAAACTCACATAATGAACCATATCTTGATATTTGTGGTGTAGTTTTGAGTCCTTCTTTCTTCATGTACATTTCCAATTACATCAGTAATATGTTTCATCTACCAGTTGGAGATACTGTCATAATTATATGGGATAGATGATGTGTTTCTTATATCGTTGTTTCATGAGTGTTTATCAATACTCAGAAAATACTAGTACAATCACCAACATCTCTAAAAAAACTTAATGAACAAATAACATTTGATGCACATTGGTGGATCATCATGTGAAATAGTTAAACCATAAGAAGATCCCAATGAAAGGTAGTATCTGAAAATCATGGCATGGAAGAAGCGACATAGAAATTAGAGGAGAAGATAATGCACAAGCATCCAGAGTTGTTGAAGATGATTAATACAGTTCTTATATGCATTGAATGCAAATATCACTTGAAGAATTAGAGATATTCTATTCGAAGACGAATTATAGTGGGGAGAATTGGGAGACCCATAAAGCTCATTAACATAATTATTATTGTGTATAAAATACCCATATTAAGTTAAATTAAGGAAAAAATAAAAGACGCACGGTTCAACCAAAGAGAAAAAGAGAAGAGAAGAATGGAAAAAAATAACAAAAAGGAAATTGAAGGAATAATCGTCAAATTTTCCTCGTGTTCTCTTCGTGGATTAATCAAAATTATGGAGAAAATCTATTCGTGTTGTTGGTAATATCATCAGGATTTGTCAAGTCATTGGAGAAAATTTAAGATGATGATGTTTTCCCATCAAAATTAGGTTTGATGTTGATTTGTGAAGATTTTTTTACGTTTAAAATAAGATATCATCACAGTAGAATTTTTAAAAAATTCATAACGGGAGCCTTTATACATTATAAGTGAAGATTGGACCAACCCTAAAATCTCCATATGATGATTGATGGCACGAATGAGTTGGTTTTGGTAAAACTTAAGTGGTCAGAGATGACCTAGACGCTCGACCAATTGTCGTGGTTGAAGATCGCCGATTTTTTGGGTTTGGTGCTAGAGACAAGTGAACATCTTGTCTAGTGTATTCAATCGAGTGATTTCACGTTAAAACTTTCAAAAGAAGGTGTGTGCAAATGTGTCGGTGAGAGATGTCACTTGAGGAGTATCGAATCGATGACATTAGTATATTACAACTCTTAGATCAGGGGAGTAACCTTTTGAACGATGGAGTGCTGAAGTTAGTAAGATTAATCGATCTGCCAGCATCGTATCGTGTTGGGATTGTGGTAACCTTTTGAGTGACAGAGTTTTGTATTGTATTGATGGTTGGGGTACGGTGTGATCTTGCGAGATCTTCAGTGTGTTGGGGTCCTTTGAACTTTGTGAGTGTATGCCCGAGCTAGATTCTTGTGGACTCGGTGAATTATTATCCGGTGTGATACTAGTCTTACACTTAGGATAGTCACTCGAGTTGGGTAGATTTGTCCGTATGTCTTTAGTGTGATTATATATCATTATTTGGTGTTATTTAGTTAACAATGAGAATACATGGCACAAAGTACATACATGTTTTGATCTCACTACATGCGTATTTCATTCTCACCCTATTTGTAGGATTTCATGGATGATAGGTTATGGCGAGGGAAAAGAACAATGAAGTTGAGCAAAAACAACAGAGTTGGCAATGGACCGATAGGAAAGGCGTATAGCAGGTCTTAATAAGGTTTATTATGCATTTCATATTTATCTTGATTATGTTTTTCTGTGTTTTTCGTCCGTTATAGGGTTTTAACCAATTTTATTTGAAATAATAATACTTATTTTATTCTATAAATGTATTTAAGCGGTGACACGTTAGCTACCTCTTGGAGGTGGTGGTGTACACTTCTAGTCTCGCGGGTGTTCCGATATGGAGGTGTTACAAATTGGTATAAGAGTTTGGTTATCATTTTTGTATTTAATTATTTTTATGAGATTTTAAAATATTTTGCGAAATATTTTAATAAAACCGCGAGACCGTTTAGCACACATATCTTGAAGTGTCTAGTGGGGTTCTGAGTTATGGAAAGCTAATAGTGGCTAATTGTGTCACTACTAAAAAATACATCACGTCAATATCAACAGATTGATCAGCAGATTTGTCCATTGAAATATTTACCAACGAATTCCAACAGATCCATTTGTTAAAATATGTACCAACAGATTCGTCCGTTGAAATATTTACCAACAAAGTCTTACAAATCTGTCTATTAAAGTATTTACCAACAAATTCCAAGGTGTGGTATTAAAAATCCTTCATCTTTATCAACAAATATCCATTGCAATTTTTCAAATTTTAAAAGGGTATCCGTTGAAAATTCTAACGGATGACCCTTGGAAAAAGTCATAATTACAAAATTTTGCGCTTAAACTTCTTCACGTATTCAATGGGAATCTCTTGGAGTTGTCGATGGATGTCCCTTGAAGAAAAGAAATGTTGCAATGTAACATTCTTTGATTGGAGATCGATTTCAACGGGCATCCGTTGGAATTTCCAACGGATACTTGTCAAAAATTCGGGTATTTAAGATGTTGAACAATAAATTTTTAACACAATGAACAAAGTCTCTCAAATCCTCTCAAAACATCTCCTAAACCAATTAAACACCATACACTATGAGAATTAGACGATTCATCAATAACAAAGGATTGTATACGGGTTCCGGTGGAGCTCCAATCCTCCATCATCATTTCTATTCACAATGTTGGATAGACAAAGAAGAAGATGAAAATGATGTTTTAGATGATTTTTAGGATATAGTATTTTTATTTATATTGTTTATTTTAAATAATTGTGTAGGAATGTGACGCTCTCGCTCAACTAGCCTTATACAATCCCAATCATTGGAACAAAGGTCACAAAGCGACATAGATATAGATGTCATCAGAGAAGTTTTGACAGAGTTATTAGCAAAAGATCGACAACATGACCAAGAGGAGAGTTCAACGACACCACAACCACCACTACAGGTATTGATGCACACACACCACCACCTTAAGCACAGCCGCATGCGCCACCGCTAGCACCGCTGGAAGCACCACCATCACCTCCTCCAATATTTAATCAGAGGCATATGGAGATACTAGAGTAATTTTATGTCACAAATCACATGGCTAAATGGGATACCAAGATGTTTTGTAGAGGTGCAGTACCTCCCATGAAGGCAGAGGAATGGATGTTTCGATTGAAGTAGAACTTTCAATCATTGAGGTGTCCATTGGAGTTTAAAATTGATATTGTACTTCATTATCTAGAGGACAAAGTGTTTTTCAGGTGGGATAATATCCAAATGGAGCAGACATAACATTTGTTTTCTTGGGTTGAGTTTAAACAACTTTTAGAGTTGAAATATGTACCGCACACTGCACGTGAAAAGATGGAGTTTACATTTTTGCTACTGACACAAGGTGACCGTACTGTTTCTCAATAAAATGAGACTTAATTGGAGTCATCTTGGTTCGGGGTCAAATCAGTATCTTCGGAAATTCTTAAGTTCAATAAATTTTTGCAAGGAATATATTCGAAAATCAGTCGCGTAATTGAGATAATCAGGCATAGATCATGGTTTGAGCTAGTTCAGAATGCTTAGTTAGTAGAGAAAGGACTCACCAAGTAAGGCATCTTGAATTCTTCAAATTCCAAAGGGAAAGAAGTCATCCCGCGGGTTCAAGGGAGACATGATCAGATGAGAGTGATTAAGATTTTCAAATCGTAGTTTATTCTAGCTGCACATCTAGCATTATGGAAGTGAACATGTTGGACAATGCTAAGGATTGACAGGAAGGATGATTTGTAATGTAATACTTTTGAACATCAAATTTGTAAATGTTCTTAGCAAGTAGGAGAATAAGCTATATGCAAGAACAATCGGTCGTGTGTTTTCATTGCAGGAGTAGGGATCACATGCTAACAGATTGTATAAGACCCTTACCCCCACATCCACCAAAGGATCAACTACCAGATAATAGAGCTAAGAGCATGTGCCAAAGTGTAGGGCATGCAAACAAAGGTATACACCATGAGAGAATATCAAGAAAAACGTGAAAGCTAAGAAACAAAAGCTCAACCTATCTTTGGATCGATAATCATGGGAGGCCTACCTACTCATATGTTTTTCGATACGGTGTGCTGCGTAGTTTCATGAAACCGTCGATGGAAAATGAATCAGCTACTAATTGAGACATCTAACACATGACAATTCTATTTTGAAAATTTGACCGAAATTCATTGTCATAAAGTTGACTAATGCTGATAAGATTTGCTTTAAGTCCTTCCACATAATTTACACCTGCCAAGTTTTGTTCTTGTCAATATGCCTGAAACAACCACAATCAGAATCTCAAGTGACATTATGACTATTGTGTACTGACATATATGCAACATTATAGTGTAAATCAAATTTTCTAACCCAAACTTTTCTGATTGTCTTTGACTTTCATTTTAAATTTGATTTTCTTCCCCAAATTTGCTTAGTATTCTTGGGTTTTCAACAAAAATACTTACATGTAAAGGGTCTCCTCCTGTAGTAGGGACACCATCTCCAAAGATTTTCTGATTGTCTGCAAAGTTAAATATTTTTACAGGATCTAATTTTTATTCCGGTTGTAGGTTCATTTCTGACTACAATTTTTTATTTTTGAACTGTAGTTCAAATAGTTTGAACAACATCTTGTTTCGGTGGGACTATCGTTCAAATAGACTAAATTTTACATCTTCCAGTAAACTACCAATAACAAAATTTACCTTTTTTCTCAGCATTATCTCTGTTATTTGTGTTTCTTCTCTTAAATCAAGTCCATAATGTTACTTATCTGTTTTTGCAATGTTCAAAAGATTATCCAATTTTTCAGTTACATTGTTAAGCATGCGCAACTGCTTTTGAGTTTCCTCTAGTTATGTTTGATTAACACATTTTTTCATTGTGTTGTTGCAACTGTATTTCATTCTTTTTGAGTTATTCTTCAATATGTGCATTTTCTTTGATTTATTCAATATTTTGATTGGTAATCTTCATCCATGATTCGTATATTGATTCAACAGTAAGTTCATCATCACTATCTCTTTCAGATACCAATTTTTGTCTTAGAAATGCCACAAGATTTGTCATCTCTTCTTTATCTTCGTCATCAGTATCATATTCACTCTAAGTTATAAAAGTTTCTCATTTTTCTTCTTCAATTTCTCTACAATCACCTTTAAAGTGCCAATATCCTTTGCATTCGAAGAAATAAATTTCCTTTAAATTTTTGAAAATTGCTTCCCTCTGTAAGGCATTTGGACATTCAGCCTAGTGACCGAAATCTTTGTATTGATGACATTGATGTGATGTATTTGCCTTCTTTGCGTCTGGACAAAATTTTGAACTTCCATTCTTCCTCTTCTTTGCAAATTTTCCAAAAGTCTTTACCATGTATGTTATGCTTTCTTCTATGACACTAAGCTGATTTGATTCGTTTCTTACTCGCAAGGTAATTCCACTATCATGTTTTAGATTAATCTCATGAGCTTATAGAATTCTAACCACTTCTGTAAATCTTGTGGTGTCATTATTCATTACGATTTTCATCGCAATTTTCTTAGCTTCAAACCCTTCCGGCAAGCATCGAATAAGTTTCTTCACTCGCTTATTTTCTTCGTAAGTTTTCCTAGATTTTTTGCTTTATTAGCTAATTCATTTAGATTTTTACTAAATTCAATAATCTTCTCGTCTTCATTCATCCTTATGTTTTCAAATTTTGAGGCCAAAATGTCTAGTCAAATTCATTTTACACTGGATGTTCCTTCATGTTGACGATGAAGTTTGTCTGAAGCCTTTTTTTGTTAACTCATAAGATTGAATGTGATTCATGTCAAGTGATGGAAAATGACATATAATGTCTTGTCATTATAAGTTAAAAG
This sequence comes from Gynandropsis gynandra, assembly GCA_036759665.1. Taxonomy (NCBI): domain Eukaryota; kingdom Viridiplantae; phylum Streptophyta; class Magnoliopsida; order Brassicales; family Cleomaceae; genus Gynandropsis; species Gynandropsis gynandra. The sequence continues at coordinate 24,566,868 of CM071867.1, forward strand.
ACGTTTCTTTTCCGGTGTCCATAGAGATTTTGTTTTAGGAACTATATTTTCTTCTGTCTCTTGTTGCATTGGGGGATTTCATCCTGACTCTACCGTTGTTTATGTATTCTCGTTGATGCCTCTAATTTTTTCCTTCAGTTTGACTTTACAATATGCATAGTTTGTAAAGTCAAATAATATGGGTTTTAAAATCGAAACAAGTTATCAGTGAGAGTTTGTACCTTTTATCTAGATTGTGCACAGATTAATGATATAGTAGCCTGCTCTGATACCATTTGAAAATTTGTACGAATCTCAACTAAGCACCAAATTAATCTGCGGTGATCTTCTACTACCGCACAAAGTAACCTATTTTATTTGCGTTGTAATTCGTTCAACTACAAGTACTTATCATCTACTTATACCTGAACTCACGTGAAATATACCTCACTTCCTATAGTTATTTCCATGCTAACCACAATCATAAACCTCACAGCTCTCAATGCCCCTTAATTCACCACACCACACGTATATGAACTTTACAAGTGAGTCTAAGAATCACCAACCCACCGGACACAATATTTGTATTTTGTTTCATTCGCATATGTTGAACTCTTTCAAATTTATGTTGAATCGCTTAATCAATCTTGCATGTGAATTGTACCAAATGTTGTTGTCTCTTTCTCCTTTTATAACCATCTTTCTCACCATAATTCTATTTTATTTTATATCTTCTATATTTATAGTAGTCTTATTTATTTGTAAGGAAAATCTTATTCTTTTGGGTTTGTTATCACTACAAAAAAGAGGCGTTTTCCAACGGACATATCCGTTGGAAAACGTCTAAAATTCGTTGCGATGATCGTTTCCCAACGGATTGCAACGGATCCACGCCCGTTGGGAATTACTCATTACAAATCGAGATCCGTTGCGATTCTTAACAACGTTACAACGGATATTACCCGTTGCGAATTTGCAACGGTGCGCAACGGATTACTTCGATGGAAAATTGTAACGGATGCCAGTTACAAAAAAGTGACAGATTCCCGTTACAAATTTGCAACGAATGCCCGTTACAAATTTGTAATGGATCCCCGTTACAAATTTGTAACGGATGCCCGTTAGCCATTTGTAATGGATCTCCGTTGCCAGCCCCTTGGAAAATAAAAAGAACGGGAATTGAAATTTTGCAACGGGCATTCGTCGCAAAGTGGTGGAAAATGACAACAGACATTCGTTACAATTTGGCGAGAAAGGGAAACGGGCATCCATTACCATTTGGCGGGAAATTTCATTTCCAACGAATGCCCGTTGCAAATTCTAACGGGTATCCGTTGAAAACGTTTTAAAAAATAAAAAAATTAAAAATAAAAACAAATTTCAAATAATCTTAAATTAATATAATAAAAGTTCATACAAAAAATTAAAACCTAAAACTATTACATTTCATCTAAATCTGCGGGGCCGATGTCATCCCCGTGGTCACCAGCACCTCGTGAAGGCGTTGCATCCGAATTGATAACTGGTTCTTGACGCGGCGTTGTTTCCACCGTCCGGCCGAATAGCAATTCTATGACGCTCTCCATGTGCCGCATCTGCTCGAGTTTCTCGAAGTTGTGCTTCGAGATCCTCGATATGCCGTTGTTGTGTGTAGCTCTCTTGGACCACATGAGGTACCGTCGTGGTGTCCTCGACAATATCCTTTTGCAGTGCACCGATACCGTATAGGCGCCCCTTATAAGGTCTAACCGACTACAAAAAAATTAGAGTTAAAATTGTTAGAAAATATTTTATTACTAGTGGAAATATAATTATTAAATTTTTACCTCCAAATAAATTTTGTCCTTTTGTAAAGGACTGAGCTCGTCGGGAGTTGAACCGCAAGCTTGTGATTGCTGCATGTGATCTTATCCGTCACAAATTTCACGGTTCTTTCCACTCGAGAGTCGAACAGTTCAGGTTTGTCGCCCTCTTCGCCGACAACCGGTTTCTTCTTGGTGTGGGTTTTCACTACCAGCTCAAGAAGAGTCGGTTCTCTTCCTATTCGTTGTACTTGTTATATAAAATAAATATATTAATATAAACATTGTAAAAAATAAAAAATTTCAATATTAAGAAATTTACCAATTCTTGCTTCCTCTTCGGGAATGGCTTTTATCTCGAAGTACTGTGATGCAAACAATCTCTAGGAACCTTATCACCGTACCGATTTTTTTTACCTTCTCACCCTTGGTTTTGAAGTCCTCAGACTCCCAATGATGAATAAGTTGATTGAAGACCTCGTCCATTGCCCATGTCAGTTTGCGATTCTTGGTGTAGTAGTTGCGCTTGGCATTGTTCATCATCAAGCGCATGCAGGCTTGCATATCGCACATAGCCGTGTAGATGTACGACGTATCCTTCTTCCGCCATCTGTATGCACGTTGCAAAATAAATTATTATGAGTTAGTTTATAACATATATAATTAATTAATTTTAAAAAATTATTTTAAATATACTTACAATGAATGTGCACCTTCACCGGTGACGTATTACTTATGGCGTAACTTGCCAAGAATAATAGAGTTGGTCCTGTAAGGACCCTGGGATGATGCTATTGTCCGTAAATTTTAGAACATCATCCACGCCAAATCTGCACATGAAAATTAAATATTTAGATAATATTTTTAACTTAATACAATATAAACGCATATAACATTAAATTTTACCATACCGTCCCGAGAGAATGATCAGGATCGATAATTGGAAGGTTTGGACGCCCGTCGAAATTATCGATTAATGAATCGATATCCATCATATCGTCCTCTTCATAAAATATCGGCGGTGCCGCTATTGGTGAAGGAGAGCGATATGGTGGCGGTGGAGGTGAAGGAGGGGCTCCCGCTGTACCCCCAACATACCTCTCGAACCTATGAATCGTCTAGCCCTCATTTTTGTGTTTAGTATTTGTAAGTGTGAGTGTTGTGTGTGAAAGGAAGTGTTTGAGAGGATTTGAATTTTTGATTTGTGTTGAAATTGAAACTTTTCAACTATATATGCAGAAATTTCCAACGGACATCCGTTAGAATTTCCAATGGATGCCCATTGGAAAAGCGGTCAACTCAACGACCGCAATTAAGTGACGCGATGTTTTGTTTGTCCAACGGGCATCCGTTACAATTTCCAATAGATGTCCGTTGGAAATGCATGTTCCCGAGGCAACGGACGACAATACGGCGGTTCGTCTCCCATTGTAACGGGCATCTGTTACAATTTCCAACGGATGCTTGTTGGAAAAATTCGTAGACTAGGTAGTCATGATGACATGTTGCAACGAGCCATCTCAATACCACAACGGTTTTTTTCAATTCAAATAACCTTCTCAACATGTTTTCTGCAAGCATATAGAACATTTTTTGTATGGTACATATTTACGTGAAGATGGTTTTTTGGCCGAAATCTGTTTGCACCACAAAACTTGCATTCCAACAAGTCTTTCTAATTTCCCCAAAACAACATGCAACTGTTTCTACAAACATCAATTTTCTCATGTGGCATTCCCAAATCTTTTAAAACATTCTTTGTTTTCTTAGTATGTCTCGAGAGCTTGATTATAATCCGGTAAATAATCACACATGGTTTTGCAAAATGAATCCATGCAATTTTCAGCAACATTGTAGCCTTTTTTATACTCATCAATCTTGAAGATAAAGATAAGCAGGACTGACCTTCACGACAACCTTCACAAATAAGCTGTTTCGCCGAATCCAATAGGTTGAAGAATCGACGTGCATCGATGTTCGGCATCTCTTCATGCGGTTGTTCATCATGAACAACTCCAGGAAAAGCATCTGACACCATTTCCACATATGGATTGATCGTTGATGCTTCATAAATAACTTCTTTATTTCTTTCTACTTGTGCTTTTTGCACAATATCTCTAACGCCGCAATTTTCACTGTGAAATAGCCAAATTTCGTAATTCTCAACGAAATCCACCTTGTAAAGATGTTTGCAAACAATTTCTTGACTTCGATACTTCATGTTTTTGCATCTTTTGCATGGACATAACATTGCCCCGTGTTTTTGACACAAAGGTTACATCGATGCAAAACTCATGAATTGCTCCAATCCGTGTAAGAATTCTTGCGTAATCTCTTGATTATAGAATCTTTTCTTCTATACATCCACTCTCTCGATCTATATATATTTCTATTTAAAGAAGACGACATTTTGTTGAATTATATTTCTTGTTGATGGTTTGATGCTAAAACCTTGATACTAATCATTAAATAGTTATTTGCAACGGACATCCATTGGCAATGTCAACGGATGCGCGTTGCAAATTCACGTGAAATTATTCCACCGGTAATCCTCGAAATTAACAATTTCAACGGGAATCCATTACAATTTCTAACCGACACCCGTTAACATGTCCAACGGATGCCCGTTGGCTTTTTTTCCTGTGGTTTTCTAATGGTGTTCCAACGGATGCTGGCAACGGAAACTTTCCGTTGACAGTCCGTTGAAATTTGCGACGGATTGCAACAGACGAGAGCAACGACAGGTATCCGTTGACCGTCCATTAAAATTTGCGATGGATTGCAATGGATGTCTGCCATTGGAAGTTCTCATGTATCTGTTGCAATCCGTTGGAATTTATCATCAACGGACGGATCCGTTGCTTCACCTATTGCAAAAGCCGTGTTTTTTTGTAGTGTATTGATTTTGAGAAGAATAGATTTTTGGTGGTTGATTTATTTAACTATTAATTGTTCACTTAATATAATCAAAATATTATATATAGTAAATATTTTTTTCAAACAAATGAGTATTACGCGGAATGTGACATAAGATCTGAATATCTTAATACTACTAAGGGAAACATCCTCACTGAATAAAACATTCTGAAACACATGGATTAGTACTAACCGTTGTTTACATTTTTTTTGACGCGTGGTGATTTGTCTACCGTTGGATATTTTTCTCTAAAGTGTGTGCATTTCTTAGCCTTTCGACCGAATTTACTGTACGTGTTGCATACGTGTTATCATTATTCGTCGTTGGATTTGGTCATCCACAAATTCATCTATTGTTCTCTGTCGTTTGATGGATTCTCTTCTTTGTCGTCCGATGGATTTTCTTTTTGTTTTTTCGCTCACTTGCCAAAGAATCTATGGTTGACGTTCACAGTCAAGCATGACGGAAGCAGACGAAGGGAACATGATGGAAACAGCCAGCGAAAGATTGAGACGAGTCTAGCGAGAGAAGAACAAGATCTGGAGACAAATAGACTTTAAACCCATTCGAGTCAAAGAGACGACGGAGGGAAGCGGATAATGGGAAGGCTAGGTGACGACGCGATGAAAGTGGATGTGAAAGACGAATGGCGAAGAAGAAAAGAACATGAAGAAAATAAGAAGATAAGAAAATGAAGAAGAAACACAAAGATCAGAGGCATACAGAAAAGAAGAAAAGAAAAAAAAGGAAAAGAATAAAAAGATAGAAAAGAAGAAAAAAATGAAGAAGCGCAGAGAAAAGAGTATACGATGAAGGCAAATACATGAAATAATGGGAGAAGTAGATGAGAAGAAAAGTTAAGGGAGAAAAGACATCACGATGAGCATGATTAATTAGAATCAAGTGGGTGTTATTTTTTTAATTTTTTATATATATAATTAGGATGACAAAATATTTGACGTATTCGTATCGGATTCATATTCAAATCGAAAGTTCGAATATCCGTTGACACAGATACAAATATTAGAAATCAGATATTCAGCAAATACAAATACAAATAGTAGACTCAATTGTCGGAACTATTCGTATCCGTAAGTATTAAATAGAAAGTTTATTTAATCTATAGATACATATATAACAAAACTGATTTTAATGATCAAATTGAAAATAAAAATATTATTAATCTTATTTAAACACTCACTATATGAATATATAAACAACTATGCAATATATTTATGATTTAAAGGACTAAATATCAAAGTTAAAGATTTTATTTGCATTCGAGGTTGGTTCTAATCCAAATGAGTTGGATAATGTTATATAGACATTACAAGGTATGAAAAAAAATAACTCACTAAATATATAACTTTTATGCGAATTTTATTTACGTATATTAATTTGATAATCTAACAAATTGTTCATTGATTTAGGTGAATTGGTGGTATTCGTAGTATTATTGATGAAATTAAATTTAAATGATTGTATGTGGAGATGGATGTGAAGATTTGGTGTTTTGTTTTATTATGTATATTTATTTGAATTTTATTTTTATATTATATTTGATGACTATTGTCTTTTATTAAAATTCTTTTATATATATCTTTTAATTTAACAATTTAGGCTTAGAATGGATATCCACATACCAAAAAAATATTGTATTTATAAATATCCAAATTTAAAATTATAAATAAAAATAATAAATCTGGAAATAGTGTTTTTAACAAAATCTTAATTCAATGTTTTATTTCAAATATATCAAAAGTCTATATATAAGGATTTATTTTTTAAAATTAAATAATTTTAAATATTTAAAATTTGTTGAGAAATTTTTAAAATGAATTGAAAATAAAGTATAGTTTATAAATTTCCATAAATGTTTTAAATATTAAATAAAATCTTGAAAAATTAACTATCAAAATTAACAAAAAATATTAAAAATAAAATTTATATTTATATTTTGTTTAAGCCATTAAAATATTTAAAAAATTTAAAAATTTAATTTAATTAAAATTATAGTCACTCGAAATTTAAAAAAATGAAAAAAATTACTTACATTTTCATAAAATGGATATCAATTAAAAAAATAACTTAAAGTATTAAAGTTAAAATATTTAAATCAAACATATAAATATGAACTTATATTCATTAATAAATTTTCAAATAAAATTGTTAATAATTAAAATACTAATAAAATTTAAATTTATATTTAAACTATCAAAATTCAAAACAAATTGGTAAAAATTAGAATTAAAATTAATAAAACTTTTCAAATTAAATCAATTAAATTTTTGTTTAAACAGTTCATTTAAAAAACTTGGAAAATAATTAAAATAGTACATGTATTTAATTTTAAAAATTAATTTAAACTAATTATAATTAAAACATTACAATATTAAGTTTTTAAATAATTATATTTAGAAAAACAGTAGAAAATAATTATATATTTTCAAAAATAAAATTAAAAATAATTATAATTTTCGAAAATTTATTTAAGTTATTTGTAAAAAATTAATATTTATTCGTGCAAGCCGCGGTGATAACCTAGTTTTTATAAAAATTGGGGACAAAGTCAAAACGCGTTGAATTCTTATGAGTGAGGCCGACCGTGTTTTGCAGGGTGTGTGGTGTGAAGCGTATAACATGGTCAAATAATAAATATTCTCTCTTAAAAAAAAGAAATTGTTCATACTTGGTCAAATGTCGATCCCTTCAAATTCAAAGTAATTGTTAAGAATTTCATATTAAAAACTATAAAATATCTAATATAATATATGAAAAATATAATCAAATCCAAAGTGAAACCATAAATCTGGTCGTGAAAATCTAACCAACTATAATAATTAATTAACGGTAATCAAATCATATTATAATTATATTCAAGTTCACAATTATGCAATCACTCTAATTTCAATTTGCAAATGAATATCCTATGATATCTTTTACAAATATAAAATATAAAAAAGAAAGAAAGAGAGACATAAATCGGCATGGATGCTGCATGGGAAAGCTTGAATCTATGAGCTCGATTTTAATGCATGAGCCACCTAAGATCTTATGTAACATGCATGTACCTTCATTCTCCCTCTCATGAAGTCTACATGATAAGTTGTTTTTCATTCAATATATATATATATATATTATATCCACCAAACATATTATATATGTATAAATAAGACTATCTATATCGATGAACAATGTAGAAAATAACAATAAAACCTTGAGACGAGTTTACCATTAATATCTTAATTTGGACCGACCGTGATGTACATTTATAGCGGAATTTAAAAACATAGGTTCAAGGACACACACCCATGCCTATTATTTATATGAAATTATTGAAAATATTTTGAACTTTCTATAAATGAATTTTTTCCGAACGGACTATAAAAGTTGGATAGCTTAAAAGGTATTTGTATGAACAGAGATTGATGTCCTGTGTATCTCATTTAATTAAAGTGATATTCTCTCTCTTATCCGTAACATAATCACAAATAGTATGGTGAAAAGGACCACAACGTAATAACACCAAAATTAAAACGAAAGTGTTTTTATTTTTCTTTTGTAATAACAACATAATAACACCTTCATTATGTAATCCTCGTCTAAACCCAGATTCTCACACATGAACTTGGAGAGCTTCTGAGCAAGCTTGTGCAGCTGAGAAACATATTCATCCATCGTTGTGTTTTGTTAAATATGTGTATTATATATCTATATAAATAAAATACAGTAGGTTGTTACTAGAGTACCTATTACAAAAGGAGATACAAACCCCATATAAGGGACCACTATTAAAAGCATATATAAAAAGGTCGAGCTTAACTCATCAAGAACCAACATCGGCGGCTATGCCAGAGGAGAAGAAGAGGGGTTTCCTGATTTGGTGTCAGGTCTTGCAGAGAAAGGATCGGTACAGTCTCTAATTCTTCGATCAACCATTTCACGAAGGAAGTTCATGGAAGTACTACGGCTGCTATGCAATCTAGTGTTACGTTCACCCCATAAGGAGTAGACTCAAACCTGTATGATGATCTTCAGGAGAGCCACCAGCTGAGGAGGTCTGTTGACTTGCGCAAACCACATGTGGGATATGTGGAGAGAAGGTGATGGATCAGAGAAGCAAATGAAGACAAAACTAAGCCATAGCTCAGCACTAAACTCGTATCCAAAGAAGATGCGTTCGTGGGATTCGGCCTCCGAACCGCAGAGCATGCAAGAGTCATCATTAGTAACGCCCCATAACCTTGAGCCGATCTCAGGTAGGAAGACGGTGGAGGAGGGCCAACCATTGGATAAAGCTGTAGCGAGGAGTTGCTTGCTTGAACCATACCAATTTATACCATGGGACCAAGGGCGATGGAAGTCTCAACATCTGGAAAGTGAGTTTAGTTGAGAAGGATGTATCAAAGGAGGTTGGATTACGCCGCCATGAGAACACGTCTGAACCACGATCATCCGAAGATATTTGTGTCTCAGAGAGTGCCATGAAAAGCTGGACCACTTTCTCTGATCGAGGTCCATCAGGAAGGCACCACCCGTTGGAGCTAACTACGTCTCTAACCTTTGCAAGAAGAGGGACTCAGAGCATTCTCGGGCCATCTTCTCCAAGGAACTTGATTAGGGGACCAAGCCTAGTCTGGCTATCGAACCAGAACATTGCTGACTTTCCATCCCTGATCGTGCACGATAAAAACTTTGAGATTTCCTCCTTAAGCTTGAGTAGCTTCCTACTGTTCCATGATAGGGCATAAGAGGCGTTTGTACACCAAAAACCCCGCTTCCTGAAAACATTACACAAAAGCCAAGCAACCCAAAGCGATCCGGATTTGTGAAAAAGGATCCACACAAGTTTCAACCTGAAAACCTTACCGAAGTCAGCTAGTTTCCGCAATCCTAGTCCTCCATCAGGTTTTGGTTTGCAGATAGAGTCCCATGATACCCTAGCTGACTTGGTTTGCAGATAGAGTCCCATGATACCCTAGCTGACTTGGTAGTTTCAGATTTGTTACTCCAGTGAAAGGAAGCACATAGACTTTGCTTGAGTCCAGTGAAAGGAAGCACATAGACTGTCTATTTGCTTGAGGATATGCTGCGGCAAGAGGAAGGATTGAGACCAGAAAAGAACTTGTCCATAGATGACGGAGGCAACCAGTTGTATTCTCCCTGCATAAGAGAGAAAGTTAGTGGTCCAAGAGGCCAACTTTGATTTGATTCTTTCCAACAGGGGGAGATAGTCTTGGTTTCCTAATCTGCAGGTAGATAGTGGAAGGCCCAGATATTTGACCGGGATGGAGCCTACTCTGACACCCAAAACAGAACTAGCCAAGAGAGCATCATGTTCGGAGCACCCCTCTCCATGTATAAATCTCATTTATGAACATTCATCTCCAACCTTGAAGCTTTGTGAAACACTTGCAGGATTCACAAGGTTTCATGCAGAGATGAGGGAAGACCATCAGAAAATAAAAGCAAATCATCAGCAAAGGAAAAGCGAGTAACCAAAGGAGAGGAGCATTGCGGGTGTAAGCCAATGTTTCCAGCAGTGGCACTTTGGGCTAGAAGCTTCGACAAGACCTCCATGATCAACAAGAATAAGTATGGAGATAAGGGATCCCCTTGTCTCAATCCCCTACGACCCTTGAAGCAGTTTGATAGTTCTCCATTAACGGAGACAGCGAAGCTGATAAGTTGTCCCACATCGGCTAGGACATGAACTTTGGGACTTGTATATATGGTGTTGGGCAACCCTAAACTCTTGAGCTAGCTTTTGGGATTAGTTAGGCCCATATTTGACATGGTATCAGAGCTCGGTTCGTCCCGACTTGAATATACCGATGTTGGGCCCCCGATTGCGATGTCCACGCTCCAGGATCGAGCCTGGGCATGAGGGGGAGTGTTATGATAAGTTGTCCCACATCGGCTAGGACATGAAATTTGAGACTTGTATATATGGTGTTGGGCAACCCTAAACTCTTGAGCTAGCTTTTGAGATTAGTTAGGCCCAGCCCATATATACAAGTCCCAAAGTTCATATCCTAGCCGATGTGGGACAACTTATCATAACACTCACCCTCACGCCCAGGCTCGATCCTGGAGAATATGGATCCCCTATTCTCAGTCCCCTATGACCCTTGAAGCAGTTTGATAGTTCTCCATTAACGGAGACATCGAAGCTGATAAGTTGTCCCACATCGGCTAGGACATGAACTTTGAGACTTGTATATATGGTGTTGGGCAACCCTAAACTCTTGAGCTAGCTTTTGGGATTAGTTAGGCGCAACCCATATTTGACAGAAGCTTTGTAGTAACACATTCACTGATCTAGTTCACAAAGCAAGGAGGAGCCTCAATTGCAACTAATATATCCATGACAAGGCCCCATCAACTGAGTCAAAAGCCTTCTTGAGGTCTACTTTGAGCATAGCACTCCTGGGAGAGTTGGTTTTGTTGTAGCCCTTGATTAACTCTGACGCAAGAAGAATGTTCTCTAACAGTAACCGCCCTTTTTGGAAAGCAAATTGGTTTGGCGAGATGCAATCGGGGAGAATCTGCTTGAGTCTATTGGAAAGGATCTTCGAGATGACCTTGTATACGAGGTTGCAACAGCTTATTGGTCGAAAGTCTGTTAACCTCACTGCTTCCGAAAACTTCAGAAATAATGTTAAAGTCGTTGAATTGAGTTCCTTCTAAAGTCTTCCAGAAGAGAAGTACTCCAAAACTGCAGAAGTAAAATCCTTGCCAATGATTGGCCATGTTGCGACGTAGAACTCCTTAGAGTAACCATCTGGCCCAGGACATTTATTGTCAGGCATGGCAAAGAGGACGGACTTGACCTCTTCCTCCGTTACACAAGCTGCAAGGATAGATTTCTGATCTGCAGAGCAAGTAAATCGAATTAGATCCTTCAGCTGAGAGATAGAGAGAGGAGATATACCGCTATTGAGAGCGCCCATAAGTGATGAGTAGAACGCCGCAGCATGCTCTTTGAGTCGATCTTGACCAGTAATACGATCTCCGGATTCACCAGTGAGGAATGGAATGGAGTTGCGAGCTGCTCTAAAGCTAGCGGTTTTGTGAAAGAACTGGGTATTTCAGTCTCCGAGCTTCAGCCATTTCACTCGAGATTTTTGTCTGTAGAACCTCTCCTCCGCACATATAAGAGTATTCCACTTGGATCTCATCTCATTTTCTTCCATAGCCAGGCCTGAGCTCGGATCACAGAGTAGCCGGAATTGGATATGCTCGAGGTCTGAGGCTACTTGCTTCACTCTTCGGGATAAGTCGCTAAAATTGCTTCAATTCAGTTGTCTCATATGGGGCTTAAGATCCTTTAGGGCTTTGTACATCTGAAATTGGAGGGAGCCTCGCCTAGAGTTGGGATGCCAGCAATCTTGAACAGCCTGTAGAAAACCTGGAAGGAGGGTGAGATGGTGAAAAAATTTAAACGGTTTACGGATTTGTATCAGAGCACCAGGAAGGTGGATAAAACAAGGAGAGTGATCCAAGGGTCCCAACGGTAGGAACGCAGCGTACGCCTGCGGAAAACAAGAGAGCCAAGGGCCGTTGGCAAGGGCCCTATCCAATTTTTTGCAAGTCGGGTCTTCCACATGTGAGTCCCACCATGTGAAGCGTAAACCTCTGGTTTGCATCTCGAAAATATTGCAGGACCCAAGGCAAGACCTGAACTCATCCATCCCAGCGGATGAGGGGATAACAACGGGGTAAGATGAATGATCTGCTAGATATAACGCCTGATTAAAGTCACCCAAGGCTGTCCAAGGTAGGTTAGAGAGGGGGTCATAGCTAGATAGGTAGCGGAGATCATCCCAAAGAGGTCGGCGGTCAGCAATAGTATTGTAAGCATACACAAAGGAAAACCGTGAAGCTGAGGGAGTGCTCAGAGAGATAGAAACTGCAAGTGAGCATTTGAGGAGATTGGTGGTACACAGTAACCAAAATGATCGGATCCCAGACAAAACAGATCCTACCCGAAGGGTCCGAGTGGTGGTTGAAGAGGAAAGACCAACCCCTTGGTAAGGCTCCTTTAATTCTCATCGAGTTAGGCTCTCGGATATGGGTTTCCAAAAAAGCTTCAAAAAGTGGACGGTGGTCGCTGATCCAAGATCTTATTTCTCTACGTCTATCCGGACTATTCAGTCCTCGCACATTCCAACAAAAAAACATGGGGTTTGTAGGATCAGGCTTTGCGTGACTTAGTGGCCTTGCGACCACTCTTCTGGGACGTATGGTGATTCTTATCTCTAGAGACGGTGGTAAAAAGAGTCTCTGGGATCTCATCCGATTTTTCTACCAGGGTAGCGGAGGGCCCCGATGTATTCATCCATCGTTTTGCTGTAAGTTTCAAGACCATATTTGCTTAAACATGTAATAATCACACTTAGGAATACATTAATTGTCTCTAAATAATGCTTACCCGAGTTCCTCTGAAATGTTTGGGATGTCACAGATGTTAGACATCGGCTTATGCCAGATGAAGAAGCTACTTTCCCAGTCTGCATCCGAGCATTTTCCTTCATTCAAAGCCTTGAATATCTTTGACTGGTAAAACTTCTCCTTCAGATGCTCTTCATAGTGAGAATTAATCAGTAACTTCACTTTTTCTTATGTAGCATATCAGACACAAAGGAAGGATGATTATAAGATATGATTTTCTTTTCATATAACTTGATTAGGTATTTATTTTCTATTCTTTTTATTTACAATGTATGAAATGAATTTTAAATATTTATCTATGTATTCTAATCTAAACTCGTAAAAAGTGTTTAAATTTCAGGTTGAAGAAGTTTATTTTGGCTTTTTCGGAGTAGAAGTCTTCTACAAGAATGAATCGAATAGTTTTTATGGATTTTCACTTGGTATTTTTTTTGAATTTTTACTTTGTATTGTTTATGGATTTATACTTTTTTTTTTGAATTTTTTGTATGTTAAATTTGGAATTACCCAAAAAATTCACAAAGAACCCGTAAAATCCGTTATAAAACCCGAATTACCTGTACCCAAGGTTCAAGAAAGCGCTAGGCGTTAGGCGAGCGGACACCCATTGCCTAGCGCCTAGAGCGCCTAGGCGGAGCTTAGGCGATGTCTAGACGCGCTAGGCGGATTTATATATATATATATATATATAATATTAATCCAAATTTTTAATTTAAAACATTTATAATTATTTAATTGTTTAATAAAATGCGTATAAATAAATAAAATTAAAATAAATAAGTAATTTTTTTAATTATCTCATTCAACTTTTTTTATATTCTTTATTGAAATGTTGTTTATCAAATTCAAAATATATGTTAATTTCTTCTTCTTCGGAATCAAAATATGATTCATCAAACTCTCTATCTATAAGCAAATCATCAATTTGCTTGATCTCTTGAACATTCACAGGTCAACACATTTTGGTTTGATCTTTCATATTCTTCCATTGATTCATCGTCTTTTTTTCCTTTATCAACAATCAAATCTTGAAAATGATATGGATCATTAGATAGAAACACATTCAAATCCTTGTTTATTTATTTTTATTTTAAACCATCAACCTCACATTGAATTAAAAATAAACAAGATTATTCAACATTTTACTATCAAGTCGGTTTTATCTTTTGGTGTATACCTACTTACACAAAAACACAAATGATTATTTACATAACTATAATGAAAAATAAATAAATGAATTTTGTTAATCACTTACTCATTCTAAAGTATTCCAATTTCATTATCATCTTGATAAACTAGTTGTTAAATTTTTTTTTGTTTTAAATTTTTTTCTACCTTTAAAACCAGAATACCGCCTAGGCGGCCGCCTAGCGATTAATCGTCCGCCTAGGCGTCTGCCTAGACCGTTTAGCCCGCCTAGACGCCCGCCTAGACCGCCCAGGTGTCACTTCTGCCTATAACCTCCGAGTGAAGATTAATCGGGGGGCCCGGCCACCGCCTAGCGCCTAGACGCTGCCTAGGCCGATTTTTAGAACAGCACTCGTACCTAAATAACCTAAAAAACCGAAGAACCCGAATTATTCAAAATATCTATATAACTCAAATACAATTCGGGTTTTTTAGGTTCAATGTTTCGAATCCGAACAACTCAAACCCAGACCGAAACCCGAGAAATCCAGACCGAAAACAAAATGGGTTCAATCCGGGTTCAATTTTTTATAACCCGAGGAACCCGAACCCGATGAACCCACCCCAGAACCCGGATTGCCAACCTATAACTTTCACTGTCATCGAATCCACCGTCGATTAGATATTAGATAATGTATTGGATTTCTTATAATTCTGGCTTGTTCTTCTTCACTCGAGATCTTTCCTAAGTCCACCGTTGATTAGAGATGTCACCGAATCCACCCTTGTCGATTAGATATTAGGTAATGTCTTTGATTGCTTCTGCCTTGTTCTTCGTCATTCAAGATCTTTTCCCCACATTCGCCATTGTAAGTCATCATCTCGATCTGATCTTTGAAAATTTTATCTTTATCTCTGTTTTCCGAGAATATATGTTTTTAAGGTAGATTGGGTTTATAAGAATCATATTTGATATCCAATACGCCGTTAGGTCTACCAACAATATTGTTTTCGGCACCTAGTGTGTAAGCTACGATTTCCTTTAAAATTTTGGTTTTATGATTAATTTGGGGAATATGAAACTCCTGGTGTTAGTGCGAATGTGGGGTTTGTGAATTACTCAAGAGCTACTTTGGTAGATTTGTCGATTAGAATTGTGTACTCCGTGGATCTTTGGGTAGTAAAGAGCTCTTAGATGTAACTGGGTCATTTACTACAATGCTCAATATCTAGTTGTGTTATCTCTTTGGCCTCAAAACCATTTGGCATATGATGAAGAAAAACATATTTATGACCTTAAATGCGGCTGGTCCTTTCATTACGAAGCTGTGATTTCTTGGCATGAGATGAGAAAGCAAATGGGTTGCGTTTTTTGTTTTCACTAATCAAACCTCTAAACATGTGTCATACATTGCTTGAAGACAATTGGTTTCAAACAAAAGTAATTGGCATACACAATGCTTTGCGTGGGTCACACCAATGAGGAATGAAGTAAATTTTGGGTATGTGTTTTGACTTGCTTATATTTGTTTACAGTGTGATCATCATTACCAATGAGGAAAAGGGAAAGTATCAATGAGGTGTCATCATTACCGAGTAAGCCCATGAAAAGAAATGATCATCGAAACCGATAACGTTCTTCACATGCATGGGATCATTTTCAACCATTGGAAATCACATTACATGCAATTATTGCAAAAAAAAAAGTATTATGTTGTAATGTTACTATACATGAAACATCTACTCTCCTTCGTTATTTGTTGGTATGCAAAGGAACACTTGCTAAATTTTCTGAATTGACAGGCATGTCTTGTGAAGGAATGGTAATATCTAAAAAGATTGATCATTTGATGATTCACAAGTTTTTTAGCTATGGCTATCATAAAGCATGATATACCATTTTCCTTTGTGAAGTATAAAAGAATTAGACAATTGCTCAGAATCCGGATTTCAAACCAATTTCTAGAAACACCCTCGTAGCTGATGTACTTAGAATGCATCAAAATAAGAAAGAGAAGCTAAAAGCCGAGATAACTAATACGATTTGTTTAACTGTCGATGTTTGGAGACCCTTAATTACGGAAGGTTATATTTGCATGACTACACAATATGTTGATGATTGTTGGACATTAAACGGTAAGATATTGTTGTTAGTGTGTTGCCTCCCATGCATTCTGGTATTGAGTTGGCTAATAAGGTATTGAGAATTTAAAAGATCGGCTAATGATAGTTTGGAAAACATATTAAAGGATCGTTTTCATATGTATTTCTTGCACGATTTTAGAGATGTTTACGATATAGATGCGATATTTACGTATGATTTTGTATATGTTTTACTTGTTTTCGTGTTCTTGTATTCTTACAGGTTTTAACGCGTATTTGGTTCATTTTTTAGCTAAAGGACGTGCACGGGACGAAGTACTAACATCGAGGATCATAACGAAGCAAACGGGACGAGTATCGGCAAGGACTAACACAGCCCACACGGGGCATTCACCTAGCCTGTCCGGGCTACAACATCCAGCAAACTCAGTACGGGTCGGGGCACTCCTCAGCACGCACGGGTCTTCATGGCCAACATCAGTCCGCACGGGGCACTCGTTCCAGCAGACACATCACAGCTCGGGCTGTGCATCAGCCCGAGCAGATCGAGCACCAGCAAGGGAGCCCGCGCGGGGCTTACACTCCAACCCGCGCGGGTCGCTTCCGTCACCTGTAGAAACAAGAAAAGGAAACTTGCGGAAAAAAGGAAAAGAAAGTGGTTAGTTGCCTACACAAAAAGGAAACATTGTTAGAGAAGAGGAATATGAGTTATATGGCTGGAAAATAGAATGGAAACGTGCCCACTTACTCAAGAATAGAAATCAATGCAAAGAAGAATGGAAAACTCACAAAAACAGCAAGCTACAACAAAGAGGAAAGAAAAGGAAAGGAAGTGAACGACCAAAGAGGAAAAAGATGAGAAAAGGAAAGAAAGAAAAAAGGAAAGACAAGGAGGAAAGCTAGGGTTCGTTCACTTAAGTTAGGAGAGGAAAAACAAAGCGGTTAGAGAAAGAGTTGCAGAAAAAGTTGCACAGAGAGAGTTGCAGAAAGAGAGTAGAGAGAGAGTTGTTCGTGAGTGCTTCCAGAGGAGACATTCAAGGGACATTGGAGATCAATTCAGGGCTTCGGTTTAGTTTGGTTTTTATGTTCTTTAGACTTTCTCCTTCGATTATGTTGTTTGCTTTTGAACGCATGAGCGAGTAGTCATTCTGTTCTAGGAGAAGGGATTAGTCTTTTGCTATCCTGGAACCGCTTTTGATTTATCTTTGAATGTAATTTCTCGTTTCGTTTATCTATTCTTTGTCTGAGTGCTTGAATGACTTGTATTTACGAAGGCCAAGTAGATGCATGTGTTAGGGATTAGGAGAAGGACCGAAAAGAGAATTCTAGTCCTAGAAGATCAGGTTTAGGACAACCGAGGTTAGGCCATGAAAGTAGGATAGCAGCGGTTGAGGGTAAAATGGATGAATCACAGAACTTATGGGTTTAGTTTAAGGTGTCAGCCACGAAAGTAGGGGATAACTTGACTAGATCACGTGAATATGCCTTGAGAGTGGGTAGATATCATGTTAGGATCGTCTGTCTTAGATAACTTAATTGGGATTATATGATTAGATAGGTTGATTGTTGGTTTCGGTAGTCTTGTGGTGAAATCGGATTTCTAGAATGTTTGTCTCACTGTTAAGAGCTCGTAGTTTATTTGTTTTAGTATTTCATTCTCAAAACCCCATATTTCATTCCTTACCAAGTTTGATTCGTAGTTTGAGTTTAGGTTATGTTGCGTAGTCCATGTGGGATTGACACCTAAAGTACTACACACGTGTCGTGCATTTGCGGGTAGTTTAGGTTAATATTTGTTTAACTTTGAATCGCATCATTATGCAATGTGATTTTTTCATGTCATATTTTGTGCACATTTTCTGTATTTGATTGTGTAAGAATAGCTTAAAGTTGTCGATTTCGGTATGCATAAGATTAGAAAGAGTATAAAATATGTGAAGTGGTCGGAAGAAAAAGATAAAAATGTTTGAGAAATGTTGTTAGCAAGTTTATATTCAAAGTGGAATAGATTTGTTTGATGCTTAAAATTGTTATAGAACATGGACGTGCATTTAACATCATGCAATTGCTTTATAGAAATTATAAACATTTTCGAATAATCGAAAATGGGAGAAAGGAGGATATTTATGATTTTTTGCAACCGTACGAGATTACAAACTTAATTTCTGGTTCTAAACGTATGACTTCCAACTTGTATGTCTTTCAAGTTAGGAATAATGGAGATGCGATGATAACAGTCACAACCATCAACATGAATGACAAGTTTGATAAATATTAGAAGACTACAATACGGCTCTTGCATTATGAACGGTTTTAGATCTTAGGATGAAATTAGAATTGTTGGAATTTACTTATAATGGAATTGATCCATATAAAAGTAAATCAATGGTCCCAAATTCTTCACAAGAAGCTACAAGTCTAGGTTTGTGTGTCTCCAAAGGAAGAAGAACAAACTTGACGACTTTAAACATAAGTTTTTTGTCATTCTTTTGAATTTGTTATTTTGTTGTAGTGTTTCTAATTTGATTAAAATATTTTTAATTTAGCCTTTCAAAGTGTACGAGAAAAGTAAAGTTATGCAAAAAGGGCGAACTGTTTTGCAAATATATTTGGAGGACAAAAGGTTATAAATAAATAAATTTTATGATATCGATGTTTTACAGTTTTGGGAAAGCCATAAGCAGTATTCCGATCACCAGTGTAGCATCAAAATCATCATTTAGCAACAATTCGCGTTTACTAAGCAAGTATAACAGTTGTCTTCGTTCTTTTAACGTCGATACATTGATTTGTCCACGAAATTGGTTGATGTGATTTGAACTTTACAAAAATGGTAAGACATGTGTTACTACTTTTATTTTAATTCAAATATATTCTATTTTTAATGTACTTTTAAATGATACATTGAAATAGTTGTGCCGACGAAGTTTATGTTGTTAATGATCGTGATGTTGAAGTTAAGCACAACAAAGAAAATTGTGAAAATTTAACAATTATATCAAATATTATTTTATTAGAATTTGTTAAAAATATATCAAGAATTTTATTCTCATAAATTATCGTTTTAACTATTTACATATTAAGATGAAAATTTGAGAATGTATCGCAAATTTTATTTTCATAAATTATTATTTTGAATATTAATATATTAATTATAAGATCTAATATATATTTACTCTGTTAATATTAAGATATAATCATATATATACAAAATATAATTTGTATAAATAAAAATCGTTTAATCCGTTTAATACAATCTATTTAATCCATAACTACATGAATTAAAACATGAATCACAAATTCCTATTATATTATGTTAACAAATCTAAACTTTTGAACTAACTATTAAATATAGTTAAATCCAAACATATTCCCAAGGGTTTTGCATATTACTAATTAAGTGTTCGTACAAAATGATCATCGACATAGGAACTTCTTTCACTGATTTAAACCAGTGGGAGGCTAGAAACTAATATAACGTGATGACAGACAAAATGAGGAACTTCATCTGAATGATAAAAGAGGGCTTGGGTCAAATTTCTCATGAGGAGCAAATTCGTTGTAGAATTGAACTGAAATCACTCGGTCCTTGGCTGAGACATTTGGTGCAGGTGACCCATCTGAACTCATTGTCCCATTTCACAGAATTCATCCTAATTTTGGACTCATTTAGTGTATGATTGTTCAAATGTCAAACGAGAACGTATGCTATTGCCAGATATCAAAGAAGGAACTGAGAATGGTACCTTGAAAGATTAGAAAGACAAAGAAAAGAACTGTCACTATCATGGCAAAAATGGTACGGCAGGGAGATGGTGATTTTGCCGCTTCAATTCGTCTCAACGTTTTCATCCTTTCAATCCCTATGCGCTTTCGCATGGCAAGCTCAGCTATTTCCCTCATCAGCTTCTGGTCATTTGCACTTAACAACGGACCTTTAGGAGGTCTTGGCGGCCTTGGAGGCTTTCTCGACTTCTTACACTTGACATCGTCACCATTTTTCTCTGGAAGATCCAAGCTTGAACATCTTATTTCTCCGAGCAAAGGATAGTTCAGATGACTGTCAATCTTTTCAGACCCTCCAAAACCCAAACGTCCACTCCAAACCTGGTTCAGAATTGGCCCTGTTCTTCCATTTAACAGATCATTTTCTCCTTCCACACCCACTTCGAGATCTTTTACTACACTATCCATCTACAAGAAGTAAAGCTGATCAACCCTTGACCTCCCTAGCTTAAACCCTATTTAGACTTGCAAACCCCACACCTCTAAAACCCTAATTCTTCGAGTTCCATACTCAAATCTTAAAACAAACACAAACATAGTATGAATCAAAGGATGATTTTAGGAATCCTGAAAGAAGCATAAACAACTAGTTTGATGTAACAGAAGCGAGAATGATTCAAAGAAACCCCCCATGATTTCGAATCAACAAGAACCGCTAGTGGTTTAATCGATCAAACATCTACAAATGCCTTAAACTCTTTCTATCTTCCATTTCTTGCCCCAAACCATTTGTCTCCACAGCAAGGCATAAACATGAAAATTTCTTAATCCCAGCAAAAAACGAAGGACCAAGAGACAACTAAACAGCCGATTGAAGAACGGTGCCTTAGCAAGCAACAACGCAGCACAAATAAATAATCAAAGAAGGAAACATTCAAAAGCTAATCAAAATAGATTAACAAAAATCTCCAGACAATAACCCAAAAACCTTTTCTCAGTAAAAAGGAAAAACTCACCAGATCATACGCCGAAACCCGTTAATGCGAGATTGAAGCAAATACTACTGGATCTTTTAACTAATATAGGTTCTTCCCAGTACAATCTGAGAATATTTTTTTTTCCAAAATCCGTTCTTTGATTTATAAATAGAGAAACACAAGAATGTCTTTTTGGATTGTTATGTCGCTGAATGGATGAAAACTGCGCAAACGTGGCAGCTTGTTCATAATCTACGCCATTTTTATATTCCTCTCTCATATTTTCTAATTAAAAAATTTACCAAACTCCAAATACGATTGAACACATTATCCAACACTATTTTTAAATAACCAAAACATGTTAATTTTGATATTTCGGACTGGTGGAATTATAATCAATATATGTGTGAGTATATATATCTATTCCAGGGCCGGCTCAACTAGAGAAGAGACCCTGTGCAATAAAATTAAAATAGGCCCTTTTGAAACGAAATATTCGATGCTAAAATATTTCCTTTACATGCACTAAATATTTACAACATTCATTTGAAAAGAGCTATTCTATTTGCATGTTTTGAAACGAAACAGTCGATCAAACTTTCCACATCTAAATCTTCTAGGAGACTACTTTCAATTGCCATCAAAGCTAATACATTCAATCTTTCTTGTGACATAGTGGTTCGCAAGTACGACTTCAATAATTTGAGCTTCGAAAAACTTCTTTCTGCAGAAGCAACAGTAATTGGAATAGTCAATAAGATTCTATACGCAATTATTGCATTCGGAAAACAATTATACCGTTTCAATAATTCTAATAAAGCAATTGTTCCTATCTTTTCATTTGGTAAAAATTCTCTAAGTAACTTTAACTCAACAAAAAGCTCATATCCATTGATATCTAATAAATCATCCTTTTTAAGAGAATTTTCAAGATTATTACAATGAAATTTAAGGTCTATATCATTAAATGATAGTAGCTTAGTTGAGTTTAACATAAAACCGAAGGTATTATCATAAAACTTATATTGTTCAAATCTTTTATCCAAAGAAGCAATAGCTTGATCAACTATACATATGAAATACTCAATTCTAAAGGTTTCTTCTAGAGATAATGTTATTTCATGACTATCAATCTCATCATAATGTTTTTTTCTACGTATCACACGTTTTGGATAAAATACAGGATCAATATCAATTTCAAGTGCAATTTCTTTCGCAGTAATCACTGCACTAGCAAATCCAGTTTCTCTATAATTTCTAAAGTATGAAGCCAACCTTTGTAAGCTAACCAAACATACTCAAAATAAGCTAACCATCGGGAACTTAGATATCACAAGCTAATATACCAGCAAAGCTAACTATCAAACTACGCAACAAAAAAAGAGGACGATCGGAAACATACCCGCGAAGAGACGAGAGGAAGAGACCTTGATTCCGTAAACAAACAAAACAAATCAAAAAGAAAGAGATGAGACGAAATTGGAAACAAAGAGAGCAAGAAAAGAGAGAAAAATCATGAAGGAGACACCAAAGAAAGGAAAAAAGAAGTTGGTTAGAGATTAGGGTTTCTGAAAATTTCTTTTTTTTTTAATATTGGGCCCCCATCCAACTGGGGCCCTGTTCCAAGGCTCCTATGGAACAGGGCCTTAGCCGGCCCTGA
>CM071867.1:24624213-24654695 GCA_036759665.1 Gynandropsis gynandra
TTTGTCATGAGTATATGCTCGGGTCTAAGTTGGGAAGAAATTCAGTTTCAGTTATAACGTCCTATGACACAAAGCCGCAAATTGTGCTTAAATACTCCTCTATGTATTCATAAGAGTATACCTAATCAAAGGTAGTCAAGGAGCTTGTTATATGAACAAAAGAATGTCTATACAACGTCCTAGAAGCTGTGATGGAGTGCTGAATAATAATAATAATAATAAAAAAAAGGTGATGAAGAGAAACAGATTGTCTTAAGTGGAGAACATATTTCTTTAAATGTACTTAAATATTCAGTCGTTCACAGTTTTTGGCTAACTCTTCATGTTTTTGTTTCTGTTTTAGAAACCATTCATCATGTCTTGTGTCAAGATTTAAAAAAAAAATGATCTAAAGCAAAAAAATACACACTTAAGTTTTTTTTAAACCGGCGGTTAATTTTTAATGTGATGGGATGTTTGTGGGCTGATGTGAGTGGGCATTAAAATTCAAAAACATTTCTGTAACTGCACACCTTCTAACTCGGTTCATCTTCCCCATTTGAGTGCATTTCAGAAACCCTAACATACTCTTCTCGAGAAAAAGAGTGCGATTTCTCCTTTTTTGCAGACAAAAATTCTTTCCAAAAATGCAGACACGAAGTGCAGCTCCTTTTGGCCTTTCACCGAACGATTCAATCGTAGTCGACGGCAAAGAAGTCAAACTAAAGGACCTTTTGTTTACTCGCAATCCACCGCGAGTAAATGGTCGAAGGTACAAGGTAATGGCGACAAAGTTTGTTGCTCCAAACAAACGAAAAAATATGCGCCCTGGAGCCTCCCCACTAGTTCACATCCGTACTCATATGGATAGTGACATCAGAGTACCCGTCGACCCGGCTGCTCAGACGAATCCACCAACGTTGTCGTCTGAACCTGGAAATACGTCTACATCAAAACAACCTCCTAGTCCTGTCACTGCTCCTTCTGCCAGTCCAGAACCATCAAATCATTCGAAATCGCCGGAACCAGAACGCAACATTCCGGTATCGGAAACGCACCATTCTAAATCCCCTCAGGCTTCACGAAGAGAACATTTTGGTCCAACAAGTGCCTGATATAATCTGCAAATCTGAACCCCGAGAAAACACTTCGTCATGGATTATATTAGAGAAGCGTTACATGGCCAAGATGCCGTCCGCCTCAGCTGCTGCATCCTCGAAGAGCAACTTAGTTCAGGAACTTAAAGACCTTCGCCGAACTGTGTCGGACACCCTGAGCGACATGCTTCGCAAGATAGATGTTCTCATCTTGCGTTCCCAGAGTAATCAAGAGTCCTTATTTTTGCTATGTCATGTGTTTTGGTTTGTGTTGTGACTAATTTGTTTGATGAACCTCCTTGAGAAGTGGATGTTTGATCCTTTTTACTCAGAAAAAGTGTGTTGAATCCTCTTGATGAATATGATGTTTTATTTGTTTAGTACAAGGTCAGTCTAATCCAAGTTTATTTAAAAAAAAATTGAAGAAACAATAGGATTTAATGGAGATTTACAAATAATGCATAACCTAAATTTGTGAGGAATTGAATGCCTTATGTTAATGCAGTAAAAATTGGATCGAGTTTTATGTATATTGTTTCAGGTGGTTGAGAACATTGAGGGAGTTTGAATTTAAATTGAAGAAGGCTGGAACGAGTCAACTAGAAGATCAAGGAGAAGAATAAGGAACGATTTGAATCGACCGGATTCAATGCTGAAGATTTTCAGCACAACGGCGCAGCTGAAGACCAGGAGGTGGTTGCTGAGCCGTGAGAATGACAGATAAATTGATCCGAAATTAAAAATGAAGATCAACGAGTCTGTGGAGTATCTGGGGAGTGCACAAAACAGAGAATAGGAAAGTTCAGAGTTTTAGGTGCACTTAAATAGATACTGGGTTAAAAAGGAAACAGTGGTGAGTTGTATTTACACATTTAATTCAGGGGGAGTTAAATGGGTGGAAATCTTTAATACATTATAAAAAACAACAAATGTACTTAAAGATAAACATATACTGTTTGATATTTTCTTGTCCGATTGATTATTTGCTTATTAGTAATCTTCTACAAGATTTCATCATCGGACAAAGATTCGTCGGCTTCCAAACACCAAATCCCACCAACATACGAGCAAGACCCTTCAAACCCATTCTCCCTCTGTAAGTAAACAGATAATACAGCTTTACCAAATCTCGAACATCAATCTTCTTACCAATCCTCAATCCCATCTCACTCTCGAGCTTCCTGCTCGTCTTCGCTACATCGATCCCTACGAAAACATATCTCTCTTCCGTAAAACATTCTCGTACAGATTCAGAGAAGGAGGTTTGGTTCATATGGAGGAGTTGAAGAACGAGGCATTTGGTTCCAACGCATAGTTGCAACGTTACGATTTTGGTGCGAGTTAGAGAGGTGTTAATCATTAGATGATGATCATCACAAGCCTTGATCTTGCAGTTTAGAGATACGACAACCGTTTGATTCGATCGGTACGGTGATAGTGTACGGTCATGATCCAGTTTTCTGCCATGGAAGCTTCGTTTGTCACTGTTGTTTCTCTTACTCTTCCATGGAAGGGAAACACACGAGTGTATGTCACCATCTCTCTCGATGTAATCCACTCCTCGCATACACATGAATCTGTGTGTGTATATATATAGTATATATACGTGAATGAAACTTTTGGTTGCCAACATTAGTGCCATTAAATGCATGGGAAATACGAAGAGGCCCAAAGCTTGCTTTTTTTAATATATAAAGACGAAAATATTATTTTGTTATAAAACTAATACAATGTATCATTCATTTAGAACAATTTAAGACCTTAACCATGAGCTTCATTACTTGAATCCGCTGTTGTAGAGATATGATGAGATTAGCTGTTTCTTTGAAGAGTTCATCGACATCCATTGATTCACTTGTCGGGATTAGCTTCTTCAGGGTGTTGATCTTTCTCTCAATGGGCTTCACATGTCGTCTCCTCCTGCAAACCTTCTTATGCAGTGTTCTTGTCTTCGTTAGAATCTTCCTAGACTCATGTTTCACAATAAGACATCTTCTCTTCTTGAGGTTGATTCGGTATTCCTTTGAAATTGCCATAACCAAACACAGAGACCCTAAAAAAATTATGATTTGGTGGAGAAGAGAACTTGGACGGATAAGGCAAGAATGAAGAACTTAGAGGTCTTATATACATGGGTCGAGGGAACATATGATGGAGGATACGACAAAAGATAATGAACCACGTCACATATACAAATTTTATATATAACGATGGTATATTATATGAGTTTGTAGTATGCAATAATAATGGAACGAGTGAAGGAGAAAGTGACACGTATTGAAAAGGGTGTTGCTTGTAGGTTTGATGGCCATGTTTTGTTCCAACTCAAAATGCACATGCACCCACATGTTCATTCTTCTTTCTTACCTCTCCACCTTCTCCTTCATCGGCTACTTTCCACTCTGTATCATAACTCCATACATATATATATATATTTTTTTTTATCTCGAAGATTATATGTATATGTATATATTGATATATGGACAAAATATTTTAACCATTCTATATTTGTTCCATATGTCAGTAGAACGCTATAAAAAAAATTACAACTTTCAAACGAAATTTTCGTATGGATAAGATCGTCCAAAAATTTTCTGATGGATTATAAACGAAAAATGCGATCGACTCGAAAATTTTTCGGACGGACACAACGTCCGAAATCCATCCGTAATTGTGGACGGAGTTCAGATGAGACACTAGCCCATGTGTAATTTTCGGACGGATGTGCTAATTGTCCGGAAAATTCCGAACTAATAGACTAATTAATTTTAATTTTAAATTTTCAAAATTGTTTTTGGAGAAAAATTTCCGAACGATGATATATTTTAGGGTTTTTTGGATAGTTTTGGCTGATATATTTGTAGTTTGGTACGCGAATTATCAAACAAATAAAATGCCTAATACTCACTTACTGCAAGAATACGAATCAATGTAATACCAAGATCGAACTTCATGGACTAATACAACTTAAGCTAAGAATATAATCAAACTAAGATGGATGAAAGTGATGATGATATGTGGTCAAATCTGAGAATGCTAAACGGATTATGAAAGCAATAAGGACACGCGGAAGACTTTCTAATTAAAAAAACTTCGGGCTTCAGGTTACGGGAATTTCAAGGATACATCCAACAAAAGATCATAAACTAATCAGCTTATCTTGATAACAGGAAATTCATGCTCATAAGTAAAGAATGGTTCTCTCGACACCTAAACCCCCTAACCACAATAACATGCAATCCTACCTCCCAGCAGTGATTAACATGTAATTACGGTAGCATTAAGATGCAATCCTAATTTTAAGTCGATTAACCGAACTATCAGATTCTCATTAATCGAACTCAATCAACAATTAATGGTTTCGGATACATAATCTAACCTTCCAGTTAAACATGAAATCCTAAATTACTGAGCGGACAACATAAGTATAGAACATTCATTGCATTGATTGTAGAACCGAAATACAAGAAAACTTTGAAAGATCTAAGCATTAACACATAACCACAAGAATCCCTTATAAAACCAATGTCCCTAATCCATAACTATAGACCTACTTACTCATAGATTCTGATACAAAACAAGAGACAACAAAACTAGACATGACAAAGAGTAAGGAATATGATGCCTCAGACTTCCCTATCTCGTCAACAGTGTTTCGATGTTGTCTCCTTCATTCTCCACCTTCTCCTAAGCTTCCTCTGTCTATTTTTCGCCCCCTAGGTTTATGCATCATTACTCTATTAACCGGGACATCGTTTTTCAGTATTTTCTTCGTTTGAACACTTCTAGGGTTTCTGTTACAACACACGACCTGTGCAGGCTAAGTGGAGGACCCGCTCGGGCTCTTCGTCTTCGAGGCAACCCGTACGTGTTTGGAAACTCTCTAAGGCAGGCAGAATTCTTTGAGTGTGTAACCCGCGCGGGCAAATTGGAGGACCTGCTCGGGATCTTGTCTTCTCATGCAACACGAACGAAGTAAGAGGCGCCCCGAGTCGGGCTGAAACTTCTGAGGGGTACAACCCGAGCGGGGGCTTCTACGAGCACGAGCGGACTGGATTAACTTCGTGTTTTTAAGCTCCTTTTGCTCGATGTTTGGGTATTCCATGTGGTTCTTTGGCCTAAATCTGCTCCGAGTGGGTTGTAGCTCCAAGTATGCACAGTTGATTCCAGGAATCAACATCATTAAGCTCGATTAGACTTGTCGCCTTAAAACCTGAAAAACAACAAAAAGACTGGATAGACGACTAATTCGTGCCAATTTTGTAACTCGTGCTATGCAAGTTATGCAGAGATGATCTAAATGTGTATCGTAAAACTAACCTACAGTACATGTTATCAAACTCCCCACAGATTTTAACATTGGTTTGTCTTCAAACAAAACTAGAGTTAAGTACAAGAAGAGTCAATCAATAGCCGGATACTAGCACAAGTACTTCAAAAAATCAGCCATCATGTACAACTATACGTCACACGAACATAGACCTAGACAGACCTAGTTCAGACTTTTATCGACCGAAAACCACAAGCCTTGCAATCCAACACATCACCAAAGTTCATTTCACTACCCCTTAGACAATATCTAAGCAATCTCCATACCAATTTACCCATGCATACGCGAGACAACTTTCCTAAAGACAATTTTTTTATTTTTTATTTTTTATAGAACATTTAGTGTTTGGTTTCTAGGATGTCGGAAGCGGAGAGGACAACTTTCTACTAAGACTCATGTTATTAATTGGCACAGTCATAAAGTCTGATAACCTTAGAAGAGTGAAGAGGTTGTATTATTGAAGAACGGTTTAGACTGGAACCATAAGGTCACGCATTACTATAACCCTTAACACAATATATAAAAATGATAAATATAATAAAATATCTATATATATGAAATAAAAGGTAAAATTCATATTTTTCATTTTTCAATTAATGTATTGAATCTTGTATTTTTTTCAAACAATTATATATAAAACTATGATTCGGTTGTTGAAATGTGACAAATAAAGAACAATATAATATTTGATCTATTAGCTGAAAGTTCTACCGTCCGTTGATCAATTCTAAGACGGCCTTTTGCAATATGTGATGGCAAATGGACGGCCATGATAAATATTATTAAGTCTTTCTTTTAAAAATTACATTTTTTAAGGAAGAAAAGGTATTCATTGAAAGTTATATGCCTGTTATGTAATATTTGAATAGTCTTGGGTTAAAAGTGTAATTATTAAAAGTTAATAATTATATAAGAAACGAAAATTAGGTTTTCGTTATCAGATTACAAAATCACAAAAACAAAAACCCTACGGGCCGTCAAACAGAAACGAAGAATGAAACAGTTTCGTTCATCGAGAATTCCGCACCAAAGGTTGAAGGCAGAATCCGATCTCGGCGTGGATACACGTAGAGGACTTGTACTATCAAGTCTATCATCCGATAATCACTCGTTCAACGTTAACAGGTATATTCAAAATCGTTTCTACATTTATAATCGTTGAACCCCGAAAAAATAATCCAAACATGACTAGATCTAAAATTCGCGTTGATAAAAACACGCTTCCGCACCCCAAATTAACCCAATAGTGGTATCAGAGCGTCTTGTCGTCTGTTTAGATTGGTTTTTTGAATTTTTGGTGAAAATCGGATCGAAAAATGTAAAAATCGCACGTGCACAAAAACAAAACGTTTGCGGATCGAAGGGCAGCCGCTCGGCCGACCCCCTAGACGGTCGAACGATGGTCGTCGGTCGTGGGCGATTGGTCGACCGGCGTTTCTAGAACGACTGCAGGCGGCGGCACAGGCGGCACGGCATAGGAGACGCCGAAATCGAGCGGCGGTCTCGTGGTGCAGTCGATTCGCGCGAAGAAAGAGGGGAGAGTCGACGGGGCGTGAGCCTAAAAAATATTTTAAATTAAAATTATTGAATTTTAATTTAAAATTATTGAATTTAATTTAAAATTTTTGAATTTTAATTTAAAATTAATAATTGAGTTATTAGACGATAAATAGTTTACCGTTAAGTTTTTTCCTTCACCGTAGACGTTTTGAATAAATTCTCGTTTACATGGTACGACCTGATTACGAAGAGGCATGTAGTTCGAGAATTCGATTCATACGCCTATGATATTAGATGTCTAGTGGGATGAATCAATTAGTTTTTGTAAACGCCTAGACTACCCGGGGGACATAAACTTAATTGATATCCGACCATGAGCTGAAGGATAAACTCGTCTATATCGATAGGAACGACCTGACTACCAGGTGACTATGTGATATAGAGTTATATTAAAATTAAGAATCTTGATTAATAATTGAGTTCTAAAACGATAAATTATTTATCGTTAGGCTTTTCCTTCATCGTAGATGTTTTGAATATGTTCTTGTTTACATGGTACGACCTGATTACCTGGAGACATGTAGTTCAATAATTTGATTCATACATCTACGACATCAGATGTCTAGTGGGAGGGAACAATTAGTTTTTGTATACGCCTGGACTACCCGGGGGACATATACTTAATTGTTATCCGACCATGAGCTGAAGGATGAACTCAACTATATCGATAGGAACGACCTGACTACCAGGTGACTATGTGATATAGAGCTGAAGTAAAATAACTATAAATTTTATGGCGATAAAATTTATAAAGAATCTATTTTATAGTTATAGATTGATGCTAATTGGAAATAAGATTTCTAATGTTATCGTAACATTCATTAGCGAAAAAATATCATATAGATGAAGTCCATGTCTTTATGATATTTACGATGTCTAACTCTCTGCTGCAAATTTTCCTTTCGTTAACAGATCTTCTGAGAATGTCTCAGTTCGATTTGCGTCCAATTCTCGAGACCAAGAAGCTGGTTGGTGAAAACTTCGACGAATGGCAACGCAATTTGCACCTGGTGCTGACACATGAGAAGCTGATCGATGTGATCGACAAACCGGCTCCTCCAGTGCCAGACCCAACGAACGACGAGGCTTTCAATGAATATACAAAGTACGAGGAAAAGTGTATCACTGTGAAGTGTCTAATCTTGGCGTCAATGAGTGGCGAACTCCATAAGCGACACGAGCATATGGATGCTAAGCAGATCATGGAGCATCTTGAGAAGATGTTCGGTGAGCAGAATCGAACAGCAAGGTCCAAGTTGTCAGGGACTTTGTTCAAGTCCGCTCTGCATGAGGGATCTCCTGTGGGACCCCATGTTCTTCAGATGATCAGTCTGATAGAACAGCTTGAGAAGCTGGGGTGTACCTTCTGCAAGGAGATGCAGCAGGAGATGATCTTGCACTCACTTCCGGAGTCCTTCTCCCCGTTCGTGATCAACTACAACATGAACAAGCTGGACGTTGAGTTGCATGAGATGCACAACATGCTCACTGAGTATGAGAAACAAATTTCCATTGGGAAGAGGGTATCGGGATTTTTGCTGATGGTTGGGGAGTCCTCTTATCAGAAGAGGAAGGGCAAGAAGAGGCCCAGGACGAGGCAGAGCGCGCTTAAGTCTGGTGAGACCAAGGCAAAGGGCGGCGCCACCAAGGCCAACCAATCAGAAGCCGAGTGTTTCTTCTGCAAGAAGAAAGGACATTGGAAGAGGAACTGCAAGGAATACCTGCAGTCTCTTAAGGGCAAGAAGCAAGGTAAGATTCACATGAAAAATGTTTTCATCTTATCCTTGACTACTATTGATTCTTCTAGATGGGTATTGGATACCGGTAGCAGCTTTAACATCTGCAATATGTTGCAGGGGCTGAGGATCAGTAGGAGGTTCAGGAAGGGAGAGTTCAGTCTGAAGGTTGGAAATGGCGCAAGTGTTGCTGCTCTAGCCGTAGGATGTATTTCCCTTATTATGCCTACGAGCAAGACTTTTTTGCTAGACGACTGTTATTATGTTCCGAAGTTTGTTTCGAACATAATCTCTATTTCTATGCTTGATATACGTGGATTTCGAACAGTTTTCAGTAATAACATTTGCTCTATTTATCATGGTGATGATTTATGTGTGAATGGTTATTTGCAACATGGACTTTATATCTTACCTGATGTTAATGTAGAACAAATTAACATGCATGTTTCGGGCCATAAGAGAAAGGTAGATGATCGTCAAAGACAGACGTACCTTTGGCATTGTAGACTTGGTCACATCGGTGAGAAGAGGATAAACAGGTTGCATAGAGATGATCTTCTAGGCCATTTCGATTATGAATCTTATGCGACTTGTGAGTCCTGTCTCACTGGCAAGATGACCAAATCTCCGTTTAGTGGAACCGGAGAGAGAGCTACAGACTGATGTATACGGACCGATGAAAGTTCAGGCAGGGGGTGGGTATTCATATTTCATCACTTCACTGATGATATGTCGAGATATGGTTTTGTGTTCTTGATGAGACACAAATCCGAATCTTTTGAAATGTTCAAGAGATTCCGCAGTGAAGTGGAGAAACAAACCGGAAAGAGTATCAAGGTGTTGAGATCTAACCGGGACGGTGAATATCTTAGTCATGAATTTGTCGATTATCTAAGGCCAAATGGGATTTTGTCTCAGTGGACTTCTCCTGGAACACCACAGCATAATGGTGTGTCCGAAAGGAGAAATTGGATTTTATTAGATATGGTCCGATCCATGATGGGGTTCACAGATCTTCCAATAAACTTGTGGGGTTATGCTTTAGAAGCAGCTGCGTACATTTTAAACAAGGTTCCCACTAAAGCGGTCTCTAAAACTCCATATGAGATATGGAAGGGACGGAAACCAAACTTGATGCTAGGTCTGACAAGTGTAGGTTCATAGGATATCCCAAGGAAACTATGGGATATTATTTCTACCACCCATCTGAGCACAAAGTGTTTGTGGCCAGAACGGCAACCTTTCTTGAAAGGGAATTCCTTGAAGAAGGAATTCATGGTGGAGAAGTAGTTCTTGACAAAATTCAAGAGTCCGACGAACCAACACAAGCTCATGGACATGAGATGTCAAATGAGCATTCTTGGCTGGATGACATAGTGTTAGGCTCCGGCGCTTCAACTTCAAATGTTGAAGTAACAGTGCCCGTTCAGGAACAAGTTCAGGAACTTGCTCAGGAACAAGTCCAACAAGATATCCCAGTGCAGGTTGAACCTGCTACACAGCCTTTCTTGAGAAGGTCAACACGTTCTCGACATGCACTAGAAATGGTGGAAAACCATGGAATCCGAGATGGAATCTATGAAGATCAACAAAGTATGGACTTTTGCTGATTCTTCACAGACTTCCAGACCGATCGACTGTAAATGGGTTTACAAGAAGAAGATTGGAGCAGACGGGCAGGTAGAGACCTATAAAGCTCGTCTAGTTGCCAAGGGGTATAGTCAACGAGAAGGGATTGACTATGAAGAAACGTTCTCCCCTGTGGCAATGCTCAAATCTATTCGGATTCTGCTTGCTATAGCGGCGTACTATGATTATGAGATTTGGCAGATGGACGTGAAAACATTATTTACATTTGCACAAATTACCCTCCCTATGATCAGATATGAGCTGTAACACTCCACATTAAACTTTTGCAGCCCAATGTGACGTAAGTTCAAATCTATTCGATTGACCTAAACAATATCTTACACGAATTCATTGTAATGAATTACCCTTACGTTAAACATTATCTTGAACCTGATATGCAATAGAGCCTAAACCTTATCGGAATTCTCTCCGGGATTGAAATCGTACCATGGTTTGAAACGCCTAATTGATGAATCGATGATGGCGAAACACGCGTTCATTTGCTGCAACACCTAAACTTAAATATAAGATGCAAGAGACGAAGTCATGGTTGTCTGATCAGTTCTCCATGAAGGATCTAGGAGAAGCAGCCTATATTCTGGGAATAAAGATCTATAGGGATAGATCGAAGAGGTTGCTTGGATTGTCACAATCCCAGTACATCGACAGTATCGTGCGACGATACAACATGGAAAGTTCCAAGAAGGGCTATCTACCGATATGCATTGGAATTTCTCTTTCTAGGGAGGATTGTCCTAAGACCCCGGAAGAAAGAGAACGCATGAGTCGGCTTCCCTACGCTAGCGCAGTGGGAGCCATCATGTACTCCATGACGTATACTAGGCCTGACGTAGCCTACGCACTAACTGTAGTGAGTAGATATCAGGCAGATCCTGGTGAGGAACACTGGAAGGTTGTTAAGAACATCCTTAAGTACTTGAGAAGGACTAAGGACCAGTTCCTCATTTATGGTGGTTCTAACTTGGAGTTAGAAGGATTCACTGATGCGAGTTTCTCGACAGACAAGGATGACAGTCGATCCATTTCAGGCTATGTGTTTTGTCTGAATTGAGGCGCAGTAAGTTGGAAGAGTTCTAAGTAGGTTACTATAGCCGATTCGTTGACTGAAGCAGAATATATAGCGGCTTGCGAAGCAACTAAAGAAGCGGTTTGGATGAGAAAGTTCATAGATGAACTTGGGGTGGTACCTTCGATAAAGGAAGCTGTTCCTTTATTGTGTGATAACACCGGAGCTATTGCTCAGGCGAAGGAACCAAGGTCTCATCAGAAATCGAAACATGTTCAGCGGAAGTTTCACCTGATACGAGAGATAATATCGCGTGGGGACGTGCAAATCCAGAAGGTGGATGGAAAGGAAAATGAAGTAGATCCGTTCACGAAGGCGCTTGGGTCAAAGGAGTTTGACAAGCATAAGCTGAGGATCAGATTGAGAGAGATGACTAGCTGGCATTAGTTTACAGACATGTAGCGAGTTGTATTTTAGACATCGATTTTAATTTTATAATATATGGCATTATTTTTCATATGATGAATTTTCATAAGTGTATGATAGAGTCCAAGATTAAATCTGAAACTTGACATTATGATAGAGATCATAATAAAGAGAGTCAAGTTTTGGTATGATTTAATCTAAATTGTTCTTGTTCGTAGGATCACTACTCGGACTACAGTGATCCGGAAAGAACAACATGTATGTGATAAGTTTCTATGATGATAGAAATCAGTATTAGAAAGTGGAACGAAATCACCTGATTGGAAGTCATGAGGTAGGGTCTTCTTGTCGTGCCATCCCTTAGGCACATCTTGCACGGGGTTCACTTGCTTGCTGTCCAAGGTTGGATAAGGGGTATCTGCGTTGAAAAGTTTAATGACATCTTTTTCCTTTACCTCGTGCAAGTGCGGGTGCAGCCTCCTTTGAGTTTCGAGTGAAGGTTCGTGGCTGTCCTCCCTATAATTCCCGTACATACATATTGAAGAGCTGAGCCTCTTACGCTTCTTCACGCGTGTGGGCTGTCTTCTCATCTCGTCTGCACTCGTGTTAGCATTTAAAACAGCAAGATATGTTTTATCGGAATCAACGTACTCATACCGAGAATAAGGCGGTGGGTCGGGCTCAAGCTCGAATGCTTTCTTCGCTATGAAATCAGCATGCATATCATGTGGTATCTCCTCATGTGGGGCGTCTCCTAGTGCTGTAATTGCACTCATGAATTTCGTATATACCTCAGCTCCTTCGTCCGCAAATCCTGCATTCTCGCCAATTTGTGTCAAATACCGTAGAAGAGAATCGGAAACACTTACTTGATTGTGCGTGTCTTTCTCTAACTCGTCCAGTGAATCCACTGTAAAGTAAGACTCCTTGAGTGGTGATTCGTCCATGGGGTTGGGCAGGATGAATTCGATCGTTTCGTCTTTGACACGTAAGGACAACTTTCCTTGTTGTACGTCTATCGTCGCACCTGCAGTAGCTAAGAACGGCCTACCAAGAATAATAGGTGTCCTAGTGTCTTCCGTTATCTCAAGTACAACAAAATCAGTGGGAATGCAAAGCTTACCTACCATGGTGGGAACGTTTTCAATGATTCCCACTGGATGTCTTACCGTACGATCCGCGAGGCGTAGAGACATCTTCGTCGGTTTAAGGTTCTCGAACTCCATCCGCTTGAAAACTGAGTGTGGCATGATACACTTTGGCAGAAGCTAGGGACAAATCTTGTATTATCTACTACGTGCCACCCAAAGACTGATGGTTATACCGAGATGATAAACCATTCGCTAGCAGTCCTGCTACGATCATTCGTTGGATGGTTTCCGAAGAAGTGGTTTTACTATCTACCCCACGCTAAGTTTGCTTACAATCAAACACAACACTCAACCATAAAGTACTCGTCGTTTAAGGTCAAATTTAGGATCAATACCATCACTCCCTTAGACCTCTCGGCTATACCAAACAAATAGATCGCTAATTTGGATGGTGAGAAGAAAGCTAAACTGATCAAGAGGCTACACGAAAAAATTCAGGAAGACATAATCCGAAGGATTGAACAATACGAAAAATAAGCCAAAAAAGGGCGGAGAAGGATGGTGTTCAACGAAAGAGATTGGGTATGGCTGCACATAAGGCCAGAACGATTCCTCGACAAAAGGATTTCAAGGCTAGCACCAAGAGGAGATGGGCTATTTTGCATTCTAGAAGGGATCAATGATAACACTGACATCCTTGAACTACAAGGTGAGTGTAATATGTCTATAACATTCAATGTTGTTGATCTATCCCTTTTCATTGTAGATGATAACATTTCGAAGATGGAAAACTCCCATGGGGGAATAATGATGGCATCGGACTTGAAGTGGAACTAAAGGATGGTCACATGAATGAGGAACTGACATAAGGAAACGACCAGAAAATCCTCTCCAACGGCTAGGAAATATTCCAAGCTAATCTTATCTCACCGGATCATATTCTTTTGTGTTCCGTAAGATTTCCGACGGCCATACAATCTTTCCAACGGTTTGTAGATAAATTTGTTATCTATCCTTTACGCACTTTCCTCATTGTAACATGGAGTTTCTCCTATATAAAGGACTTTATTTCATTTGTAACTTCATCATTGAAATTTGAAGAAATAAAACCTTTTTTCGTATTCTTGAATAATGTCAAGAACACAGTAACTTCAACTTGTTCCAGAAACAATTGAAGCCCTTATTTGTCTGTATCAAGAGGCTTCCACACCTCTTATGATATCCATCATTCCACCCTAAACACTTCGACGTCCGTTATCAACCTCCATTCTCCATCATCTTTGGATGAATCTTGAAGAGAGCTCTTAGAGCAGTCAAGAGATCTTCCACCATCATCCACCTCCATTCGTCGTCAACGGACGAATTTCTTGAAGAGTGCCCTTAGGCCAGTAAAAAAATTCTCCTTAGGCCAGTCACGAAATCCTCCTCAATGAATCCTAATTGAGCAATCAAGGTTAACAGATTCTCTATACGCGTCCAGAGTTTCGATCCTGAGGTGTGTATCATCCAAATAATACATTAGCAGCGCGTATCATCTATAAACATATGGAAAATCTGAGAGAACTCTAAGGATACTTGAGAACCTATTATGAGCATTTGCATTGGAGTTCCTGGTAGTTGGGAGAATCATTTGTCGTTTGGTTAGTTTGTATACAATAATAGCTATTACGCTAGCATTAGGATATCATCGTATGAAGCATTATACAGGCAACCATGTCGTGCCCCCTTGTGTTTGACCAAGGTGGGGGATGGATATATTTTCGGGCCGGAGATTATTGAAGAGACTATGGAAAAGCTGAGAATTATTAAGATGAAAATGAAGGCGGCTCAAGATCGTAAAAAAAGTTATGGTGATCTGAAAAAAATATTTAGTTCAATATCGGGGACATGGTGTATTTGCGAGTTCAAGCAAGGATACAGAGATCATGTGGGAGCCAGGTGAACAAGCTATTACCATGGGTTATGGGTTCATTTAAGGTGATTGTGGGGATCAGAGCAGTCGTCTATCGGTTGGAGCCTCCTTAGTGTTTAGAGGGGATAAATGAGGATTTCAATTATCTTTATTGCATAAGTATTTATCAATACCAAGAAAATACTATTAGAGCCACCAACAATTTTGAGGACAAATTATGTTGTGATGCGGAAGAATTGTAATATATATATATAGATATATATATATATATATATATAGCGTGAATTAGGTTAAATTAAAGAAAAAAAAGAAGAAGACAGTCCCTTGCCTTGATCGAAGGAGAAGAAAAAAGAAAAGAAAAGAAAAGGATACAAGAGAAAAAAGAGAAGGAAGATTCATCAATTTTTCGTTGCGTTCTCGTTGTGGATTAATTCTAAACAAGATTGGGTAAACTTAGAATTCTTCTAGTCATTATTCTACCAATTTGAATATTTACTTTATTGGGATCCTTTGGACTTTAGGAGCGGATGTTTGGGCTAGAGTCTTGTGGACTCGATGAGTTATGATCCGGTGTGATACCAATCTTAGACGTACGATACTTTTTCGAGTTGGGTAGAATTATCTATTTGTCTTTAGTGTGATGATAGATCATTACTTTGTGTTATTAATTTAAGAGTAATAGAATATGTGACACATAGTGTGTACACATAAAATGAGTCTTTTGTACTCATATTATTTGTTGGTTGTCCTAGATGGACAGGTTGTGGCGAGAAAAAATAATAATGAGGTTGAGTAGCAGCAGTAGAGTTCACAACGGATCAAAGTTTTGAGAGGCGTACAAAAGGTCTCGATAAACTTTATTTGCATTTCGTATTTCTCTTTAATTTATCGTGACTATGATTTTATGTATTTCATTTTTTTATGTGGTCCGAACCACATTTATTTCAAATAAAAGTATATATTTTGCTTTATGAATGTGTTTGAGTGAAGATACATGTGGCCACCTTTTGTAGATGATGGTGGATACTCCTAGTCTCGAGGTTATTCCGCGTTAGGGGTGTTACAAGCCAGACACCATCGACAATCTTCTATTAGAATAAATGATTACATCACTTACTCGGATTAGTGTCCAATAGCCACTGTTCGCTCAACACCTGTTGGAGAAAAATCAGGTTCTATTTCATTCCTTAATACCAATCATGTATCTTGTGCTAACTTCTCTGCATCACATCGGATGTTCTTGCAACAATTACTGCATGAATGGAACCCCACAATTACTAGAGTGGAACCCCATAATTTTCATGAGGTATGTCTACATTAGAATAAAGCAATGTGAGAAGAACTAAATGCACTTCAATAGAATTATATGTGAATTGACAACTTTACCTTCAAGCAGGAAAGCTATTAGTTATCAATGGGTTTACAAAATCAATACAACTCCGATGGGATTACCAAAAGATATAAGGCTCGTCTGGTTATTCTTAAAAATAAGAAAATGAAAAGGATTGATTTTGAAGATACCTCAGCTTTGGTTACTAAGATGCCAACTGTTTGCATACTTTTTATCGTGGTATCCGCGAAGTAATGGATTGTATATTAGATGGATGTTAACAATGCTTTTCTACATGGAGATTTGCATGAAGAAGTCTTGATTAGACTACCTCATGGGTTGACTTGTCATGACTATTCTATTGGCTTGTCAATTCAATAAATCACTTCATGGTCTTCGATAAGCCCCACGATATTGGTTATTTACATACTATCTCAGACCTTCTATGTACATTCTACTGATCAATTGGTGGATATTTTCACCAAGGCTCTAGGTTTCCAACCATTCGACAAAATTCAGTCAAAGTTGGATATTTAAGTGGTGTATTGCCATAATGATATTCTAGCATATTCCAACCAATATTACAACACAAAATCGACATGGATTACATAATATTCTTGTATCAATTACAAAGATTCTATCGTTGATTTTATACTTACCATAAACACAATGTATTAGTTTGTATAAATCCATATGTATCAAGGAATAAGACAAGAAAGAATTTATTGACTTGTTGCAGGAACATTTTTTGTTTTTACAAGTTTATCTCGCTTTTTTCATAATGATATACTGCAATTTTATAATTGTCTTATCGATTAACTTTCAAATTTCTAGTGATACATTAGATTGACAAACCATTTTATTATAAAATAACTATGGAAAATACAACTCATTTTGTTCCTTGATTCAAAGCATTCTTGTCACTATTACATATTCTATATCATTCATTTATAATTTGGTGGTTTGTCGTTACTAAACACCCTTCTAAAATTCATATGTTAGTTAAAGTCTAACTATGGATTAAGATTATGGTTCTTGGCATGCTGCAATGTTGTTATTGAAAATTCATATTTATATATATATAAATGTATATATATGTGTGTTTTTAGAATACTCTCTTCTCATGCTCAGCATAATTTTTAAATTTACATATTTATATAATATACAAAAACTTATTACATTCATGTAATAATGTAATCTATATAATATGTAAAGTTTTTAATTTCTCGTTTTATAATACTTTCAATACTCTTCTCATCATCAATATCCAAAAAGAATAATAATAAGTTTCAGTTACCTAAGCAACATGATTAAATAATAATAATAATAATAAGTTTCAGTTACCTAAACAAAATAATTGTGAGACTCATTCCTCTCTCCTCACTGATATTTCTTTAATCATGTCCGATCTTTCTATAAATACCTAGCACGTCAAACCAATCACCTCATATTTTTTCAATCTTAGTTGTCACTGCCTTAAGTTTTCAGCATAAGTTCTCCTTCTCCCTAATGTTGGGGAGATGCCAAAAACTTGATGCGTTCCAAGTTAAATAAATATTAACCTAAACTACCCGCAAATGCACGACACGTGTGTAGTACTCTAGGCGTCGATCCCACAGGGACTACGCAGCACAACCTAAACTCAAACTACAAATTAAACTTGAAAACGAACGAAATATTGGTTTTAGGAACGAGATACTAAAAACAATAAATTAACGAGTTCTTAACAGTGAGACAAGCGTTCTAGGAATCCGGTTTTACCACAAGACTACCAAACCCAACAATCAGCCTATCTAATCATGCAATCTCAATCAAGTTATCTAAGACGGATGATCCTAATATGATATCTACCCTCTCTAAGGCATAAACACGTGATCTATTCAAGTTATCCCCTACTTTCGTGGCTGACACCTTGAACTAGACCTATAAGTTCTATGATTCATCCGTTTTACCCTCAACATCTACTACCCTACTTTCGTGGCCTAGCCTCGATTGTTCTAAACCTGATAATCCAGAATTAGAATTTTCCTTTCGGTCCTTCTCCTAAGTTCCTAAAACATGCATCTACGTGACCATCGTAAACACAAGTCAATTAAGCACTCAAACAAAGAATACATAAATGAAAAAGGGAAATTGCATTCAAAGATAAATCAAAGTGGTTCCGGGATAGCCATGGGCTAATCCCTTCTCTTAGAACAAAACGACTATTCGCTCATGCGTTGGAAAGAAAACAACATAATCGAAATAGATAGTTTAAGGAACATAAAAACCAAACGGAACCGAAGTCCCTATTCGATCTTCAATGCCCCTTGAATGTCTCCTCTGCAAGTCTCCCTGTAATTCTCTTTGTCTCTCTGTGTCTGTCGTGTGTCTAACGTGTGTCTAACGTTTGTAACCGATTTAATCTTCTTCCTTTTACCCCTTTCTTCTTCTTTCCTCTTCTCTTTCTTCCTTTTCTTCCTCTTTCCTATTTGGCTGACTCTTTTCCATTCTTCTCTCGTGATCTTCCTTTTGTATTTTATTTGGCCAAAGTTTTCCTTTTCCATATTGCAGGTCCGCGCGTCTCCATGCCCGACCGTGCAGCATGTGTAGCCCGATCGGGCATCTTAGGCAATGGACGATTGGTTGGGCTTCATACACGCCCGAGCCATGCTGAACATTTGGCCATGGTTTCTGTCCCTTAAGCCCGATCAGGCTGTGCTTGGAGTTTGGTCGTGCACCTCTTTGTTTCATATGCCCGGTCATGCGTCACCTCTGCTAGAGCCGTGCTAAATGTTCGAGGTTTGTTTCTATTTCAAGAGCCCGATCGGGCTGAGGTTGGTGCACGATCGTGCAATCTATCTTCTATTGAGCACAGTCGGGCTATTGTTCCTGCACGGTCATACTATGTTGTGTTCTATAGGGCACGATCGGGCTGCTATTACTGCATGGTCATGTAGGTGGTTGCACTCCATGCCCGATCGTGCAATGTATTGTGCTTGGCCGTGCAGGTTCTTGTCTTGCCATTTCTCCTCCCATTTTCTCCGTTACGATCTTGGATGCTAGTATTTTGTCCCGTATAGGTTTTTTAGCTTCGAAATGAATCGAATTCGCATTGAAATCTGCAAGAACACAAAAACAACAAAACGAGTAAAACGGATACAAAATCATACGTAAAGATCGCATCTATATCATAAATATCTCTAAATCATGTGAGAAATACATGTAAAATGAGACGATCAATATCCCCCAGACTTGAATGTTTGTTTATCCCTAAGAAAATGTAAACGTGGAACACTAGGGGTATACAAAAAACTGAGAACTCCCCTTTCTCCTAGAAATACCGCTAAAGAAAATTCGACCTAATTAAATTTTCAGTCTTCATCCTAGGTTCACCAAGGCTACCTACGAGAAAGCAATTCGAAGGCAAACTGAAAAAGCAACCGTAACTCTTTCCACCAAACAAGACTTCAGACAAATGCTAAATGTAGAGCAATCGATGATACTTGTTTCATTCACAAGCTTTTTTCTTTCTTTCTCTCTTTATTTTATTTTTGCAAACACACTAGGTTTCTAGGACGTCGGATTTGAAGAGATCCAACCTCTACTTAGACCCAGACTACCGATGACGGTATACTCATGCATCTTGTTCAAGAGTGCAGCAGAGTATATGGCGTTTGTGCCATGCCCTTAGGACGTAGAAAGATGATCGCCAACCCAACACTTAGACGTGAACCATCGAAAAAGTGTCAAGGTCGATGCACTCATATCAATTTTAGATCATGCTTTTAGGCATTGTTTCTATCGACAACAGAGTGTTAGTGTGTGCTTTTTATTCTGCAAAACAAGCTCGATTTCATACGATCTAATAATCCTCATAAAAAGAAATAGAGCATTGTCTATACAAAGTATACCCATCTGGATAGAGAGAATAAAAGGTAAACTAGCCTAGCAACCTCGTCTAAACCTCCCACAAGCAACACAAGGATTCCCAAAGAATTATGACCTATTGTTTTTCAACCGACTAATAAGCCATAACGCTTAGGAAAAACCTAGCTCAAACATGCAAAATATTACGGAAAAAGGCCAACTTCTTAAGTATCATAGGTTCAGGGTTCATCTCAAAACTTGGCACCGGACAAGTGCCTAGGACGACTCTGACTCACAAAAAATAAAAACAAACTAAAAACTACGAAATCAAGGAGAAAAAAAGAAAATCAAACGAAGTCACCTAACAAACGTGAGTTGTTCCCCTAGACTTGAATTGGACAGCGTCCTCGACATGAAGCTCAGATGGAGGGTAAGGAAAGCTAAGTCACGTTTGTGGTTGTATTTATTTTGTTATTTTTTTTAACGATAAACGAGTCTTAAACTAAACAACTACGAAAAAGTGAAAACAAAGTACTAGGTTTCCTCCGAGCAAGCCCTTACTTATTGTCTTTAAGCTTTGTTGCTTCATTCCTCATGCGTGCGCGATGGGTGGATCGACAAGGGAAATGGTGTTTCCAATTTCGATCGGTTGAGCGACTTGGTAGAGCTTTAGTCGCCGCCCATTAGCTTTAAACTTTCGATCGGTCGATCGACTTGGTAGAGCTTTAGTCGCCCATTAGCTTTAAACTTCCACTCGAATCACTCCATAGTTCCACTTCTCCATGCAGGAATACCTCTTATACCTGAAAAGGACCAGACCAACGGGATGGTAGTTTGCTCAAGAAAAGCTTTGGACGAGAATGGAAAAGTAGAACTAAGTCACCTAGTTGGAAGTCATGAGGTAGGATCTTTTTGTCATGCCATCCCTTAGTGCGGTCGTCGTTCGCATTGCGGATCACTATCACTGCTTCTTTCGTTGGCACGTCATGCACGGGATTCACTCGTTCGCTACCTGAGGTTGGATAAATGATATCTGCATCAAAACATTTTATGGTGTCTTTTTCTATTACCTCTTTCAAGTGTGGGTGCAGCCTCTTTGAGTTTCGGTGGAAGGTTCATGGTTGTCTTCCGTATAAGTTTCGTGCGTACATATTGAAGAGCTAACTCTCCTACACTTCTTTACGCGAGTGGGTGATTTTCTCATTTCATCTGCACTCAAGTTAGCATTCATAACAGCAGGATATATTTTATTACATTCAAAGTACTCATACCAAAGAGGAGAAGGAAGAGGTTCGAGCTCAAGTTCGGGCGCCTTCTCCACTATGAAATCAGCGTGCATTTTACGTGGTATCTCCTCACATGGGGCGTCTCTTAGTGCTGCAATAGCACTCACGAATTTCGTGTATAGCTCGGCTCCTTCGTCGGTAAATCCTGCATCTTCGCAAACTCGTGTTAAGCATCGCACAAGAGGATCAAAAGTACTTACTTGATCAAGTGTGTCTTTCGCTAACTCGTCCATCAAATTAACTCTAAAGCAAGACTCCTTGAAGGAGGGTCTTTTCAGGGAGCTGGACAAGTTGAACTCTATCGTCTCATCTCCGACACGTAAAGAAAGCTTTCCTTATTGTACGTCTATCATGGCACCTACAGTAGCTAAGAAAGGTCAACCAAGAATAATGGGCACCCTAGCATCTTCGTTTATGTCAAGTACAACAAAGTCAGCGGGAATGCAAAGATAACCTACCTTGGTGGGAATGTTTTCAACAATTCCCACAGGATATCTTACTAAACGATCTACGAGGCGTAGAGACATCTTTTTAGGTTTGAGATCTCCAAAGTTC
The DNA here is from genome assembly GCA_036759665.1 of Gynandropsis gynandra. Taxonomy (NCBI): domain Eukaryota; kingdom Viridiplantae; phylum Streptophyta; class Magnoliopsida; order Brassicales; family Cleomaceae; genus Gynandropsis; species Gynandropsis gynandra. The sequence goes on from CM071867.1 coordinate 24,646,021, forward strand.
ATCTGCTTGAAGACCGAGTGTGGCATGATGCTCACGCTTGCTCATAAATCACATAAACATTGTCAATGTCAATATTACCTATTGTGCATGGATTGGAGAAGCTTCTGGGGTCCTTCAACTTCGGGGGTAGAGTGTTTTGAAGAATGGTGATGCATTCCTCGGTGAGTGCTATTGTCTCACTCTCTTCGATACACCTATCCTTTGAAAGAGCCTCCTTGAGGAGTTTGGCGTGATTAGAAATTTTTTGGAGGTCTTCCATGAATGAGATGTTGATGTCGAGCTGCTTTAGACCCTTTACAAATCTGCCCATTCTCTCTTCATTCTTGCTGCTCACCAAACGTTGAGGAAACAGTATTGGAGGTTTGTACGCCGGTGGAGCAACATATGGTTTGTCCAAATCTGGTTCAACTCCATCCATGATCGCGATGGTACCTTTGCCTTTTTCCATGGACGTACCAACAACTTGCTCTTTTTCTTTGGTGGGCAAGTGGTCAATCATATCACCGTTGCACAAGGTAACAACGTTTACGTACTCTCTCGGGTTTGGATCGGGTTTTCCGGGAAGCTGTCCGGGATTCTGAGAGGATGAGACAGCTTGTTGTACTATGGAGTTTTCTAACATCTTCACATGTGTTTTGAGCTCGTTGATTGCAGTCCCCATATCCGCATTGAATTTGGCTTGAATCGATTGTTGCTGCCTTTGTTCCTTGATAAATTCAAGGATCCCTGCCTCAAGGCTTAACAAGAGAGCTTGAGGAGGTTGAGGCGTTTGCAGAACTTGCTGAACTTGCTGGAATTGCTAATTATTTTCCTAGTACGGTTGCTGAAATCCTAAATACTTCATCGGTTGAGTCGATCGGTATGAGAAGTTCGGGTGGTTCCTCCAATTTGGGTTGTAGGTATTTCCGAATTGTGTGTTTCCTTTCTGCTGGAAATAACTTATGCATTCCATGTTCTCTTGCATCGTGCAATGATAAGCCATTTGTTACGTATCTCCGCAATTCACAAAGTACATAGCGATCGCTGCATTACCCATCGCTCTGCTCTGATTCGGCTCATATAGACCTCGAGTTCTATTAGGCATACCTCTCGGTGTGGACCATATGGTTTGGTTCATGGTGAGGTTATCAATCAGCACGTATGCCTCCTTAATGATGCGTTATCAAAGTTAAACAAATAATCTAAACAACCCGCAAGTGCACGACACGTGTGTAGTACTTTAGGTGTCGATCCCACAGGGACTACGCAACATGACCTAAACTCAAACTACGAATCAAACTTGCTAACAAACGAATATTGGTTTAAGATTGAAATACTAAAAACAATAAACTAACGAGTTCTTAACATTGAGACAAACGTTTTAGGAATCCGGTTTTTACCACAAGACTACCGAAACCAACAATCAACCTATCTAATCATGCAATCCCAATCAAGTCATCTAAGACAGACAATCCTAATATGATATCTACCCTCTCTCAAGGCATAGACACGTGATCTAGTCAAGTTATCCCCTACTTTCGTGGCTGACACCTTGAACTAAACACATAAGATCTATGATTCATCCGTTTTACCTTCAACCGTTGCTACCCTACTTTCGTGGTCTAACCTCGGTTGTTCTAAACATGATTATCCGGAATTAGAATTCTCCTTTCGGTCCTTCTCCTAAGTTCCTAAAACATGCATCTATGTGGCCATCGCAAACACAAGTCAATGAAGCACTCAGATAAAGAATAGATAGACGAAAACGGGAAAATGCATTCAAAGATAAATCAAAGTGGTTCCGAGATAGCCAAGGGCTAATCCCTTCTCCTAGAACAAAACAACTACTCGTTCATGTGTCCGTAAACAAACTTAATCGAAATAGATAGTCTAAGGAACATGAAAACCAAACGAAATCGAAGTCTTGAATTGATCTCCAATGCTCCTTGTATGCCTCCTTCGCAAAAGTCTCCTTCTTCTTCGATTCTCCCTCTCCTCTCTCTCTTCGATTCAAAACTCAAAACTAACTCTCCCTCAAGCTCCCCTCGACCCCTAGCTCATGTTCTTCCTTTTCCTTATTCTTTTCTTTCCTTTTCTCCTTCTTTTTCCTTTTGGTCGTTCAGTTCTTTTCCTTTTGTTGCAGCAGCCACCGATTTTGCCTTTTTATGAGTTTTCCATTCTTGATTAAGTTGGACAATGTTTCCAGTACTTTCTCCAGCAAAATATCTCTTATTCCTCTTCTGTAAAGTCGTTTTCCTTTTTGTATAAGTCACCAACAGATTCTTTTTTGTTTTAAGACAAATTAACTTATCTGGTGTTGTAGGTGACGAACGCGACCCGCGCCAGCTGAGTGTGTGTCGCGCGTGGGTACGGCGCACAGTGTTTGTGCTGAAAACAAAGCCTGCCCGCTCAGGCTGGGGAATGCCCGCTCGGACTGGGGTGTCATGGTGAAGCCCAACCGTGTTGCTGGACCAATTGCCGAACTAAAGGCCCTGCGCGGGCAAGGGAGTGCCCCGCGCGGGCTGAGCTTGTTCCTCGCTGATTCTCGTCCCGTTTGTTCCGTGATGATCCTCGATGTTAGTACTTTTTCTCGTGTACATCGTTTAGCTCCAAAATGAAATGAATTTGCATTAAAACCTGTAAGAACACGAAAACACGAAAACGAGTAAAACAGATACAAAATCATACGTAAACATCGCATTTATATCGTAAACATCTCTAAAATCGTGCAAGAAATACGTATGAAAATGAGATGATCAAAATCCCCCAGAATTGAATGTTTTCTTGTCCCTAAGCAAACGTAAACGTGGAACACGTGGGGTATACAAAATCCAAGAATCCCCCTTTCTCCTAGAAATACCGCTAAAGCGAACCTAACCGATCAACTAGCAAGTCGAGAGCAAATTCGACCTAATTAAATTTTCAGTCTTCAACCTAGGTTCACCAAGGCTACCCACGAGAAAGTAAATCGAAGGCAAACTAAACAAGCCACTGTAACTCTCTCCACTAAACAAGACTTCAAACAAATGCTAAACCTAGAAGAATCGAGGATATTTGTTTCTTGTTGCATACACACTAGGTTTCTAGGACGTCGGATTTGAAGGGATCCAGCCTCTACTTAGACCCAGACTAATAATGACGATATACTCATGCATGTCGTTCAAGAGTGCAGCGGAGTAGGCGGCGTTTTTATTGTGACATGCGCTTAGGACGTAGAAAGATGATCGCCAACCCACCACTTAGACCCAAAGCATCGAAAGAGTATCAAGGTCGATGCACTCATATCGATTTTATATCATGCTTTTAGGCATTATTTCTATCGATAGCGGAGTGTTAGTGTGCGCTCTTAATTTGCAAAATAAGCTCGATTTCATACGATTTAATAATCCTTCTAAGAAAAGAAGCAAAGCATCGTCTATATGAAGTATGACCATCTGGATAGAGAGACTAAACGATAAACTAGCCTAGCAACCTCGTCTAAACCTCCCACAAGCAACACTAGTATTCCCAAAGAATTACGACCTATTGTTTTTCAGCCGAGGAATAAGCTCTAATGCTTAGAAAAAACCTAGCTCAAACATGCAAAATCTCACGAAAAAGGCCAACTTCTTAAGTATCCTAGGTTTAGGACTCTGACTCACGAAAGCAAAAACAAACTAAAAACTACAAAATCAAAGAGAAAATGAAAGAAAATGAAACGAAATCACCTGACAAACGTGAACTGCTCCCCTAGACTTGAATTGAACGACGTCCTCGACGTGAAGCTCTGATGGAGGGTAAGGGAAGTGAAGTCACGTTTGTGGTGGTATTTTTTTTGTTTTTTAAATTAACCGAGTCTTAAACTAAAAGAAACTAAGAAAAATAGAAAACAAATAGCTGGGTTGCCTCCCAGAAAGCGTTTATTTAATGTCTTTATGCTTTGACGTCTCCATTCCTCATGCGTGCGCGATGGGTGGATCGGAAAGGGAAATGGAGTTTCCACTTTCGATCGGTTGAGTGGCTTGGTAGAGCTTTAGTCGGTGTCCATAGTTCCACGTCTCCATGTGTGAAGACTTCTCATACCTGAAAAGGACCAGACCAACGAGACCGTAGGTTGCCCGAGAAAAACTTTGGACGAGAATTGAAAAGTAGAACTAAATAACCTAGTCGGAAGTCATGAGGTAGGGTCTTTTTCTCGTGCCATCCCTTAGTCATTGCTTCTTTCTTTGGCACGTCATGCACGGGATTCATTCGTTCGCTGCCCAAGGTTGGATAAATGGTATCTGCATCGAAACGTTTTATGACGTCTTTTTCCAATACCTCTTGCAAGTGCGGATGCAGCCTCCTTTGAGTTTCAGTGGAAGGTTTGTGGTTGTCTTCCGTATAATTTTCGTGCATACATATTGAAGAGCTGACTCTCCTACGCTTCTTTATGCATGTGGATTGTTTTCTCATCTCATCTGCACTCAAGTTAGCATTCATAACAGCAGGATAAATTTTATCGCATTCAACATACTCATACCAAAAATAAGACGGAGGCTCGGGCTCAAGTTTGGACGTCTTCTCTACTGTGAAACCAGCGTGCGTTTTGTGTGGTATCTCCTCACATGGGGCGTCTCCTTGTGCTGCAATAGCACTCATGAATTTCGTGTACAGCTTGGCTCCTTCGTCTGTTAATCCTGCATCTTCGCAAACTCGTGTAAAGCATCGCATAAGAGGATCGGAAACATTTACTTGATCATGCGTGTCTTTTGCTAACTCGTCCAACGAATCAACTGTAAAGCAAGACTCCTTGGATAAGGGTCTGTTCATGGGGCTGGACAAGCTGAATTCTATCGTCTCATCTCCGACACGTAAGGAAAGCTTTCCTTCTTGTACGTCTATCATGGCACATGCAGTAGCTAAGAAAGGTCTACCAAGAATAATAGGTATCCTAGCACCCTCTTCAATATCAAGTACAACAAAGTTAGTGGGTATACAAAGCTTACCTAACTTGGTGGGAACGTTTTCAATAATTCCCACCGGATATCTTACCGAACGATCCGCAAGGCATAGTGACGTCTTTGTAGGTTTGAGATTCCCGAAGTCCATCCGCTTGAAGACCGAGTGTGGCATGATGCTCACACTTTCTCCTAAATCACACAATGTATTATCAACGTCAATATTACCTATTGTACTTGGAATGGAGAAGCTTCCGGGGTCCTTCAACTTTGGTGGCACCTTGTTTTGAATGATAGCGATGCATTCCTCGTTGAGTGCTACCGTCTTGTTCTCTTCGATATGCCTCTCTTTGGAAAGAACGTCTTTGATGAGTTTGGTGTGATTAGGAATCTTTTGGAGGGCTTCCACGAATGGGATGTTGATGTCAAGCTTCTTGAGACCCTCTACAAATCTGCCCACTCGTTCTTCATTCTTACTGCTCACCAACCGTTGAGGAAACGGTATCAGAGGTTGGTACGCCGGTGGAACAACGTATGGTTCATCTAAATCTGGTTCAACTCCTTCCATAATCACAATCGTACCTTTGCCTCTTTTTATGGACGTACCAGCAGCTTGCTCTTGCTCTTTCGAGGGTGAATGCTCGATCATATCAGTGCTGCACACGGAAATAGTGTTAACGTATTCTCTCGGGTTTAATTCGGGTTTACCGGGAAGCTGTCCGGGATTCCGAGAGGATGAGGCAGCCTGTTGTGCTACGGAGTTCTCTAAGCTCTTCACATGGTTTTTCAAGGATTCCATCTGAGTTTTGAGCTCGTTGATCGCTGTCCCCACATCCGCATTGAATTTGGCTTGAGTCGATTGCTGCTGCCGTTGCTCCTTGATAAATTCGGGCATTACCGCCTCAAGGTTTGAAGAAGGGGCTTGAGGAGGTTGAGGAGCTTGCAGAACATGCTGAGCATGTTGAAATTGCTGGTTATTTTGCTGGTATGGCTGCTGTGGTTGCTGAAATCCCGAATACTTCATCGGTTGAGTCGTTCGGTATGACAAGTTCGGGTGGTTCCTCCAATTCGGGTTGTAGGTATTCACGAATTGCCAGTTTCCTTGCTGCTGGGAATAATTCATGTATTCCACGTTCTCTTGCAGTGTGCATTGATAAGCAACGTGTTCTGTATCTCCGCAATTCACGCAGTACATGGTGTTTGATGTATTACCCGTTGCTCTGCCCTGATTCAGCTCATATAAACCTCGAGTTCTATTAGGCATACCTCTCGGTGTGGACCACATGGTATGGTTCATGGCGAGGTTATCGATCAGCTCGTATGCCTCTTCGATGCTCAGATCCATAAACGATCCTCTAGCAGCGTTATCTAGTGTAGTTTGGTGTTCATCTGAAATTCCATTGTAAAAAGTTTGGATAACATACCACTGCTCGATACCATGGTGTGGACACATCTGTAGAAGATCCTTAAATCTGCCCCATGCTTCAAACAACGTTTCTCCATCTTTGCATCTAAACGTTGTGATTTCCCCCCTCATCTGAATCATCTTGCTCGGAGGAAAGAATCGTGAGAGGAACAATGTGCAGAGCTGGTCCCAAGTCATGATTGAACCAGCGGGAAGCAATTGCAGCCAAGTTTTCGCTCGTCCCCCAATTGAGAAGGGAAGAGACGCAGTAAGATCGCGTCTTCCGAGACTCCGTGTATCTTGAATGTATCTGAAAGCTCTAGGAAGTCTCTAAGATGCTGATGGGGATCCTCATGATTTCCACCTATGAATTGATTCTGATAAAACATGTTGATCATCGCCGGCTTAATTTCAAACCGTTCTCCAGCAATTGCAGGCATCCTTATGGTTGTTTGCACGTTGTTCATATTTGGCACCACATAATCTCTGAGGCGACGTGGTGGAGGAACCTGTGGTTCTCGCGGTTGAGGCGCGAGGTTCTGTTGTGCATGTGTCCCAAATTACCGAGAGGTAGTTGAAGCTGTTCATGGCCGTTCTGATTATCCATATCTCGTTGATTTGACGGCTCTATGTTACCTTCTTCCTTGCCCTTTCTCAATTGTCTGCAAGTACGCACGATCTCGGGGTCGATTTGGAGTAGACTAGAAGCACCTTGAGACCTGGTCATAAACCAACAAAGGACAAATGAACGAAATTAGGTAGAAAGAAACGAAAGAAAAGAAAACAAAAACAAAAACAAAACGAGAAAGACTCTAGGCTCGAATCTAAGACGTGTTGACAATAGTCCCCGGAAACGGCGCCAAAAACTTGATGCTTATCAAAGTTAAACAAATAACATAAACTACCCGCAAGTGCACGACACGTGTGTAGTACTTTAGGTGTCAATCCCACAGGGACTACGCAACACAACCTAAACTCAAACTACGATTCAAACTTGCTAACGAACGAATATTGGTTTAAGATCGAAATACTAAAAACAATAAACTAACAAGTTCTTAACAGTGAGACAAACGTTTTAGGAATCCGGTTTCACCACAAGACTACCGAAACCAAAAATCAACCTATCCAATCATGCAATCCCAATCAAGTCATCTAAGATAGACGATCCTAATATGATATCTACCCTCTCTCAAGGTATAGATACGTGATCTAGTCAAGTTATCCCCTACTTTTATGGCTGACACCTTGAACTAAACCCATAAGATATGTGATTCATCTGTTTTACCCCTCAATCGTTGCTACCCTACTTTCGTGGCCTAACCTCGGTTGTTCTAAACCTGATTATCCAGAATTAGAATTCTCCTTTCGATCCTTCTCCTAAGTTCCTAAAACATGCATCTACGTGGCCATCACAAACACAAGTCAATGAAGCACTCAGATAAAGAATAGATAGATGAAAACGGGAAAATGCATTCAAAGATAAATCAAAGTTGTTCCCAGATAACCAAGGGCTAATCCCTTCGCCTAGAACAAAACAACTACTCGCTCATGCGTCCGTAAACAAACATAATCAAAATAGATAGTCTAAGGAACATGAAAACCAAACAAAACCGAAGTCTTGAATTGATCTCCAATGCTCCTTATATGCCTCCTTCGCAAAAGTCTCATTCTTCTTCGATTCTCCCTCTCCTCTCTCTCTTCGAATCAAAACTCAAAACTAACTCTCCCTCAAGCTCCCCTCGACCCCTAGCTCATGTTCTTCCTTTTTCATCTGAAATTCTACATTCTAACTATTTTCTCCCTCAAAATCTAAAGATATTCAAACAATCCTTTCTTCTTTTGTAGCAAGCTTCTTATTTTTCTTTACTGGTTAAAAATCCCGCTTTAGATTGCAAAAATGAAGCGGCATAGGTATCTTCACTCATTGAGAATCGCATGTTTAATATTCATAATAACTAATATAATTTTAAAAATTTTATTTTTTACCGAATTATTAAATGATTGAACAATAATAAACTTTACATATATCATCCTGATTTCTAAAAAAACTTGACATGTGGAAACACGAGTTATAATTATCCTAGTCCACTTCACCGCAAGTATACGGATCGTGTAGTACCAGGGTCAATCTCTAGGGACTAATTGCAGCTAAACTATGAACGAAACTAAACTAAGACGAAAGATGATAGAGTGGGATATGGTCCTAATTTTCCTAAAACTATCCTAATGGTGACAACGAAACTAGGTTAAGGATGAGACTAGATATGGTAAACACTACGGGTGTACGGGATACCGGGAATTGCATAGATGAACGACTAAGGATCATAGATCTATAACCTACTCTTGACAACGGGAAATTCATGCTCTACGGT
>CM071867.1:24661129-24672483 GCA_036759665.1 Gynandropsis gynandra
TTGCTTAGGGAACCACCACCCGCTGCCACGATCATGAATCGGGTGGTCTCTTGGAGTCCTTGGATGAAGTTGGTGATAAGATATTTCTTATCCATCCCGTGGTGAGGGCATATACGCTGGTAATCTTTGAATCGCTCCCATGCGTCATGTAGCGTCTCGCCTCTTTCTTGAAGGAAAGAATTTATGCGGCTCTTGGCGAGAAGCGTTCTGTGGTCCGGGAAGAATTGCTGCATGAACCTTTGTTCCATACCTCCCCATGACGTGATAGATACAGCCAGCAAGTTGAAGAGCCAACGTTGTGCCGCATCTTTGAGTGAGAATGGGAACGCCATCAGATATAGATCCTCTCGAGTGACTCCTGTTCCAACCTTAGTCGTGCTGCACAGCATCTTAAAGTCCGTAAGGTGGTAGTTCGGATCTTCGTTCTCCATTCCACGAAAAGCCAAGTTGTTGAGCATTTGAATAAACGCTGGTTGTAGCTCAACTTGCGTATCAATCGTGCGGGCCATGCACGAAAGTAGCTGGGTGTGCTTAGGAGCGGTGTATGCTCCATAAGTCTCGTCTGCAGCAGCCATATCGGGAATACTTGGGTTTTCTCCGCTGCTTACACTCTTCGTATCTTCCTCCTCAGAGGCGTGTTGCTCGTGGTAGCTCGTTTCCTCTACCTCATATTCGGAATCAACTATTCCGATTCTCCTTTTTTTGCGCAGGCTTCTAAGTGTGCGTTCGACTTCAGGATCGTAGATGAGAAGTTTCTGTGTAGAGCTTCTCATGCAAGTCTCCTGCACAACAAGAAACAAAACACCTAGCGTAAATCTGTGGTAGATAGAAAAGACTCGATAAAAACGAAAAACAAACAAACACAGACACAAACAAAAACAAAACAAAACAAAGGAAGACCCCGGAAAGGACTAGATCTTAATCTAGCTATTCCTAGTCTAAGCCGTTTTTAGTCCATGACAACGGCGCCAAAAACCTGACGTGTGGAAACACGAGTTATAATTATCCTAGACCACTTCACCGCAAGTATACGGATCGTGTAGTACCAGGGTCGATCTCTAGGGACTAATTGCAGCTAAACTAAGAACGAAACTAAACTAAGATGAAAGATGATAGAGTGGGATATGGTCCTAATTTTCCTAAAACTATCCTAATGGTGACAACGAAACTAGGTAAGAGATAAGACTAGATATGGTGAATACTACGGGTGTACGGGATACCGGGAATTGCATAGATGAACGACTAAGGATCATAGATCTATAACCTACTCTTGACAACGGGAAATTCATGCTCTACGGTGAGGAATGATTCTTCCGAGCCTAAACCTCCTAACCATGGATACATGCAACCCTACCTTCCAGCAATGATTAACATATACCATGGCAGCTTTATGATCGCAATCACTATCCCTAAGATGACTAACCGACCGGTCAGATTCTCATTAGCCAAAGCTTAATCTACAACTTAGCGGACCGGAATCAGTTCTTTTTATCCGCTCGTTTGAAATTGAGATCTAGGTTGTTGCGGATTACGCGGCCCGCTCGGGTACAGGTGTTACCCGGTCGGGTAAAGGCAGCCCGACCGTGTTGATTCATGGTGCCCGATCGGGTGAATATCACCCGATCGCGTGACTAAGCGGGCCCGAGTCGTGTAAGTTCTCGGGGCAGATTGGATGACTAATAGCCCGAGCGGGTATTTAGTGTGCGCCCGATCGGGTGGTGATCACCCGATCCTCTTTGCTCATGTGCTCGGGTCGTGCTAATTACGTGGATATACCCGTAGGTTCTACCCGAGCGGGTGGAGGAGTAGTGCCCGACCGGGCACCCTTGTGTCCTTGAAATCTCTCTTTTCCTCTCGTTGCTCGGGTGTTTCTTTGGTTTCTGGAGCTCTGAGTAGATATGTCGTCAATTCTTGTGGTTTTGGCAGGGAATCCTTCATATTGAGCTCATTTAGGCCTTGTCGCCTAAAAACCTGAAAACCAAGAAAACGGGTGTGTAAAACTCGAAATCGTATCGGATAAGTATGTCTCGATGTAAGATACATGCGAAAATGGTGTAAAAACCTATCCTAATATTGATACACTTTCAGTGTTATCAAAAATGTCATGTGTTAATATATTATTCTTTATAAAGATGTATACATAAGACAAACTAAAGATTCCATCATTATAAATCTAATATTTATTATAGATTAATTTAAACATAGAAAAAAATCTTTAAAATAAGTTAAATAATCATTCATTACACTATATAAAGTTATATTATTATATTATTTTTAATTAAATAGATAAAATAATATTCAAATAAAATTAAAACTTCAAAAAAAACTGTGCAAATCGGTTGAAGAAACTTTGGTTGAAAACAAAATTGGTTCGCTCATTAATAGATTATTTTTTTGTCTATTCCATTTCTACGGTCAATTAACATTTGTTACGAAGAAGAAATAAGTGAATAAGGCTATCTGGTTAACTATATTTTTGCAATAAGTGATCATCGGGACATTATGATACTTTGTAAAGTTGTGGCGATATTCTGTATTTGGACAATAAACTTGATTCTTTAAGTTAAAGGGTCTCAATTCATCTTTCTCATATATTAGTTTGCTACTCTAGCTTCATAGATTATTTTTATTTTTCTACGTTTCTATTTTTTATTAAGTTTAACCATTAATATCTCGCACAAATATTTGACTACTTATAATGGTGGAAACTAAATCCCAATAAAAACATACATCTAACACTTGATGCAAATTAATTAAACTTTGAAAAATATTCGAAATGCACTATAATCATCAGTCAATTAATTACATCAAATTATCATATGCAAATAAAATCAAAATTGAACCACAACAAGGAAGCATGTCGTAACTCTAACGAATCAAAATTGACCAGCTGATATGACCACTATGTCCTAAGCAATGCATGTGAAATTCTTAGTAGTGCCTCCGGATTATTTTGGGTCTTACATTTATTAATCTGATAAGATTTTGAAGTTTCGTGCAAATTGAATTGCACTGCACTGTAGGGGAGCGAGTAAAAAAAGGAATATGAAATTATATACAAACTGTAAAATAAATATATTTAAATTATCACAAATCTTCGCGTAGCGCGAATATCATCTAGTTAAATATAATATTACAGTTTTCCCTTCATCAAAACCAGATAATTATTAATGTGAAACTTTCTATTTTGGTAGAAATAATATCTCATAGTTTCTTTAGGATAACCTATGAACGTACACCTATCAGACCTAGCATCTAGCTTATCTGGCTGAAGTCTCTTAACCAAGGCCGGACAACCCCAAACCTTGATGTGTCTCAGGTTTGGTTTTCGTCCCTTCCATATCTTATATAGAGTCTTAAAGACTGCTTTTGTGGGAACCTTATTTAAGATATAAGCGGCTGCTTCTAAAGCATAACCCCATAAGTTGATTGGAAGATTCGTGAACCCCATCATGGATCAGACCATATCTAATAAAGTCTGATTTCTCCTTTCGGACACACCGTTATGTTGTGGTGTTCCAGGAGAAGTTCACTGAGACAAAATCCCATTTCGTCTTAGATAATCAACAAATTCATGACTTAGATACTCACCACCCCGGTCTGATCTCAACACCTTGATACTCTTACCGATTTGTTTCTCCACTTCACTGCGGAATCTCTTGAACATTTCAAAAGATTCAGATTTGTGTTTCATCAAGAACACAAATCCTATCTCGACATATCATCAGTGAACGTGATGAAATATGAATATCCACCCTTGGCTTGAACTCTCATAGGTCCACATACATCAGTATGTATGAGTCCTAGGAGTTCTGTAGCTCTCTTTCCGGTTCCGCTAAACGGGGATTTGGCCATCTTACCAGTGAGACAAGACTCACAAGTTACATAAGATTCATAATCAAAATGGCCTAGAAGACCATCTTTATGAAACCTGTTAATCCTCTTCTCACCGATGTGACCAAGGCTACAATGCCAAAGGTACGTCTGTTTTTACGATCATCTAACTTTCTCTTTTGGCCCGAAACATGCATGTTTTTGTGCCGTCTCCAAAATTGGAAACGGCATGCGTGCCGTCTCCAAAATTGGAAACGGCTAGCGTGTCGTCTCCAAAATTGGAAATGGCACAAAAACCGTTTCCAATTTTTTTCCCCGACAACTTGGATCTTACCGTCTGACTCTACTCACCGAACATCTTCTTAAGATGCTCCATGATCTGTTTGGCATCCATATGCTCTTGCTGCTTGTGGAGTTCACCACTCATTGACGCCAGGATGAGACACTTCACAGTGATGCACTTCTCCTCATACTTGGTGAATTCACTGAAAGCCTCATCATTTGCTGGATCTAGCACTGGAAGAGCCGGTTTGTCGATCAGCTTCTCATGTGTCAGCACCAGATGCAAATTGTGTTGCCATTCGTCAAAATTTTCACCAACTAGCTTGTTGGTATCGAGGATTGGACGCAAGTTGAATTGAGACATTCTCAAGAGATCTACAAACAAAGGAAAAATCAGAAGAGAGTTAGACATCGTAAATATCATTATAAGACATGGACTTCTTCAAAATGATATATTCGCTATTCAACGCTACAATAACATTAGAAATCTTATTTCTTATTAGCATTAATCTATAACTACATGTTTCAGCCCCTTGGTAGTCAAGACGTTTCCCAAACATATAAAATAGATTCTTTACAAAATTTTATCCCTATAAAATTCATAGTGAATTAAAAAATTGCTCTATATCACATAGTCACCTGGTAGTCAGGTCGTTCCTATTGATACAGTTAAGTTCATCCTTCAGCTCATGGTCGGATAACAATTAAGTTCATGTCCCCCGGGTAGTCTAGGCGTTTACAAGAACTAATTGTTCCCTCCTACTAGATATCTAATATCATAGACGTAGGAATCAAATTCTTGAACTACATGCCTCCTGGTAGTCAGGCCATACCATGTAAACAAGAGCCTATTCATATATCTACGATGAAGGAAAACCTAACGATAAACTATTTATCATTCAAAGAACTCAATTAATTTTAATTTTCCAGAATCGCATGGCCTGCACGTGCTCGGGCGAACGGGTCGGGTAGGGTTTCTGCATCTATTCGCCCGCACCGTTTACCAGGATTACGAATATACCTGGATCCGGCATCTTTTTGGGTAGATTAGGCTGCAGCATTGAACTCGCTTGCTCTAGACATCGTTCCTAGGCCATCACCACTGGTCCGCCGCCCGCCGGTTTGCCTGTGCAGGATATCGTACGACGTCGGGGCAATTGTGCGATGATCGCTCACGATCGCATCGTGCGAAGTGTCGCATCTTCGTAGTCGCGAGGGAGTTCTTGCACTTCCGCTTACCCGCGGTTGCCCTAGAACGTGGATCAACCCTTTGCCTGTGACCGATGTTGAACGCACGGCTAGCTAGGGTTTCGGTCGCCGCCCAGTTCGTGCGTTTGTTCACGTGCGCACGCACTGCAGACACGCCTATGTAATTTTTCGATCCAATTTTCACAAAAATCCAAAAAACTAATCCTGAACAGACGACCAGACGCTCTGATACCATTGTTGTGTTGCTACATCAGGTGTGGAAGCGTGTTTTTACAACCCAATTATTAGATCTAGTCATGTTCGGAATAGTTTTCGGGGTTTCAATGAAGAACGTAATTAGAAAATATGTTGATAATACCTATTATTTTGAAACTGATGATAATCGGATGTGAGACTTGATAGTGCAAGTCCTCTACTCGTATCCACGCCGATATCGGATTCTGCAATCAACAGTTGGTGTGGATTTTACGATGAACGAAACCTTTTTTTCGTTCTTCGTTTTCTCTCATAGGTTTTAGGGTTTCGATTATCGTGATAATGATTTTTTGTTTTGAAAAACTATTTTTCGTCATTTATATATTATTGAACTTTTCAATAATTATAATTTTACCCTGTGACTATTCAATATTACGCAGGAGGCATAATACTTTCAGCAATAGTTTAAACATTCATTGGACATCGATCCATTGTGTAATGGAGATTCTACTGTCTCTGGGCTGATATCAATCGTTTCAAAGGGCAGTAAGGGTCTAATCATTCTTCAGACATGAACTCTGAAACATCGACCCGTAATGGAGATTCTACCATCTCTGCTTCACATATCAATCATCTCCAAGGGCAGAAAGGGTTTGATACTTCCTCTTCCATGAACAATGAAAAATCAATCGGTTCAAAATGCGATAATGAAATCATGGGAACAAACATGATACAGAAAAGCATCAAAGAATTTTGGCTCGCGGTGGAAGAGGGGAGAAGCTTGCCAATTCCTGATGAAGATCTTGACATCTCATTCTCATCAATCATCACAGAGACATTGATTGGGTCAGCCCCCAAAGTTTGCGATAACAGGTGGAGACATTCATGCGTCGAAGACTTTGGTCTCACGGTGGAAGATCTGAAAACTTGCCATAGGTTGAAGAGTTGGATCAGACATTGGGCATGAATCCATGGATTTACCAAAGTTTCGTACATAACACGGTAAGTGATGTAGTAGATGTGAAGCTATTGAACTGATTTTATTTGATCTTGATTATGTTTTAGTAGAGTGAGTAAGCTTGGCAATGGGTCTTTGTGCAACAGTGTAATAACGAATGTGTTGTGACTTTGAATGTAGGAGGGGGACTTGGATTGATGACGCAAGAAGAGATGACTAACTCGAGCAAGAACTATCTTTACTGATGTTATGTCCTCCAAAGGTAATATGCCTTTGAAACACAATAACTTCGAAATGTTACTAATAAAGAGTCATCATAACAGAGAAGTTACTTGTGTCCTTTCCGTGGACTAATAGAGAAGTTCTTGGACAGCCATACACAATCCACTAGTTAGGTTTCCCTTTGCATTCTCAAAATCTTTATTCCCTTTTTCCATTAGCATTTTCAAAGTGATCAGTCATTACCTCTATGAACAGATTGTTATGAAAAGCAACATTTCTTCTTTTGTATGATATATGTTGAATAGACCTCAACAATGACATTACATGTTCTTTCAAGGCAAACAACACAGATTTCAACGTCATCTGCAATGGTTGTGCACTGTAATCCAAACTCTCCGAGGGAAAGATGAACAAGATGTTGATGCGAAAAGAAATGGTCAAAATGGGGGAAGAAAAATTGTGCAAGTTAGGCACCTCATTATTGACGTTTTTTCATTCTCATGCCTATATAAGGAGACATTGAGAGAGAATGAAAACACACCACCAAGAAGAAGAGAAGAGAGAGAGAGAAAAAACATTTCGTTGTGGATTAAGTATCCCAGTGAGAATTAGACTCTTGTCTCCTCTTGTATTTCTTCCTTCATGCCATAATAAATATTTGTGGACGTGGTTTAAAGTGGATGTAGCTCTCACAATGAGGGTGAACCACTATAAATTTTGTGTGTCTCCAAAATTTTATTTGTTTGCTATTACTCGTTGTTTCTCCAACACAAAAAGCATCATTGTTTTTTGTATGTTAATGATCTAATATGTATTGGATTCAAGTTAATTTGGCTTGTTTAATCCCAGGAACATTGCTCAAAGAGAGAAATATCATGGTAGATGAAGACCTTTTCATTTTAATATTGTATAAACTAACAAAATAAGAATTTAACTTTACAGCTTAAATAAAGTCGTAGGAGAAACCATGCAATTCAACTTATAAGTAATTCCGTATGTACGGTCTGTTATATACAAAATAATAATTTTAAAAATGAAAGATAATAAGAATTATGTTTTCAAAATAAAGGCCAATTTTGACATCCGAGTTGGGTTTTATGATCTCTAAGTCTCGATTGTTATAATATCCCGTAATAATATAACTCATTTTCTTCAAAATTAGATTTTCTTTTCTAGCTTATTCCATTTCTAGCTTAAGGTCCATTCCACGCATAACTAATGACCGCACTCTGAAAATTACATGAGATTTTCTTTTATTACCAATTATTTTTTTAGGATATGATATCTGTTGAACAAACCTTAACAATCACATTACATGTTCTTTCAAGGCAAACAACGCAAATTTAAATTTAATCTGCAATGGTTGTGGACTGTAATCCAAACTCTCCGGGGAAAGATGAAGAAGACGTTGATGTGAAAAGAACTTTTCAAAAATGGAAGAACAAAAATTGTGCAAGTTAGGCACCTTAATTGTTGAAATTTTTCTTTCTCGTACCTATATAAGGAGGTATTGAGAGAGAGGATGAAAATACACCACAAAAAAAAGAGAGAATTTTTTTTATTTATTACATGTATTGTATTCTGGTGAGAGTTAGACTCTTGTCTCCTCTTGTATTCCTTCTTTTGTATCGTAATAAATATTTAAGGTCATGGTTTAAAGTGGACGTAGCTCTCAAACTGAGGGTGAACCACTATAAATTTTGTGTATATCCAGAATTTTATTCGTTTGCTATTTCTTGTTGTTTTCCAAACAAGCATCATTGTTTTCAGTATGTTAATGATCTAATATTTTTTGGATTCAAGTGAATTTGACTTGTTTAATCCCACGAACGCTGCTCAAAGAGAGAAATGTCAGATGAAGACCTTTTCATTTTAATATTGTATAAACTAACAATTCCAAAAAGTTGAATTTGGAACCTTTTGTGTATTCATTAATCCATTTTTACACGAGAATCAGATTGTATTCAACTTCAAACACAGATTTTGTATCACCCACCAAAGGCTCATGATATAGGCCACTCTCTAAACTTTTTCCCTAATATATAGCTATTTGTAGAATATGATTTTATTACATGTCAATCCATTCTTAATATTTCTCATTATGCATACATATGATTCAGGTTATTTGTCTAAAAACATCTAACGTAATCTCTACCTCTAGAGTTTAAGGTTATTTTCATCATTCTCGTATCAGATAAAAAAATAATAATTTTGATTTGACATTACTTAATCAAGGGAGAACGTAATCGTAGTATTCATCGAGGAGTATTCTCCGATAGAATTACTATAAAGTTGAATCTTAATAAACTAATTCGTAACAAGATTTCAACTAACTTTTGACACAACCCCCAATTTTAAAAATGTTTTAATCCAATTATGGTATCAGAGTTATTACAACATTATCAACTAATTTTTTTATCAATTCAATTTTATAAAATAGATATTGTATTTTCATAATTTGTTGTAACCACAAGCAAACTATCATATCGTTTATTAGCATTCGATTTCTTAAAACACAATATATATACATATATATAATACAATAAATTATATATATATATATATATGAAATGGAAGGTAAATTTCATATTTTTCATTTTTCAATTAATGTCTTGAATCTTGTATTTTTTTCAAACAATTATATATAAAAGTATGATTTGGTTGTGAAATGTGACAAATAAAGAACATTTTAATATTTGATCTATTAGCTGGAAGTTCTACCGACCTTTGATCGATTCTAACCCGGCCTTTTGCAGGATCTGATGGCAAATGCATGGCCATGATAAATATTATTAAGTTTTTCTAATAAAAATTAAATTTTATTAAGGAAAAGGGGCATTCATTTTATATCAAAGTGTGTTAATGGGGTTTAGATATATATATATCGACTTAAATAATTCGTCGGACTCGCCATGCAATTCAACTTACACGTAATTATCGTATGTACGGTCCGTTCTATACAAGATAAGAAGGGGTAACTTCAAAAATATCCTCGTAGGGCTAAAACACTTCAAAAATACCCTTCCCGAAAAAGAAAAAATCTAACTTCACAAAAGTACCCGTATAAATGTTGATATTCCCAAAATACCCCTGCGACTTTACGATCCAGTTCGACCCAGCGATCCAGTTTGACCCTGCGACCCTTGTCCCTCTGCAACCCTTGTTCCTCTGCGACCCTTGGACCCCTGCGACCCTTGTCCTTCTGCGACCCTTAGACCCCTGCGATACTAATTTATTATTTACAAATTATTTACAAATAATATGAATAAAATTTTGAAAATACAACTCAAATCAAAATATGTTGGACCTGTGCGACCCTTCCGACCATTGCGACCCTTCCGACTAGTCTTTTCAATGTCAGACTACACTGCCTTTTCCAGGTTCTAGCTATGCTTTTTATTTTACCAATGCCACATTGAAGACCTATATTAAAGGTTCTTTAACGTGTCAATACATGCACCCTGGTTATTCTTTGTAATTATTGTCTTTCTGGATTGTAGGAGTCTATTTATTTTTCGTTATAAATAGAGGAGGCAAGCTACAACAACAAGCACCAAATTATCTCTTGTTTCGAGTCTTTCATTCTCTCAAAAGGGCGATTTCTAACATCTAATTCTCTGAAAAATCCTTGTTACCTTTGTGACCGTTAAGGTCACATGGTCGACCCAGGGCATCGTGCTGTCTATTTGTTACTCAATGTCTTGGTAATCGTCGGACTCAGTCTGTATGCAGATACACACAAGTACTTACAACATGGATGGAGTACTTTGTGATGTATCTGCACTACATAAGGTCTTGGTAATCGGCGGACTCAGACATCCGCGTTACCTAATTCCAAATGAGGTATCTGCACTACATAAGGTCTTGGTAATCGGCGGGAATTCTGGTGAAAATGAAATAATTCCAAATGAGGGTCGCATGGGTCGCATGGTCGCATGTATTGATGAATAGATGCGAACTCGGCGAATTTACGGGTTTAAGATGATAAAATGACAAAAACCAATCAAACAATACATTTACAACGTCAAACTAATGAATTCCAAATTAGGGTCGCATGGGTCGCATGATCGCATATATTGATGAATAGATGCGAACTCGACGAATTTACGGGCTTGGGATGATAAAATGACAAAAACCAATCAAAACAATACATTGACAACGTCAATCAACGTGGGCAATCGGCAGACTCTGACATCGTGTTGTATCCGCGTTACCTAAAGTCACAGTTGGAGGTCAACTTTGAGAAGGCGTTTGATAACACGTAATCCGTTGTAGTTTTTATGTCATTCTTAGGTATAGTTTTGATTAGATTTATTAGATTTCACTCATTTATCGTGTTTATTCGAAGACTTCATCTACATTTCGTGTTTTGTGTAGGAAACGAAGACATGAGGAGAAACACGAGAGATTATGGCAATTTAACCCCGAAAACGTAGTTGAGTGACAAGGTTCAACTTGTGCAAGGCCATGGATTGAAGTGAACATTCAAACACCGAGAGAAAGGAGCGGAAACAACACCTTAGGACATGCACGCTTGGACATTGGAAGTGTGCCCGGTCGGGCTAATTGCTACCAAACAACCCCGTAGCTTTGCACGACTCGGGCAATCAAGGAACATGACCAAGAAGAGGTGCCCGCTCGGATGGATTTGGTC
>CM071867.1:24678471-24690287 GCA_036759665.1 Gynandropsis gynandra
GTATGTCCACATCGAGAGCGTCTGCATGAAAGCAATAGGACAAACGTAATAATTCTGATACGCGCTGGGATCCGATGCCAAGCGAGAAGACAGCTCCATCAACGCCTCATCCAATTGCTGCAAAAAAAAATTAACACACAGGAATACATATGACACAAAACTCCGTGAGACTAAGGGTTTAAAAAAACTTACTTCATCTTCAAGCCATGCGTTGGCCTTTAATATAATCTCCTAAAACTTTGGCCCCCGGGGAATATTTAGCTCAGATTTCCACCACCGATCATGGATCTTGAAAAGGAAAAGCAAAGAAAATTATTCGCAGCGATAACCGAGGAACAAGTATAGATTTTTACCACAGTTATGGAGTCAGTTGAGCACCAGCTAGGGAAGCTATATTTTTTGTATGGGCTAAGAGGAACGGGAAAGGCATATTTGTATAAGATGGTTATTTTGAAGCTGGGGTGGAAGGGAAGAGTTGTAATACCATTTGTATCGTTGGACATAGCAAAATTACTTCTTTATGGACGCAGCACAGCGCATTCTCGCTTCAAAATCAAGCAAGGAAGTATGCTAGCAATTTACTAAAAGGAAAAAAAACATATTTACTTATATAGGATGAGGCACCAAAGGCACACTAATACATTTTTTGAAGCGCTTGATCGAACATTGAAACATATTATGTCTCCAATAGCTATAGAAGCAAAGGATAAAACATTTGGTGGGAAAACAGTTCTTCTTGACGGCGATTTCAGACAAATCTTACCTAACACCATTAACATTATTAAGTCGATCACAACTATGGAATTCATGTCACATTTATGCATTAACACAAAATATGTGCCTTGATCGGTAGGAGACTGAATTCCCAAAATGGTTATTGGATGTGAAGAATGACACATCAACTAAAAGGAATATGAGAGTTGATACGTATGGCGATGGCAACAAATCCTCATCAATTCTAAATTGTTGCTCCATGTCACAACGAACCCGTTGCAAGCACTTGTTGACTCAGAATATCCATGATTCATCGAATCTTACATGAAGCATGAATATCTTACCGAAAGGGTAATATTCACTCCAAGAAATGAACATGTTGATGAAATCAATGACTTCCTCTTATCACATCTTCCCGGGAAAGCAATGAAATATTTGAACATAGACCTTATCGGAATTGATAGTGCTCCTACTACATATTGGAAATCCTTCTACATCATCGAGTACTCAACTCCTTTGAGTTTTTTGGATTCCCAAACCATAAGATTTCTTTGAAATTCGGTGCTCTGATTATAATGCTCAGATATTTAAACAAAAAAGAAGGCTTTTGTAATGAGACACGATTAGTGGTCACTCAATTAGAAACAAAAGTATTGCAAGTCGAGATTATCACAAGCACCCATGTTGGCAACAACATTCTCATACCAAGAATTATTTTATCTCCAAGTTATTTAGAACTACTTTTTACTTTGCGAATGAGGCAATTTCTAGTGCGGTTATGTTATGCGATGACGATAAATAAAAGTCAAGGCCAAAGTCTTAAACAGATTGGACTTTACCTTCCAAGAACGGTTTACAGTCGCGACCAATGGTATGTTGCGTTATCAAGAGTTACTTCTGTTAATGGCTTGCAAAATGTGGATCTAAACGAAGAATGCTACAATGATAATCCATTACAAACGTTGTTTACGAAGAAATATTCAATGGGCTACCCAATCCATCAGACAGGTATATAAATATCAATCTCATATTAGTTGATTACCCACTCTTATATATTTTGAGATATTTTTAAAAGCTATATTACATATATTTCCATATTTACGGTCTTGTTAATATCAACATCTTCCAAAATTTATATGCAAAACAGTTGTGCACTTGATCACCGCGCTCACTCAGTTCTTTAAAGGTAATTACCATACCTATCAAATAATATTCTTTTCATGCTTTTAATACATTTATTTTTAACCTATAAAATCATTTACAATCATTGGTTCTTCAACGCGTTTTTGCAGCCAAAACCATTATACTTACCAACCAAAATTAATCACATTTCCCTTTCAATATGGTATTCTTTTTTCCTGTTGGCTTTTTATTAACTGCATCATTCTACCAACACTTAAAAGTTATAAACGGCTTATAGTATAAAAATTCATTCGTGAGTCTTAATTTTTTATCATCTCCAGACGTTTCCAGCATTCAGACGAATATCATTCCAAACGTAAACCAAAAACACATTTACATTTCTTTACGTTATCATTTTTGTGTGCTTATATAAAAAAGATGACATAACTTTTATTTCAAACACGTTTTTTCAAATTAAGTTTCTATTTAAAAAAAAGATATAAGATACGTAAAATCAAATGCGCCTTAGCACATATTAGTTTTCTACTTTATATATAAAAAATTAAAGTTTTTGTTGTTTCTCCTTGTATCACCTCATATCTGAAACCTAAGCCCTTCACGTCCTCCATAGATTTTCTTTTTTTTTAAGCAGTGGTCCTTTCCCCTCTTTTCCATTTTCTTCCTGAAGAAACATTGTCTTCATTTGAAAAGATCAAATGATCATCTTCTCTGCAAACGTTTTTTCCTATTTTTTCCATTTATTGTAAAGCGAAGAAAATCATTCCTTCAGTTCTCTCTTCGATCACAATGGAAGGCGACACTGAGTCCAGCTGTGGAAGCTGCGACGGCTAAAGGGAAGATGAAGAGGATACCAGAGTCATTGTCGACGAGGGGACATGCGACGAGAGACACTGGTGATTCAAGGAGGATGTTGGAGGTGCGATGAGAGAGACGCGAGCGCATTGGTGTTTTCGTGTCAGCATATGTATCGTTGTTGGATCTGTCATCCAAATATATAAATTTTCTTCAATTTTACGATTCTATAAATGTGGGACATAGATAATAGAATAATTAAATCAACCAAAAAAATATAAAATTATTTACTTGAATTTTATATCTTTTTAGTCGGTAGAATTTTTCTCCAATGCTAAATCCACCAATTTCTCCTTAATATTCTCTTTGATGATATAAGAGAATTATGTGTTTTATTTTCTTTCTTTTTTTGTCAATCTTTTGTGTTGTAATTGATTTTCCGTAGCAAAAAAAACAAAGACTTATTTAAATAAATAAAAAAGACATTTCTTTTGGACATATCCTTTAATTTATAATAATTAAAAATCAATATCAAACATGTAATTATTCACAAAATTTTCTTTTTGATTTCAAATTATGCGGATTGGCACGGAGGAATTTTCACCCGATAATTGTATCCTCAATACAACACTAATCATCACCGTGTGTACCTCTATAACAATTATCAAATATTTATATTTATATGAATCAGCGTTAGAATAAACTTTCTAACATTCTCCAACTTGATTCATATATGAAAAGTATATATAAAATCGTTGAGCTCACTTAAATGATCATATATACGAGTTACAACTTTATAAGAATTAAACTGACCGAATCATGGCGGTCACGAGCCTCCTTCCATGTATCACAAATCAATATAATTCAAACAACTGTAATTTGATAAGATAGACATCCAAAATTATCTTATCTCACAATGTCTTTGAACAAAGACTAAATATCTATAATCATAACAAATATACATAATTAAAATATGATTCATAGATAAACAAAATCAAAACTTACATTGATATCTAGAGTTCAAATAAACTTCAATGTGAAAGACTTATATTCATACATGTATAACTAATCAACAATACAAGGACTTCGCGAGTACTCCTATTTCACTATCATGGCCAAGAAATGTCTTTGGAGCTAGTCCTTTAGTCAACGGATCTGCGATCATATTATTGATGTCGAAATGCACAATTTAAACTCTTTGATTGTGCACTTCTTCTTTAATCGATAGATATTTAAATCCATATGCTTGGCACCCTTGGAGTAACTATCATTCTTCGAGAAGAATACGGCTTCCGCATTATCACAATATATGTGCATCGGTTTAGCAATGGTACAAACGATGCCTAAACCATGAACAAAATTGTGCAACCACAACAATTGAAATGTAGCTTCAAAGCACGCTACAAATTCGGCCTCCATAGTGGAAGTAGCAATGACAAACTGCTTACCACTCTTCCATGAAATAGCTCCCCCAGCTAGAAGGAACAAATAACCAAATATCGATTTTCGAGTATACGAGCATCCGACATAGTCTGAGTCTAAATAACCAACAATCTGAAGATTGCTAGTTCTTCTATATGTGAGCATGTGATCCTTGGTGCCTTGTAGATATCTTAAAACTTTCTTTGCAGCTCTCTAGTGAAATGATCCGAGATTTGGTTGGTAACGATCCAACATACGATCCACAAAACTGATATCCGATCTAGTACAAGTCTGAGCATACATCAATCTTCCGACTAAAGAGCCGTAAGGAATATCATCCATTTCCGTACGTTCTAAGTCATTCTTAGGACATTGGGATAGACTGAAACGATCCCTTTTCTGTATGGGAACCGGACTTGGTGAACATGATTCCATTTTAAATCTTTCTAAAACTTTGTCAATGTAAGCCTTTTGAGACAATCCCAAAATTCCTTGTGATCTATCTCGAAATATTTCTGTTCCGATCACATAGGAAGCCTCGCCCATATCTTTCATATCAAAGTTACTAGAAAGATAATCCTTAACATCATGTAATAACCCACAATCATTATCGGTAAGAAGAATATCATCTATACACAATACAAGGATTATAAACTTGCTTCCTATAATCTTTATGTAGATACACCGATCAACGGTCATTTCTACAAACCCATATGACAATACTGTATCAATTAACTTCAGGTACCATTGTTGAGAAGCTTGTTTAAATCCATAAATAGATTTCTTCAACTTACATACCACATTGTTTCTACTTGTGGTCTCAAAACCTTGAGGTTGATCCATATGTGCATCTTTTTATAAATCTCCATTGAGATTGGCTGTTTAAACATCCATTTGGTGAAGCTCAAGATCAAAGTGAGCCACAAGAGCCATGACAATCCTTAAATAGTCCTTTCTAGAAATCGGAGAGAAAGTCTCTTTGTAGTCAATACAATTCTTTTGAGTGTAACCTTTGGCGACAAGTCTAGCTTTATACCTCTCGACATTACCCTTAGTGTCACGCTTAGTCTTAAAGATCAATACAGCCAACTCTTTTAGAATCCTTTGGTAATTTCATCATTTCCCAAACATTGTTGCCATCCATAGATTTCAGCTCTTCTTTCATTCCCATCAACCATTTTTACGAATTTCTACCGCTCATAGCTTGTTCAAAACAGACTGGATCATCATTCATGCTCAAGTCATTTTCATGTTCAAGTGCATAACACATATAATCATTTGAAATAGCTGATCTTCGATCTCTAGTAGACCTCCTCAAAGCTATTCCTTCTTGAGGTTTCTCTTGTTCATTTGCTTGAACATTTTCCCCATATTCTTGAATAATGGCATCCTCAATTGGATCATGACCATCTATTTGTTGATGTTCCATATTCATATCTTGCAGTCGTGCTACAATAATAGGAACATCAACTTGAGGTGCGTCACTTGATGGATTTTAGTCCATCAATGACTCTTTTATATTTACATTGTGTGCTCCCACACTCCCATAGATATTTCTATTTTCAATGAAGCGAGCATTTCCAGACTTTACGATTCTCGTACTATGGTTAGGACAATAAAATCTATACCCTTTCAACCTCTTGGATATCCGATGAAATAACAATTAATGGTTCTGGAATCCAATTCCTTTTCATGTGGATTATATATCCTCACTTCAGCTTGACAGCTCCAAATATGAAGATGTCTTAGACTCGGCTTCCTAGATGTCCACAGTTCATAAGGTGTCTTAGGAAGTGCCTTACTAGGTACCCTATTTAATATGTTCTAGGAGAAGGGATTAGCCCATAGCTATCCCAGAACCACTTTTGATTTATCTTTGAATGCATCTTCCCGTTTTCGTTTATCGATTCTTTGTCTGAGTGCTTAATTTACTTGTGTTTGCGATGACCATGTAGATGCATGTGTTAGGGATTAGGAGAAGGACCGAAAGGAGAATTCTAGTCCTAGAAGATCATGTTTAGAACAACCGAGGTTAGACCACGAAAGTAGGGTAGCAGCGGTTGAGGGTAAAACGGATGAATCACAGGTCTTATGGGTTTAGTTCAAGGTGTCAGCCACGAAAGTAGGGGATAACTTGACTAGATCACGTGTCTATGCCTCGAGAGAGGGTGGATATCAAATTAGGATCGTCTGCCTTAGATAACTTGACTGGGATTACATGATAGATAGGTTGATTGTTGGTTTCGGTAGTCTTGAGATGAAACCGGTTTTCTAGAACGTTTGTCTCATCGTTAAGAACTAGTTTGTTTATTTCGTTCATTTAGTATTTCATTCTCAATTCCCAATATTTCGTTTGTTTGTAAGTTTGATTCACAGTTAGAGTTTAGGTTGTGTTGCGTAGTCCCTGTGGGATCAACACCTGAAGTACTACACACGTGTCGTGCACTTGCGGGCAGTTTAGGTTATTTGTTTAACTTTGATAACGCATCAAGTTTTTGGCACCGTTGCCGGGGACTAATGTCAACACGTCTTACATTCGAGCCTAGAGTCTTTCTTGTTTGTTTTTTGTTTTGTTTTCTTTTCTTTCGTTCTTTCTACCTAAATCGTTCTTAATTTGTCCTTCGCAGAGCCGTCAGATCAACGCGACATGGATAATCGGAATGGCAATGGACAGATGCAGCAACAGCAACTCATGCATCAACCGCGAGAACCACAGGCTCCTCCACCACGTGGTGCCGAACATGAACAACGTGCAAACAGCCATAAGGATGCCTACTGTCGCCAGAGAACAGTTTGAGATTAAGCCGGCGATGATCAACATGCTTTATCAGAAGCAATTCATGGGTGGAAATCACGAGGATCCCCATTATCACCTCAGAGACTTCCTTGAGCTTTCCGGTACATTCAAGATACACGGAGTCTCAAAGGACGCGATCTTATTGCGTCTCTTCCCCTTCTCAATTGGGGGAAGAGCAAAAACTTGGCTGCAATCGATCCCCGCTGGATCTATCACTACTTGGGATCAGCTCTGCACATTGTTCTTATCATGCTTCTTTCCTCCGAGCAAGACGATTCAGATGAGGGGGAATCACAACGTTTAGATGCAGAGATAGAGAAACGTTATTTGAAGCGTGGGGCGGATTTAAGGATCTTCTACAGATGTGTCCACACCATGGTCTCGAACAGTGGTATGTTATCCAAACCTTTTACAACGGAATTTCAGATGAGCATCGAACAACGTTGGATAACGCTGCTAGAGGATCATTTATGGATCTGAGCGTCGATGAGGCATACGAGCTGATCGATAACCTTGCCATGAACCACACCATGTGGTCAACACCGAGAGGTATGCTTAACAGCACTCGTCGCCTATATGAGCTGAATCAGAGTTGAGCAATGGGCAATGCAGCAAACGCCATGTACTGCGTGAATTGTGGAGATACAGAGCACATGGCTTATCATTGCACACTGCAAGAGAATATGGAACATATGAATTACACCCAGAAGCAAGGAAACACGCAATTCGGGAATACCTATAACCCGAATTGAAGGAATCACATCCCATTCGTGGAAGCCCTCCAAAAGATGCCTAATCATGCCAAACTCATCAAAGAGGTACTTTCCAAAGAGAGGAATATCGAAGAGAACGAGACAGTGGCACTCACCGAGGAATGTAGTGCAGTTCTTCAGAACAAGCTGCACCAAAGTTGACTCACCGAGGAATGTAGTGCAGTTCTTCAGAACAAGCTGCCACCAAAGTTGAAGGACCCCGGAAGCTTCTCCTTTCCGTACACAATAGGTAATCTTGATATTGATAATGCTTTGTATGATTTACGAGCAAGCGTGAGCATCATGCCACACTCAGTTTTTAAGCGGATGGACTTCGGGAATCTGAAACCTATGAAGATGTCTCTGCGCCTCGCGGATCGTTTGGTAAGATATCATGTGGGAATTGTTGAAAACGTTCCCACCATGGTAGGTAAGCTTTGCATTCCCACTGATTTTGTTGTACTTGAAATAAAGGAAGATGCTAGGACACCTATTATTCTTGGTAGACCGTTCTTAGCTACTGCAAGTGCCTTGATAGACGTACAACAAGGGAAGCTTTCCTTATGTGTCGGAGATGAGACGATCGAATTCAACCTGTCCAGCCCCATGAACGAACCCTTATCCAAGGAGTCTTGCCTTAGAGTTGATTCGCTGGACGAGTTAGCAAAAGACACGCAAGATCAAGTAAGTGCTTCTGATCCTCTTGTACGATATTTAACACGAGTTTGGGATAATGCAGGATTTACGGACGAAGGAGCAGAGGTGTACACGAAATTCATGAGTGCTATTGAAGGAGTAGGAGACGTCCCATGTGAGGAGATACCACACGATATGCATGTTGGTTTCTCAATGGAGAAGACGTCCAAACTTGAGCCCGAGCCACCTCCGTCTTCTTTTTGGTATGAGCACGTTCAATGCGATAAAACATATCATGTTGTTATGAATGCTAACTTGAGTACAGATGAGATGAGAAAACAACCCACTCGCGTCAAGAAGCGTAGAAGAGTCAGCTCTTCAGTATGTACGGAAGACAGCCACAAACCTTCCATCAAAACTCAAAAAAGGCTGCACCCGCACTTGCACGAGGTAATGGAAAAAGACGTCATAAAACTTTTCAATGTAGGTACCATTTATCCAACCTCGGGCAGCGAACGAGTGAATCCCGTGCATGACGTGACAATGAAAGAAGTAGCGGCTAACGAATGGCACAACAAGAAGATCCTACCTCATGACTTCTATTCAGGTGATTTAGTTCTACTTTTCAATTCGCGTCCTAAGCTTTTCTCGGGCAACCTACAGTCTCGTTGGTCTGGTCCTTTTCAGGTACGAGAAGTCTTCACACATGGAGAAATGGAACTATGGAGCGATTGGGTGGGACATTCAAAGCTAATGGACAGCGGCTAAAGCTCTACCAAGCCGCTCAACCGATCGAAAGTGGAAACTCCATTTCCCTTTCCGATCCACCCGTTGCGCACGCATGAGGAATGGAGACGTCAAAGCTTAAAGACGTTAAATAAGCGCTTTCTGGGAGGCAACCCAGCTGTTTTGTTTATTATTTTTCTTAGTTTTTAGTTTAAGACTCTTTAATCGTTTTCGTTTAAAAAAACAGAAAAACACAAAAAAAAAATATACCACCACAAACGTACTTCACTTTCCTTACCCTCCATCGGAGCTTCACGTCGAGGATGCCGTTCAATTCAAGTCTGGGGGAGCAGATCACGTTTGTTAGGTGATTTTGTTTCATTTTCGTTCATTTTCTCTTCGATTTTTTTTAGTTTTTAGGTTGTTTTTGCTTTCTTGAGTCAGAGTCGTCCCAGGCACTTGTCCGGTGCCACGTTTTGAGATGAACCCTGAACCTAGGATACTTAAGAAGTTGGCCTTTTCCGTGAGATTTTGCATGTTTGAGCTAGGTTTTTCCTAAGCATTGGAGCTTATTAGTCGACTGAAAAACAATAGGTCGTACTTCTTTGGGAATCCTAGTGTTGCTTGTGGGGGGTTTAGACGAGGTTGCTAGGCTAGTTTATCGTTTATTCTCGCTATCCATATGGTCATACTTCGTGTAGACGATGCTTTACTTCATTTTTCTATGAGGATTACTATATCATATGAGATCGAGCTTATTTGCAGATTAAGAGCGCACACTAACACTCCGACGTCGATAGAAATAATGCCTAAAAAGCATGATCTAAATCGATATGAGTGCATCGACCTTGATACTCTTTCAATGGTTCGGGTCTAAGTGTTGATTTGGCGATCATCTTTCTACATTCTAAGGGCATTGCACAAATAAAACGCCGCCTACTCCACTGCACTCTTGAACGAGATGCATGAGTATACCGTCATCGGTAGTCTGGGTCTAAGTAGAGGCTCGATCCCTTCAAATCCGACGTCCTAGAAGCCTAGTGTGTATGCGAAGAAAAATTAAAAAAAAAAGAGAAGAAAACGAGGACATAAAAAGAAAATAAAAAGAAAGAAAAAAAGAATAAAGAAAGAAAGAAGCTCGGAAAAGAAACAAGTATCCTCATTTGTTCTAGGTTTAGCATTGTCTGAAGTCTTGTTTGGTGGAGAGAGTTACGGTGGCTTGTCTAGTTTTCCTTTGATTTACTTTCTTGTGAGTAGCATGGGTGTACCTAGGATGAAGACTGAAAACTTAATTAGGCTGAATTTGCTCTCGACGTGCTAGTTGATCGGTTAGGTTCGTTTTAGCGGTATTTCTAGGAGAAAGGGAAATTCTCGGATTTTGTATACCCCACATGTTCCACGTTTATGTTTGCTTAGGGACAAGCAAACATTCAAGTCTGAGGGATTTTGATCATCTCGTTTTCATACGTATTTCTTGCACGATTTTATAGATGTTTATGATATAGATGTGATGCTTTACGTATGATTTCGTATCCGTTTTAATTTTTTTCGTGTTTTCATGTTCTTACAGGTTTTTATGTGTATTCGGTTCATTTCGGAGCTAAAGGACGTGCACGAGAAAAAGTACACACATCGAGGATAATCACGGGAAAAACGGGACGAGAATCGGCAAGGAATAGCCACTACCCGCGCGGGTAACTCCCTAGCCCGAGCAGGCATTTGTTATGGTGATTTTTTCCAGCGAATTGAGCCCGAGCGGGCAGACCATGAGCCTGAGCGGGCAGCGCTTGAGCCCGATCGGGCAGCCTCTTTTCCATCGCGTTCTTGCGCGATCTTCCGCGCCGTACCCGAGCGGGTCACTTACCCTGCCCGCACGGGTCGCGTCCGTCACCTGCAACTCCAAATAAGTTAATTTGACTTAAAAAAATGGGTGTTAGTTGGGGACTTATACAATAAGGAAAGTGACTTTAGAGAAGAGGAATAGGTGATATTTTGCCGGAGAAACTAATGGAAACGTCACCCAACTTATTCAAAAATGGAAACTCATGAAAAGACAACAATTGGTGGCTGCTGCAACATAAGGAAGAACTGAACGTTCGGAACGAAAGAGAGGGAGAAAATGAAAGAAAAGAGGAAGGAAAGAAGAGGATAGGAGTGAGAGGTAGAGCTCATTCACTCAGGTTTCAGTTCTTGATCGAGGAGAGAGTAGAGAGAAGGAGGAGGTTCTTGCGAATGAGACTTACAAGGAGGATTGGAAATCAACCCCAAACTTCGGTTTCGTTTGGTTTTCATGTTCCTTAGACCTTCTATTTCGTTTATGATTGTTTGCGGACGCATGAGCGAGTAGTTTGTTTGTTTTAGGAGAAGGGATTAGCCCATGGCTATCCTGGAACCACTTTTGATTTATCTTTGAATGCATCTTCCCGTTTTCGTTTATCTATTCTTTGTCTGAGTGCTTAATTTACTTGTGTTATCGATGACCACGTAGATGCATGTTTTAGGGATTAGGAGAAGGACCGAAAGGAGAATTCTAGTCCTAGAAGATCAGGTTTAGAACAACCGAGGTTAGGCCATGAAAGTAGGGTAGCAACGGTTGAGGGTAAAACGGATGAATCATAGGTCTTATGGGTTTAGTTCAAGGTGTCAGCCACGAAAGTAGGGGGTAACTTGACTAGATCACGTGTCTATGCCTCGAGAGAGGGTAGATATCATATTAGGATCGTCTGCCTTAGAAAACTTAAACTGGGATTGCATGATAGATAGATCGATTGTCGGTTTCGGTAGTTTTGTGGTGAAACTGGATTCCTAGAACGTTTGTCTTATCGTTAAGAACC
>CM071867.1:24690985-24702486 GCA_036759665.1 Gynandropsis gynandra
ACTCGTGATAGTATCTAAGACCAATGATCTTGTTAGAACTTCATTGCATCGTTGTGTGACTCTCGATACCTATGGTGCTTAGCCATAAGTTTATTCTCTTCGATTTAGTTTAGTTTAGCTTAACCACAATTCCAACTTTAGTCATCTCACACGTCTATTCAATTAGTTTAGTAGCTCATTAGTCGCATTAACTCCTTGTGTTCGACCCTAGTTACTACACGATCCGTATTCTTGCGGAAGCGTTAGTCTAGGTTTTTATTACTTGATATAACGCACATCAACCGGTTTCCTGGAACGTTTGTCTCATCGTTAAGAATTAGTTTGTTTATTTCATTCATTTAGTATTTCATTCTCCATTCCCAGTATTTCATTCGTTTGCAAGTTTGATTCACAGTTAGAGTTTAGGTTGTGTTGTGTAGTCCCTGTGGGATCGACACCTGAAGTACTACACACGTGTCGTGCACTTGCGGGTAGTTTAGGTTATTTGTTTAACTTTGAATCACCTTTCTATTTAATTGCCTTTAAACCTCCAAAATGAATGTCACGAGGACATCAACCGATTGAGTTCTTTCATGCAGTAAATAAAGGTAACAGTATCTAGAATAATCATTAATGAAGGTGATGAAATACTTTTCACCGTCCCAAGACGGTACATCGAAAGGACCACATATATCTGTATGTATTAGATCGAGTAACCCATTACTTCTTGTGGTAGCATGTTTTGATACATGTTTGGTTTGCTTACCCTTAATGCAATCCACACAAGTATCATTCCAATCGGTAAAAACCAACTGAGACAAAACATTAGTTTTAATTAGTCTCATAATCCTCTCTTTGGATATATGGCCGAGTCTTTTATGCCACAGGTCAGGGGACGACTCATTAAGTGTATTCCTTTTCATACCAACATCATGTTCAACCAAAATATGAAACAGGGGATTAATAAATGTAGAACTTAGATTGAAACAATACAAAGTATCTGGTAATAAACCATCACCACATAGGTTTTTACCACGATAAAATGAAAAACAATCATGTCCAATCTTAAATTCAAAACCTAATACATCCGACCTTGAAGCGGAAACAAGATTCTAGAACAATCAGGAACATATAAACAGTTTTCTAGATCTAGGCAATAGCCTGTATCTAACACGATTCTATATGTCCCGACACCTTCAACTCTAGCTTTCATCATGTTTCCCATAAATAGAAAGCTTTCACTTTTCGGCATTCGTTGGAGATGTAGGTAACCTTGTATAACATTAGACACATGAGTGGTCGCACCAGTAACAAGCCACCAAGTATTAGAAGGTACTTCAATCAGATTTCATTCGAAGCATACTGAAACGAAATGTATACCTTGTTTTTCAAACCAAGCCTTCATTTTTAGACAATCAGCCTTTTTGTTCCCACATTTGTTGCAAAAGAAACATTTCAGAATCTTTCCAACATCTCCTTTCCCTTTACCGGGTTGCACCTTATATGGCTATTTACCTTTATTCTTTCGTTTTTACTTGGAGCTTTTCCGCCACTTGAACCAGCATTTGGATAACCATGATAACCAAAATTGGCTTGGTGAAACTTGACCTTAAGGTCTTTCTTTTTCCTTGCCTCCTCTTGCATGAGCATGGCCTTGGTATGCGAAAGAGACCATTTTTCATTGAAATGGTTGTAAGTTCTCCGAAACTGCTTGAAATCATCACCTTTGCAAGATTTGAGCATGAACTCAACTAACATACTCTCACCAAGATCAATATGCAAACTTTTGAGCCGCTTGTAGGTATTCACCATATGAGTGATATGGTCATCCATAGACTAAGATATGTTATACTCTCTCGTCGATAAGTCATTAATAAGAGCAGCAACAACAGACTTATCCACAATGTCTGTCATAGTACACTTTTTAATCTAAGCAAGGAATTCCTTCACATTTTTAGTCTTAGGTTTGGAAGGCTTAACATTAGGCGATATGCTAAGCTTGAGAAAACTCATCATAAGCCTATTCAACATGTCCTAATTCTTCCACAGTTTCTTGTATGCCTTAGAACTTGTATCAGTTGGTTTAGTAGACTCATCCATAATGAGAGCTGAATCGAGTCCCAAAAGGCCAGCATTCGGCTTCACATATTCGATCCAGTCGTCATAATTATGCCCATTAAACTTGATACCATTGGCATTCATACTTAACATAGTGGAGACCACTGCAAAATAATCACATCTCACATTTAAATTGCTTTGAATTCAGAAAATATTTCAGACTATATAACTTATACTAAAATGTTGTATTTAAATTCACCTTTGGGCTAAATCTAAACACAATCAACATGTATCAAGCACCTTATATAAGATTAATCAGAATGTTACTTTAACATAGAAGCCATCTTAGGATGTACATCATATCTTTATTAAACAAAGTTCATAATCTACTTCAATTATTATTAAACATGAGTAAGATCTACCTTTGGGTAACCATATAACTACATGTTAATAACTATAAATGTTTATCATCATTCTTAAATATCATTATGAAGTTAAACATTTATAAAATAATTTAAATCATTAATAAACTCAAGTGGGCCACTTTGGTGAATAACGCATTCACTAAATATTAATGAATTAAATTACGTGATCTAAAAGAAAGACATACCGAGAATTCGGTTTTTACAAGAATTCCGTATGTCTATATATTTATGACGATTTCATCGTGTTAATGAAATATTAACTTGTTCCAGTTGTCGTGCCCAGGCTAATAGCACAAATAATTCGGGTTCGAATCTACCCAGAACCAATATTTCTTCTATTGTTTAATTTTGTATCTCTGATCTATATAATAAACATGATAACAATATATTGAATTTGCGATGTGGCCTCATGGTATCTAACACATACTGCTTTTAAGCACCGGTTCAATTCCTGGGCAGCGTAAGTTTCCAGTTTTTTTTTAACATATACATATACATTGGATGCATCTCCCTCAACCTTCAAGCATACAATTAACAGTGACGAAATATTGTTTTGCCCCATCGATCTGATTCAAAACCACCGAAAATAAGGGAGACCAACCGCTGACGACTGATTTCCGAATTACCTTCGCCGATTTGATTCGAAATGCCAAAATCTGAAAACAAACCGAAATGCCAAAATCTTGTACCATTCCATTGATTCGAAATGCCAAGAAACCCATGGAAAAACCGACCGAGAAAACCATATTTACTTATATGGTATGAGGCATCAAAGGCACACTGATACATTTTTGAAGCGCTTGATCGAACATTGAAACATATTATGCCTCCATTACTTGTAGAAGCAAAGGACAAAACATTTGGTGGGAAAACAGTTCTTCTTGACGGTGATTTCAGACAAATCTTACCTAACACCATCAACATTATTAAGTCAATCACAACTATGGCATTCATGTCACATCTATACATTAACACAAAATATGTCTCTTGATCGATAGAAGATTGAATTCCCAAAATGGTTATTGGATATGAAGAATGACACATCAACTAAAAGGAATATGATAGTTGATACGTATGGCGATGGCAACAAAATCCTCATCAAATCTAAATTGTTGCTCCATGTCACAACGAACCCGTTGCAAGCAGTTGTTGACTCAACATATCCATGGTTCACTGAATTTTACATGAAGCATGAATATCTTACCGAAAGGGTAATACTTACTCCAAGAAATGAACATGTTGATGAAATCAATGGCTTCCTCTTATCACATCTTTCCGGGAAAGCTATGAAATATTTGAACATAGACCCTATCGAAATTGATAGTGCTCCTACTACAGATTGGAAATCCTTCTACATCATCGAGTATCTCAATTCCTTTGAGTTTTTTGGATTCCCAAAAAAATTAATTTCTTTGAAATTCGGTACTCCAATTATAACGCTCAGAAATTTAATCCAAAAAGAAAACTTTTGTAATGGGACACAATTAATGGTCACTCAATTAGCAACAAAAGTATTGCAAGTCGAGATTATCACAGACACCCATGTTGAGAACAAGATTCTCATACCAAGAATTATTTTATCTCCAAGTTATTTAGAACTACTTTGTACTTTGCAAATGAGGCAATTTCCAGTGTGATTATGTTATGCGATGTTGATAAATAAAAGTCAAGGTCAAAGTCTTAAACAGATTGGAGTTTACCTTCCAAGAACGGTTTTCAGCCGCGACCAATTGTATGTTGCGCTATCAAGAGTTACTTCTGCTAATGGCTTGCAAAATTTGGATCTAACCGAAGAATGCATACAATGATCATCCATTACAAACGTTGTTTACAAAGAAATATTCAATGGACTACCCAATACATCAGACAGGTATATAAATACCAATTTCATATTAGTTGATTAGTCATTCTTATATATTTTGAGATATTTTTAAAAGCTATATGACATATGTTTCCATGTTTAAGGTCTTGTTAATATCAACATCTTCCAAAATTTTTATGGAAAACAGTTGTGCATTTTATCACCGCGCTCACTCAATTCTTTAAAGGTAATTACCAAATCAAATTATATTCTTCTCATACTTTTAATACATTTATTTTTAACCTATAAAATCATTTACAATCATTAATTCTTCAACACGTTTTTGCAGCCAAACCCATTATACTAACCAACAAAAGATTATTTTATCCCAAAATAATCACATTCCCCTTTTAATATGGTAGTCTTTTTTCTTGTTGGCTTTTTATTAACTGCATCATTCTACCCTCAAAAGTTATAAACGGCTTATAGTATAAAAATCCATTTGTGAGTCTTATTTTTTATCATCTCTAGTCATTTCCAATTCAAACATTTGTTTAACGTTGTTAACAATACTTTTTATGTCTCTTCAATTTTTGCAAGCAACGCAGAATCCCTAAACAAACGAATATCATTCCAAACGTAAACCAAAAACACATTTTCATTTCTTTATGTTATCATTTTCGTCTGCTTATATTAAAAAGATGATATAACTTTTATTTCAAATATGTTTTTTCAAATTAAGTTTCTATTTTAAAAAAAGATATAAAATACGTAAAATCAACTTTTTTAGATCTCGCGCCTCAGCACGGATTAGTTTTCTAATCTATATATAAAAAATTAAAGTTTTTGTTGTTTCTCCTTGCATCACCTCATATCTGAAACCTAAGCCATCCACTTCCTCTATAGATTTTCTTCTTTTTTTTAACGGTGGTCATTTCCCATTTTTTCTGTTTTCATCCTGAAGAAACATTGTCTTCTTTTGAAAAGATCAAATGCAAACATTTTTTCCTATTTTTCCATTTATATATCCATTATAAAGCGAAGGAAATCATTCCTTCAGTTCTCTCTTCGATCACTGCTTCTCTGCTATCGCAATGGATGGTGACGCCGAGTCCAACTGTGGAATCTACAACGGCTAAAGGGAAGATGAAAAGGATACCAGAGTCATTGTCGGTGAGGAGACACGTGACGAGAGACATTGCCGGTTCAAGGACGATGTTGGAGGTGAGAGGGCCGCCAGCGCATTGGTGTTGTCATGTCGGCATTGTATCGCGGTTGGATCTGTCATCCAAATATATAAATTTTCTTCAATTTTACATTTTATAAATGCGAAATTGAATCAATAATAGAATAATTAAATCAACCAAAAACAATAAAAAATTACTTACTTTGATTTTTCATCTTTTTAGTCGGTAAAATCTTCCTCCAATACCAAACCCACCAATTTCTCCTTAATATTCTCTTGGATGATATAAGAGAATTATGTGTTTTATTTTCTTTGTTTTTTGTCAATCTTTTGTGTTGTAATTGATTTTCCGTAGCCAAAATACAAAGACTTATTTAAATAAATAAAAAATGCATGAGTTTAAAGACATGTCCTTTAACTTATAATAATTACAAATCAATATCAAACTTGTAATTATTCACAAAATTGTCTTTTTTATTTCAAATTATGCGTATTGGCACGGAGGGATTTTCACTCGATAATTGTCTCCTAAATACAACACTAATCATCACCATGTGTACCTCAATAACAATTATCAAATACTTATATTATATGAATTGACATTAGAATAAATTTTCTAACAGGATCTGGATTCCATCAGTCGAGTTGGAGAGGACGAGGAAGAGATCGATTATGGGTTAGCGAATTAGTGCGTTGATTCACCGTCACGTGATTGGTGAGCCTCATTCTTCTTTTGTCGTTAGATGCATATGTGTGTACTGCGTATATGTTTACATCTGTGTATTCTATTTCACTGCTTGTATTTGGAAGCAATGGAGGAACTTCAATTGTTTCAGTTGTAAGATGTAAATTGTAGGGGGTTTTTCCTCCAATTGTCTCAACAAACAAATCTGTTAAAAGCGATAGGGTGAGTTGTGTCGTAGATCAGTTGTTGCTTTGGGATTAGGTATTTCTTAAGAGTGTGTTCAATGTGTATTGACCAGCCTCTTTAACCTGGTCGAACAAGGCGTGCAGCTACGAGGTTCTTAACTCGCTCCTATATGGATACGTGGTCTATTTTTTTTGCAATGTAAGCACTTCACATGCTTTTCACGGGTCTTGAAAATTACATACAATGCTAGAGGAACACAAGCTGGAAGTCGAGTTCGTCGGCAATTCAATCTGGAAGTCGAGTTCGTCGGCAATTCAACATTGTACTAGCGTTGTACACACATTGTAACAGCGCTATATGAACATTGTACCACCGTTGTACACACGTTGTACCACCATTGTACACATGTTGTGCCACCGTTGTACAACACGTTGTACCACCACTGTACACACATTGTACTAATAGTTTTTACACCATCTAAACATATTGATGAATGCCTTGTGTTGCTGAGGAAAGAGCAGTCCAAGGTCTACAGTCGTATAAACTAGAGAGCCTTCATCGGCGATGAAGTATTCTCTCAATACCTTCATGTCGGCTTTACAGAGTTTCCTGAAGAGTATCCTCGCAAATTTGGGAAAATGTGGATGACATAGATGTATTTTATTTTGTCATAAACACTCAACGCCCTGTACCCTATAACAGATAAACCAATTCATTAGATTTTTGTGAAGGTAGTGTTGGATGCCGAGAAGCTCCTTCTATTCGATATAGCGAGTAAAGTATACAACAAAGGGCAGATAGACGCTAATATAGAGCCATACGTATTTGGTATTCTTCAGATTCTCATAAAATCTAGTATGACGCGGTTTGCCCAATTGAAAGATAACCCTGGAAATACCGACACATCGAAAACGTCGCCCAAAATGCATTACGTGGGTAAGTTTTGTAATTTTAGTTCTTTATATTATATATTTTATTTTATTTTATGAGTCTACTAATATATTTTGATTTGTTATAGGGGAAATGATTGTGCACCACTGTGTATAAAATTTATAGAATATGGGTTGTTCGGACTACCCTTGGACGAACTATGTGACTAAAATGTCACCAATTTTCGCATTCGCGTTGCTTGCAAATTATTTCAAATCGAAAAGTTCGTTTGAATTTTTGTAATATTGTTACAATATTTATTTATTTTTTATTTTATTCTTGATTTTTATTATTTAATTTTTATTTTATTTCAAATTTTTGTAATTAATAAATAAATTTTCATAACTTTTTTAGTATGTATTTGTTATTTTATTTCGAACGGGTGTGGTACAATGTTCAAAGTACAATGTCTGTGGTTCAACTTGTGTGATACAATATCTGTGTTACTACGTGTGTGGTACAATGTCCATGTTACAACGTGTTGTACAACGTGTGTAGTACAACGTGTGTGGTACAACGTCTCATACAACGTTCGTGGTACAACGTGTACAAGGTTGTACCAAACATGAACGGTGAATTTTAAACTTGATTTTGAATTTTAAACTTACATGTGTTTCTACATTTTGAATATTAAAAGAAGAAAAAGAGGAAAAAAACGAATCCGATTTTTTTCAAATCATAGATCCCAAAAGAGGAAAAAGACAAATATGATATGTTAAATCATAATTTCCAAAATAAAAAAAATGTATATCTCAAAAGGTTTCAGCATATTTATTTTCTCAATATTTAATTATTTACATAAAAAACTAATATTGATAAAATCGGGTTGTACCTTGGTTGAACTTCAACATTTTGGGTTGAATTTGTTAAATTCGTCTTTATCATGACGTGTTTCATCATGATACACGTTTAGTTTATAAAAATGACACATTATAATTTTTTTAGCAATAAACCATATATTATGTGATGAAATCTGTAACTTGTACATAAACCTCATAATATGTCTTGTGTGTTTTAGCTTATGGTTGATGATTAAGAATAATAACAATTGAATTATAAAAAATGATTTGATAAAAGTGTGTTAGGTTAACTAACAACTAAGGTTCACCCCAAAATAAAGGTACAACCAAGTTACAACTCGGTTTTATAAAACGTGATTCTGTATTTTCAGAAATTGAATGTTGATTGAACATCCTTACGATCATATTTATCATTTTGAATAATTTAGGAACATTTTTTAATCCCTGTATTGTACGAACGTTGTACATAAACATAGTACACATTGTACACACACGTTGAACACATATTGTACGAACGGTGTACATAACGTTGTACACAACGTGGTTGTACAATGTTCGTGTTAGTTTTTAGTCAAGCATTATACACAAAGGTTGTACAAAGTTCGTATTAGTGTTTGGGACGAACATGTACAACGTGGTTGTACTACATTCGTGCTAGTTTTTACCACGAACGTTGTACAGAATCTAGTTGTACAACGTTCGTGTTAGTTTTTATCACGAATATTGTACACAACGTGGTGTACAATATCCGTGTTAGTTTTTAGCACAAAATTTTTACACAATATGGTGTATAACGTTCATGTTAGTGTTCAGCACAAACGTTTTACACAACATGGTTGTACAACGTTCGTGTTAGTTTTTAGCATGAACGTTGTACAAAATGTGGTTGTACTACATTCGTGCTAGTTTTTACCACGAACGTTGTACAAAGTGTTGTTATACAAAATTCGTGCTACTTATATAAATATAATACTTGAACGTTAACAATACTTATACAAATACAATAGTTGAACGTAAACAATACTTATACAAATACAATATTTGAATGTTAACAATATTTATAAAAATACAATTATTGAACATTAACAATACTTATACGAGTACAATATCATCTGGTATTACCTCTTGAAGTTTCATCATAAACCATATCCAACTAGCATCATTCTCGGAGTCAACTACTCCAAAAACAACTAGATATTGGTGAAAATTGTCGTATTGACCGGTAGCAATGATCAAGACTCTACCATAGGCATTCTTCGAGAAAGTTCTATCCATGGCAATGACTTTTCTTAATGCTCTAAAACCCTTAATACGAGCTCCCAATGCAACAAATAAATACTTGAATTTTTTATTGTTTCTAATTAAAGGTGTCTAACAGATGCCTCATTCACCTTCTTTAGCATGTGGAAATAACATGGAAGTATTTCAAAACTAATTTTCGAACTACCGCATACATCATACTCAGCCAACTTCTTGTCTCTCCATGCTATAGAATGTGATACTTTTCCACTAAATCATCCATACACCATCATTGTAATATTTTTTGGACTTGGTGTATCTAGTTATCCCGGATATTGTTCTTTCAAAAGGGATTGAACCATTTTTGGTGTGCCAACTTTATTACTCGACTCGACTAAGGACCATGTATGTGTCTTACTGTGTATCCTCACTGAGAAATCATCTCAAAGATTGTGCCTAGCCACACATAATGATCATTTGCATTCGAAATCTCTTTGCTTGCATGTGGCGAAGAAAATGTCTTCATCGACTTCAATACATTAAATCCAAATCATTTCATGTATGCAGCCTTTTTAAGCAACAAAACAATGTCGTCTTTGGATGAAAATTCTTGACCCACGTAAATGTCTAACCCGTTGTCCCAATCAAAACTTGAAGAACCAACGGAAAAATCATTCAACTTCAGCTCTGACGTCAACACAGCCTTCATTTTCAACTTCAGCTTCGGCTTCAACACCAACTTCATTTTCAACTTCAGCTCCGACTTGAGCACATTGTTCATTTTCAACACGTAATAATTTTTGGATTTCATCAGTAATCTCAACATGTAAGATATGTTTTGCATCTATCCTTGTCAACTTCAACCTAAAAGACAATAACATCTTCATCATCTAAGATGTATGAAGACCTCTTAGGTCCTACAATCATCGGGACATAGCTCAATCTTATCTTATTTGTTAGATTTATCCATATCAATCTTCCTACTGATGCAACCCACATGATTATTATATTTCACATTTCGCAAAATTTTATTCAAAACTTCATCCTTTTCTTAAACCCACTCTATCAATTCCTTATTTTGGATCTTCTAATAAATCCCCCATAGTCAAAATGAATTACTAACCACTCATTAGCTCCTTCGACATCCATACTACACAACGAAATAAAATGAAATGTCGGAAAATATGTATGTTATTGTTACAATTGTGCGGTACAACGTTGTAGGTACAACGTGTGTGATATAATTGTATGTTACAATGTTTTAGGTACAACGTGTGTGGTACAATGTGTGTAATATAACATTGTAGGTACAACATGTGTAGTA
Source organism: Gynandropsis gynandra (assembly GCA_036759665.1). NCBI lineage: Eukaryota > Viridiplantae > Streptophyta > Magnoliopsida > Brassicales > Cleomaceae > Gynandropsis > Gynandropsis gynandra. The sequence goes on from CM071867.1 coordinate 24,701,599, forward strand.
GGGATGTCAATTTCAAGCTCGGCCCAAAACCCGGCCCGAACCCGACTCGAAAAATTACAGGTTTGGGCCAAAAATTATAGGCTCGTTTTCAATCGGGCCGGGCTCGGGCTTGAAAAATTTTGGCCCGCAAAATTCGGGCCGGCCAGGCTCGGCCCGCGGGCTGCCCGAGCCCGAAAATGGCCCGCACCCCTAACCCTAATGCTCTCTCCTCCCTCAATCTCAGAAGCCCTCTCCCTCCCCCTACCTCCTCGTCATGACGTCTCTCTCTCCCTCGTGTATAAGCTATTAAATTCTAATTAAATATTTTTTATTTTTTTATTAATAATTTTTTTCTTCTTATATTTTGTGTACTCTGCAGCTAGTTCTTCTCCTTCTATCACCACGGGTACCTCCTTGACAACCCCTTGAGATTCTAAAATCTGACCTCCAGGAGTATGCACTCGGACAATACTCGTTAGATCCTCAGGTTGAACAACTAATTTATTCGCCATCGATGGACTCACAAAACTATGTGTCGCACCGGTGTCAAATAACACATGAGTAGACATACCTCCCACGATTACCGATCCTACATAATACAAATATTTAAATAATCTACTCCTTAATTTTCTCACGGAACTCACCTCAACATAGACAATCATTATATGTAAGGCATATGCATATAATATAAAAATATGACAGACCAGCGATAGGTTGAGCATCTCCTTCTTGGCCCTCACGTTCATTCTCATAGCCTCCCATGGCATATACCCGTGGTTGTACAGCCCTACGTTTCGACGCATGCTCTTCAAGCTTCATGGTTCTAACCTGTGGTGTTAGACCTGTCGGTGGTGGTGGTGGTGGTGGCTTCGGACAATCCTTCAGAAAATGATCCATACTACCACAACG
>CM071867.1:24704568-24726883 GCA_036759665.1 Gynandropsis gynandra
GTGTCGCAATACTAACGTCATCGACCCGATACTCCTCACGTGACAACTCTCACCAACGCGCTCACACATGCCTTCTTCCGAAGGTTCGAGTGTGAAACTACCCGATCGAGCACACTAACAAGATATTCATTCGGTTTAAACACCGAACCCAAATATCGACGTTCTCCGATCCTAACACTTGGTCGCACGTCAGTTCTCTAGATCATCTCTAGTCACTTATACAGCTCATATACTTATCATAAATTCTCGTACGACAAATTTAGGGTTTTAATCCAATTGCACTTGTAACGTCTCATTTTTCCCATTATGATCCTATAAATTCTATCGTGATCATGCCTCATTTTAAAAATATAATCTCTTCCATAAATCGATCACAAATCCGAAATTAGGGTGGAGAAAATCATCACCTTAGCTTCCCGACGATTCTGGCTAATATGGCTAGCAACCACAACGATCAATTTTTTCCCTATTATAGATCCATTCAATTCCATAAATTTTCATAATATAAATATTCGAATTAAGTGAATAATCACAACGAATCATTTAGAGATTTACCAAAAATCGCGATTAGAATCCACCCACGAAGAACGCGATGAAAATTGAAGACCCTTCTCCAATTTCTTCTTCCTCCTATTTTTTTTTCTTCTTTTCTCTTCTTCCCTTTCTCTTGCTCTCGGCAATTCTCTCTCTCTCTCACTTCTACAATATTACGGCTGAAATCTTCTTTTTTTGTAACCTAATACTTTAATTATTGTATATATAATAAGTCGGTGTAACCGACTGTCCCATTTTTAACGGGTCTTACAGATAACATATGAGAAGAATCAATGGCAATGTGAATGTCGTGGTAATGCTGTGAATATTTCGATAAGTATGTTGACCAACTCTACCACGAGGGTCGCTAATGTATTCATATGTATTGCCATAAACAAATTTACAGTTGATTAATATTTGTTAGAGGGTCATACACTACTAGAAATTGTCAATTACCAAATGGTATTTCTGGACGGTCGGCGGTCCGAAAATTCTCAAACAGATTACGAACGGATTGGCGATAGTGAGCGTAATCTGTCCATAACTCATCCGCAAATTTACAGGCGGCCATGTCATCAAAAATTCATCCGTATTTATGGACGGATCCGAAATAAAAAATCGACCCATCTTGGATTTTAGACGGACGGTCGTTGGGGCCATCCAAAAATCACAAACGGAATTAATGTCCATCCGAAAATTTCCACATATTTGTAGAAGTTTACAATTGACCGAAAATCGTCTAGAATTCAGCACGGTTTATGGATGGCTCATCGATAAATATTGATCTTAGTCCCTAACCCATCCTTAATTGGTCTAGAAATTATTTATATAAATTGCTTACACCTTCATTTGTTTATCATACAAAATTATCAAACATTGTGCTCCATATCATTTTCTTTTTATTTTATTATAGTGGTATCATCGTCGAGATCGAATATTTTCGTTTCTAGACAATAGATATATAGAAGAATTGATCCAGAAACTCAAGGTGTATTCGAAGGAGTTTATAAAAGGTGTTACACAGTTTATGACGATGACAACAAATTAACAAGTTTATGAAGAAAATGGCAATTTTGTTTGTCCCTGCGTAAAATGCAAAAAAATGAAAAATTTGTTAACGAGATAAGCGTGTAGTCTTATCTTTATTTAAGAGGTTTTACTCTTAATGATTTTATATGGTTATCTCACAGAGAGAATTTTGTACCATGACCTAGTAATGTTTTGTAAGATTTTAGTAGGGGTATTGTACATCATGAGGTGTTTGAGACATCTCAAGATGTAGAAATGATCACATGGTGCAAAATGTATTCGGTAAAAGAAACGAGAAAATATGGAAGAATATCAGAATAAAGTAGCAAAACGTTTTTTTTCATATGTTAGAAAGTGCTAGATATCCACCTTATGATGGTTGTAGAACGGGTCTTTCATAATTGTCTTTGTCTACACGTTTGATGAATTTGAAGACATGAAATAATATTTTTGATAATTTATAGATTCTATATCGCAATTAGTAAGAGATTATTCGTTTGAAGAAAACAATGTAGTAGAATCATATTATGAGACAAAGAAGTTGATGAGACCTTTGGATTTATGGTCATATCAAAAGATTTATATTTGTCAAGATAATTACATGTTTTTTTAAAAGAGACATTGGATTTGAGTAATTTTCGATTTTGTGGAGAAGACCAGTTTTATTTGATAAAAAATAGAAAACCGATTTCATATCGCCGTATATGATATTTACCAATTAAATACAAAATCAAAAGATTGTATCAATCTGAGAATACCACAAAGTGACATGAGATGGCATGTTGAACATTCAACTTGTGATAGAGAAATGTGTCATCTCTCAGATGTAGGGGTGTAAAATGAGTTGGTTCAGCTCAGCTGTCATTAGCTCGCCAAATAATGGGCTCGCTTAATTTGTTTCAAAATGAGCTAGAAAACCCCAAATCAGCTCAGCTCGCCTTTAGCTCGTCCAAAAAAGAGCTAATTCGTGAGTTAGACTATTTAATTTTTCACAAACCAAATAAAATATATAAAATATAAAAACATTAATTTAAATACAAAGTTATTAAATATCAAAAATACTAATTGGAAAATAAATTTATCGAAAATAAAATAAAATATCGAATATATAAACATATTTTTACAATAGTTTTTTTAAAAATATTTTATTTCTTTATTTATTAATAAATTTATATTAACTTACTATAAATAGGAAAATAATATTATTATTATATGTAAATAATATATTATTTTTACTTGAATAATATTTATAAATGCAAAGAATATGTATAATACAGTGTTGTAGAAGTCGTTATGCACTAGTCAGACGGTCCGTAAGCGCCTAACGACTAGTCGAATTAGTCGCTGATTAGTTGGTGACTAGGCATTTTTTACTTTTTTATTTTTTTTATAAATTTTATTTTTAAAATTATGCAATGACAAAAAATATATATAACGTAAGCAAAATACCATAAAAAAATATAAAGTCCTACAAAATCATAATATAAACAAGTATAAATTCATTAACCATAATATAAAAATAAAAATAACAAAACATTAAATATCTAAACATTTAATAGTTTCTCTTCAATTAAATATCTCACATCTTTACGTGGTCCGTAATCTACTTCAAACAAATCATATTTTATTAGCGAAGAAAAATGCTTGTCAAATATTACATACATACATATAAGTGTATATATATATATTATATTTCTTTAAAAAATAATTAATTTAGAAAAATGATTAAATTTTCCTAAAGATAGTCTTTCCTTAAATATTTAATTTTAATAATTTAATAATAATAACTTTTTATTTTCCTTTTTTTATCCTAAAAGTTTTCCTTCTTCCTCCCTCTCTCACATAAACTTCTCCTTCTTGTGATTTTTCTCCTCCTCCTCCTCTTTCTACAATTCCTAATCTACCACAATTCCTAATCTACCCAAATCTACCACAATTCCTAATCTACCAAATTTTTAAAACGCCAAGGACAAACTTGGCCGAGGAGAATACGAGGGGCAGCGAGGAGACATCGATCTAGGACGAAGGGGCAAGGAGGTGAGAGTGACCGGCGCAAAGATCTTCATTTGAGGAGGAGAAGAACGAGGTGACATCGACTATCGGACGAAGCCGCGAGGAAGAGAAGAACGCTTGGGCGGCGATTTTCCCCTAGTTAGCCGCCCAGGCGGTGACTCCATGGTGCCTAGGCGGTGGCCGATTTTTCGAAGTGATTTTAAGGTTTTATGGGCGGCCCCTTACCGCCGAGCGTCTAAGCGACGACTAGTCGGCCGCCTAAAACAACTTTCATAACACTTGTATAATATGTCAAAATAGAAAAATATATATTTTTATACTCAGCTCGCAAGCCAGCTTGCAGTTCGCCTAAGCTCTAATTCATTTTCAATTCAGCTCAGCTCGCTTAAATATGTACCAAGCTAGAGGTAACTCGCGAGCCAACAGTTCATTTTACACCTCTACTCAGATTGTAAGGCGTGGAAACACTTTAACAAGGTAAATGTTGACTTTGTAGTTGAGAGTCGAAATGTTTATTTATGCCTTTGCACCGATAGTTTTAATCCATTTGAAATATTTAGGAGGAATTATTCATTGTGGCTAGGTATTATAACACCGTACAATTTACCCCCTGACATGTGCATGAAAAGGGAATTTTTGTTTTTAAGAATACTGAGTCTCGGGCCTAATCATCCTAACAGAAGTTTGGATATATTTCTTGCATCATTGATTGATGAATTAAAAGAATTATGGAAGGCATTTCAAGCATACGATGTGTCGAGGCAACAAAATTTTATATTACGAGGTGCTCTTATGTGGACATAAGTGATTTTCTAGCTTATGGTTATGTTATTTGGATGGACAATGGATTGTCGACTGGCTTGTGTGTATGACATGGACGAAACATATGCTTTTTAGTTTAAATATGGACGAAAGACCAAATGGTTTGATTGTCATCGTTTTTTCTTCTTGCTAATGATACATTACGACGTAACAAGAAAAAATTTAAAAGGAATATAGTTGGGCAGAAATCTACTCCTCTAGTTTTGATCGGTGAAGAGATTTTGTAGCAAAACGGGTTCATGATTATGTTATGGCATCGGAACGAGTGTCACATATTCTGCTGAGGGAGGATGGATCGCAACCTTTTCTTAACCAAGAAGAATACACGAGTTGTATCTCAAGGTAAATTTATTACTTTTTAATATAATTTCAAAATTTATATTATTAATATTAAATTTCATTATTTGTTTTAAAGGAAGTTACACCGTATAAAGGTCGTATTTTCGGTCTAAGAGGAATGACATCACAAGATTCAACTTTCTCTAAGTGTAAAACGAAAGCAATGGATGAGAAAATGTGTAATAGAATTATGCAATGCGAATGAGAATTACAGGAATCGACATGACAATATCAATGTGTACATTGGAGGCAAAACTTTCCTTAATTGATTGGGATGCGTGCGATGACGAAACCAATGATGATAATTTTCAATCACCAATGACGAGTTTGTAAAATATGTATATATTTATATTTATAAAAACATTTAATTTAATATTATTGTTTATAATTTGTAAAGACATTTAATTTAATATTATTGTTCATAATCTACAATTGTAATTCATAATATTAAATTTTAATTTTTTTCATTAAAAAAATTTGGACGGATCATCATTCGTCCGCAAATTTACGGACGAAAAAGATGTTGTTCGGAATTTTGCGGATGGTCGCGACCCGTCGGTAATATTTGTGGACGGTCGTGACCCGTCTAGAAATTTACATACGGTCGCATACCATCCGATTTTTTTATTCGATGTTTGGACGCTTTGTCGTCGAATTTGTTGTGTGTAACGCGATCGTTTTTTTCCGTCGATTTGCGGACAGTTTTGGGAGTCCGGAACTACGGACGTTTTACAGAATGCGGTTTCAGTCCAAAATTGCGGACGAATTGTATTTACGGACGCTCGTTTATGGAAGGATAAGTCGAAACCATCTGTAAACCCATTTGCGGACGGATTCCGGGCGGATATGGCCATTTGAAATCCGTATTTTTCTAGTAGTGAGATTTGAGTTTGTGTGTTTGTTCTTTCTTGATTATATAGATCAAATCAAAATCGCAAGGTGATGGGTGTCATAAGATTCGGGTGAGTGTTTTGTTTGCATTATCTTCATGTTTTCCACTGTTCTCACAAGATTGCAATATTTAGTTTTTCACAACAAAAAATTTGGAGAGGAATAAGTGATTTAATGTAAAATTTACTCTTCAATTTACAATTTAGAGTAAATTTTATGTGTTAAGATCCAATATACAAATGAAATCAATGATACATGTCAAAGGATATTAAATTAAATTAAACCAAATTTATTATATTAAACAATAATTATATATGAATAAAATAAGAATACATATAATTGGATAGGTTTATATTATCTAAAAATAAAGGATATTAAATTTTGAAAAAATGTAAACTATTATTATTCCCTTATAAATAAAGGTATTATATGACATTTTTAGAATATTAAATTAAGTTAAATTTAATTTTAGAAGATTTTTATTGTTTGAAATATTAAATCTTTTTAAAATTTGTTATTGGTGAAGATTTTGATTATTTTCTATCAATTTGATTTATAAATTTATGATCGTTTTTAAAAGATTTGAAATAAGTTTTCAAAATATCGATTGGCTTTTAAAAATATATAAATAGTTTCAAAAAATTTTAAAAATTAAATAAATTTATTCTAAAATTTTATTTATTTGAAAATTTTAATTTTTTACATTTTACATTTTTTTTACTAATTTTCAATATTTAATTTTTAGAAATATTAAATAATAATTATTAAATATTAAATATTAAAAAAAAGACATATATCTAAATAATAAAAATTATATACCTTATATTATATTCAAACTATTTATCAATACCATTATATATCTTTTAACATTTAAAAATTATACATCTTATATTATATTAAAATTATTTATTATTTTCAATTTTAATAATTTTAAAATCCGTATATCATGATGCACGCTAATATCTAGTTAAAATATTAAAGAAAGAGGACATATATCTACATAATAATAATAATCCTAAAATTTGTTATTTTAATTAAATCTAACCGTGATTTGATTTTTTCTCTTACTTCTCCTCCCTCTTATCGCGTGCCCATCCTTGTTTTCATGTTTCGTTCTGTCTTTCTGCCGCCCATTCTTTGGCCTTTTTTCTTTGATTTTTTATTCTTCTGCCACGAAATTGTTTTTTCCTTTCTCTCTTTGCTTTATCAATTCTTCGGTCGGCGTCGCCGGTTTTTCTTCTGGGGCTTCAATCCTCGTCGTCGTTGTTGTAGCACCGATAACCGACGTCGGGAAAATCCTTCATTCTCCTATCGGTTGAAATAACAGGTGAGAGAGGCGTAGAACATGCGGATGATGAGAGAATGAGCCATTAGGAAAAAATGGAATCATGGATGGTGATAGGGTGAATAATCTCAAGATTAGCAAATGGCCACCCAAAAATACCCTATAATCTAAAGAGGACAAAAGGTTGACACATACGAAAATATTCTCTTCTATAAATTATAAAATTATATAATCTTTATCTATAATAAATTAAAACAAATTATTAAATAAAAGCATTACGTAAGTTTTATTATTTTCTTCAATTGTTATTCATCTTTTTCAGAATAATTTAATCTTAATTATTAAATTTCAAATAGAGAAATTTTTTAACTTTCTATATATATATATATTAATTTAATTATTACAATAAAAATATTTCATTCGTATAGTTATATTTTATCATCAGTAATTAAATTTATTTATCTAAGAATAATTATTTACTAAAATTATTCTATAATTCATAAATTATTTATAAATATATAAAAAAATATTTTATAATATTTTATAAAATGATTGAGATGGTGAAAAAACTTAATGATCAAAAATTTTGGTGAACAATATGATCATTTTGGTAGTAATATAAAAAATGTCACAAAAGTAGAACAAAAATATTTAGTATTCTTTTAAATATATTAAATTTTATTTGTATATCTATACTATAAATAAAAGGCTTACTGTCGTGAACAGTGTTTTAATGCTGACGTGACAGTCGTTTCAGCCGTTAGATTTTTGCCCGAGACGCGTGTACCGTGCCTGTGTAGCGGGTCGGGACACGGACCCTAAATCCGACCCGATAGCACTAACCATTGGATGCAGCGCGTTACATCCACGCGCTCCGTCCCTTAGTCTTAGCCGTCCGATTGTCGCGTTTTATCCCTCCTTCAACGGTCACATTCTCTCGCCGACAGATCCCTGCATTAACAGCCGTCAGATTTAGGGTTTGGTCGCTTTTTTCCTGTGGTCTGTGCTCGCAAGAGGTCGACGACAAACGAGAGAGAGAGAGACGAAAGGAAAAGAGAATTCGGGAAGGAAGAAGAGGAGGGAGGCGGCTTCGGGAGGAGGGAGGCGGCGTCAGGAGGTGGGTCAAAATGATTTATACTTGAGGGGGGTGTATTAGAGTTGGTTAAAGTCTGTTAAAGGGTTGATCAGTTAGTTGGTTAGACCTAAAACAGAGTCTGAAATCTTGTAATATAAATACTTCAGTATCATAATGTACATTTTTGATATAATGAATAATACAAGTTCTTTTACTTTCTTTCTCTCTAAATTCTCTCTAAATTCTTCCTCATGTTCTTGAGTTGATCAATCATACATTTCTTGAACTTCAGCTCTGCATCTTCTCGGCTGATACATGCACTTCAGCTCACGTTCATCTTCAGGTTTAATTCAGCTGGTTTGCAGCTTAATATGGTATCAGAGCGGTTGCTAGTTTCTTGAAACACTTTTTCAGCTGTATTTTTTTGTTCATCTGAAGATGAGTTCTGCAGAGTGTCCTAATCGAATTGATTCGTATGATAACCCGTATTATCTTTCAAACACAGATCATTCAAACCTTCATCTTGTTTCTGATCGTTTGAATGGCCCAGAAGATTACAGGTCATGGCATCGATCCATCACCATGGCGTTAGAAGGAAGAAATAAACTTGGTTATATTGATGGAACGATGATAAAGCCTGCGGATGATCACCCTGATGCACGTCTATGGTCACGGAACAATGTAGTTGTAAGTTCTTGGATTCTTAATTCAGTATCAAAGAATATTTCTCCAAGTCTGTTATATATGAAGACTGCTAGAGAAATGTGGCTGGACTTAACTTCAAGATTTCAGCAAAATAATGCTCCAAGATTATACAGCATCAAACAGAAAATGAGGAATCTTCGGCAAGGATCATTGGATGTAACTACCTTTCATACCAAATTGAAGACTATTTGGGAAGAAGTGAAATCAGCTCAAATAACACCCATCTGTGAGTGTGGCAGATGTGTATGCAGGGTTGATCAGAAATGGCAAGAATTGTTTGAAAATGATTTTGTCATTGAGTTTCTTTTTGGACTCAATGAATCTTATGACCAAACAGTGGATCAAATCTTGATGATGGATCCTTTACCAGACTTACAGAAGGCTTTCAACCTTGTGAGTCAACATGAACGGAAACGTCAAATTAAACTTCCTCTCATATCAGATGATGTTGTTTTGCAAACTTCAGTAAATGAACCTGCAGAGATGAATCTTGTAGCTGCAGTATCCAACAACAATAACTACAAGCAAAGGCCAAGACCTCTTTGCACACATTGTGGATTACATGGGCACACAGTTAACAAATGTTACAAGTTGCATGGATATCCACCAGGATACAAATTCAATGGAGCATCTCAACAAAAATTTCAGATGATACAGCAGAGACCACGTACTGTTGCATCAATGATCACTGATTCATCTGAATCCAATCAGAAGAATCAAATCTTGGATACACAATCAATTCCAGTTGGACAACTTCAACAACTTTTATCTCAAATGGGACTCCAAGTAAAGATTTCAGGTCCATCAGCAACAAAATCAACAATCACAGCACAAGGAGCTGCAGAATCAAATTCTGGTATGATATTAACCTTTTACTGTAATTCAATGCATGAATCAGGTGGATTGAATCATGTCAAAAGGTGGATAATGGATTCTGGTGCATCAAGTCATGTATGCTCAGATATTCAGCTTTTCAGTGAAACACATCCCATTATGGCAACCAAAGTTACATTGCGTAATGGTACCAACATGAGGATTACAGTAGCTGGAACTGTCATATTATCTGATAAAATCACTCTGGTTGATGTCCTTTACATCCCATCTTTTGCCTTTAATATCCTCAGTATCAGTGCTTTACTCAGAAACAATAAATTTAGCATCTCTTTCTCACCAGAATCATGTCTCATTCAGGATGAGGGTTGGACGATTGGACAGGCTAAGCTTCATGAGAATCTATATTTTCTGCAGCAAGATAGTGTCATGATCAACAGTCTGCAAACTGATTTTCTCATATGGCATAAAAGACTTGGTCATGCCTCCTTGCCTTGCATCAAAGAAGCCTTACCTCTTACTAAATGTACAGAAATTTCCCATTGTGATATCTGTCATTTAGCAAAACAAAAGCATATTCCTTTTGAATCCAAGAATCATATTTCTGATATACCTTTTTCTCTTCTCCATCTTGACATTTGGGGACCATTTTCTACTGTTTCTGTGGAAGGATTCAGATATTTCCTTACCATAGTTGATGATAGTACTCGAGCTACTTGGGTTTATATGTTGAGAAACAAATCAGAAGTAACAAAAGTCTTTCCAGATTTTGTATCTCTCATTGAAAATCAGTTTGATAAGAAGATAAAAGCCATCAGATCAGACAAGCTAATGAGCTTGCATTCACAGATTTGTGCAGAATGAAGGGTATTCATCATTACTACTCTTGTGTAAACACTCCTCAACAAAACTCAGTAGTTGAACGCAAACATCAGCACATTTTGAATGTAGCACGAGCCCTGTTATTTTAGTCAAATATTCCTCTTCAATACTGGCCAGATTGCATCAAGACTTCAGTATATCTGATTAACAGAACACCAAGTAAAAGATTGGGAAATAAGACTCCATATGAGCTTTTAATGAATAAGGTTCCTGATTACTCTCATTTAAAGGCTTTTGGTTGCTTATGTTACAGCTCCACTCCAGCAAAGAATAGACACAAGTTCTCACCAAGATCAAGAGGTACAATTTTTATTGGTTATCCAACAGGTTATAAGGGATACAAGCTTTTGGATGTAGAAACTAATTCAACAATTATATCAAGACATGTTGAATTTCATGAGGATATATATCCATTAAGAGATGCTGGCTCATCTAATATTGAGATTCTGTCAAATTTTATGCCTCACATAATTATTCCTAATCCTATGCCAGAAACTTTGACAGAACCTGCTACAGAACCTGCTACATCTTCCTTGACATCTTCTATGACAGGAATTGCAAGTAATCCTGTTACAGAACTACCTGTAAGAGCACAGAGGACAAGAAGACCTCCCACATATTTGAAGGATTACCATTGTGCTCTCACAACAGAATCATCTCAGAAACAGAGTAATTTCTCCACACCATATCCATTATCATCAGTCTTGAATTATGATAAGCTCTCTCCTGAATACAGAGATTATATTCTCAACATATCAGCTGATACAGAACCTAAAAGTTACAAACAAGCTGTCTCATCAGAAAAATGGCAAGAAGCCATGAATTTGGAACTACAAGCACTTGAAGAAAATGATACCTGGACTATAGTATCCTTACCTCCTCAGAAAAGAGCAGTTGGATGTAAATGGATATATAAAATTAAAAGAAAATCAGATGGATCAGTTGACAGATTTAAAGCACGTTTGGTAGCAAAGGGTTTCACTCAGCAAGAAGGAGTAGATTACATAGATACTTTTTCTCCGGTTGCAAAGCTGGTTACAGTGAAGCTTCTTTTAGCATTAGCTGCTACACACAACTGGATACTTTCTCAGATGGATGTCTCAAACGCCTTTCTTCATGGTGATCTTGAAGAAGATATATATATGGCATTACCACCGGGTTATACATCTGCTCCAGGAGTCCTTTTACCCTCAAATGCTGTCTGCAAATTAAGAAAGTCATTGTATGGCTTAAATCAAGCCTCAAGACAGTGGTATCAAAACTTCTCTGAAGTTTTACTTAATGCAGGATACAGTCAGTCACAATCAGACCATGCCTTATTCATCCAAAGAAAGAAGGATAGTTTCATTGCATTGTTGGTATACGTGGATGACATACTCATTGTCAGTAACAATGATAAAGCAGTGCATGATTTGAAGAAACTTCTGGCTCAGAAATTCAAGATTAAAGACCTTGGATCACTTAGATATTTTCTTGGACTTGAAATAGCAAGATCAAAATCAGGAATTTCAGTGTCTCAAAGAAAATATTGTCTGGAATTATTGTCTGAAACAGGTTTATTAGGCTGTAAACCTGTCACTACTCCTATGGAACCTGGTTCTCAACTTAAAAAAGATTCTGGGACTGTCATAGAAGATGCAAAAGGCTACAGAGCTTTGATTGGTAAGCTCTTATACCTCACTATAACTCGTCCAGATATAACCTATGCTGTTCACAAACTCAGTCAATTCTTATCAGCACCTACAACAGAACATCTCAAGGCAGCTCAACGTGTTGTTAGATACTTAAAGAACAATCCGGGACAAGGCCTCTTTTATTCTGCAAAATCAGAATCCAGACTTAATGCATTTGCTGATGCAGATTGGGGAGCAGATCCAGATTCAAGAAGGTCAGTTTCAGGATTTTGTGTCTTTATTGGTGAATCATTAATCTCATGGAAAGCTAAGAAGCAGTCAACAGTCTCAAGGAGTAGCACAGAAGCAGAATACCGAGCCCTTGCAAATGCTACTTGTGAATTGCAGTGGCTGGATTTCTTACTCAAGGATTTGGGAATTCAAACAACAGGCCCTGCCAACTTATACTGTGATAACAAATCAGCCTTATACATTGCATCAAATCCAGCTTTTCATGAGCGGACCAAACACATTGACATTGATTGTCATATTGTGCGTGACAAACTGAAATCAGGTGTGCTCCGAACTATGCATGTTAAGACTGATCATCAAATTGCAGACTTATTCACCAAAGCTTTGCAACCATCTCAGTTTTCTACCCTTGTTTTGAAGCTCAATACTTCAAGTTTAAATCATTCAAAATGATTTATACTTGAGGGGGGTGTATTAGAGTTGGTTAAAGTCTGTTAAAGGGTTGATCAGTTAGTTGGTTAGGCCTAAAACAGAGTCTGAAATCTTGTAATATAAATACTTCAGTATCATAATGTACATTTTTGATATAATGAATAATACAAGTTCTTTTACTTTCTTTCTCTCTAAATTCTCTCTAAATTCTTCCTCATGTTCTTGAGTTGATCAATCATACATTTCTTGAACTTCAGCTCTGCATCTTCTCGGCTGATACATGCACTTCAGCTCACGTTCATCTTCAGGTTTAATTCAGCTGGTTTGCAGCTTAATAGAAGGTGGGAGACGACGTCGGGAGGTGGGAGATGGCGTCGGGAGAAGGTTGGCGGCGGCGGTGGGAGGAGGTCGGCGGCTGAGAAGAGAGAGAGGTAGAAGAAGGGAAATAAAAGAGGGTACAGTGTGTTTTGGGGTTAGGTCTAGGTTAGAATGGTATTTTTGTAAATAAATCAAAGTATATGTCTAATTATGTACATATATATTTTAAATAAATAATATATGTAAATTAACATAAGTATACATATATTTATTTTATATATATATAAAGTAATTATGTATATATATATAATAATTATGTATATATATATAATTATTTTATATCTAAGTATATATATCTAATTATGTATATATATGTATATATATAATTATGTATGCATATATAATTATTATAATTATACAATATTTTTTGAGAGTTCTTGAGGGTTCCGAGTCATAATAGATTTTCCGGATAATTTGTCCATCCTATTTAGGTTTAGGATAGTAATTTAGTAATTATTAGTATTATTTTAGAAAAAATAATTACGGGTAATGTTATGTAATTTCAATTTTAATAATTTTTTATTATTTGGAATAATGTAATATTTTCTAAAACTATTTCACAATTTTGTAAATGTAAATTTTTTAGGTTGAAATTATAAAAAATTTAAAAAACTTAAAATTTATCATAATTTTTCTTTTAAATTAAAATGATATTTATTTATATTAGTGAAACGAAATTGAGAAATATTTATTTAAATTATTTAGTGTTTATTATTAAAATTTTGATTTAAATTTGAAATTATTACAAAATGATATAATGAATCTCGATACAAAATTAGAAAATGTTTTTAGCACAGAAGTGATGTTTTATCTATATTTTGCAAATTGTAATAATAATGAAGTATGTGAATTATATAATATAAATTTTTAAACAGTTTAAAATATCAAATAAGTTCTAATTATTGTCTAAAATTAACAGAAATAGCATCATACTCTTGTGAAATATAAATCAAATATTTAGATTATGTAACAGAACACAATTTCATATAATATAACTATAGTAATATTATAATAGAAGACAAACTAATAACATAAACTGATGTAGGGAACAAAGTATTTATATTTCGATTTCCTTTAATCTTAACTAATACAACTTTTTCATTTTATTTCAAACGAGAACAAATATCTGGTATGGTATATTTCATTGCAAATGTACAACAAAAACGACAAATGTTTAAAAGTATTGTAAAATTATATTTACAAAATATTTTGTTCTTTAAATAGCCTTTGTAGAAACTCGCACATAATCTGCAGCGATAAGATATCGGAAGCAAATTATTTTAAACGTTGCCTCAAGTGGTATTGCATCACTCCTATTAGAAGGAGGTCCTACAACGCATTCTAAAGTTGTATACAAAGAAATGTTTGCCAATATATAAAAACATCATGTGTTTACATCTTCCTTTACACACTATTTAATAAATCAAAATAATAAATACCGCATATTACACTTATCCCGTGCGAAACGCGGGTTCTTGTGCTAGTTAAAATATAAAAGTACAAATATTTATTAATATAATAATATCAAACATCCAAAATTTATTTTGCTATGTTTCATTATATTAAGGAAATATAGCATAAAAATATCCAACTATTTTATTTTAGCCTATAAAATATGAATTATTATCTTCAACCTAAAAAAACTCCAAACTTATTGTTTTTTGTTTTAAAAACAGTAAATTCAAGAATATATTGTAGAAAATACCAAACTTTTTAATTTTTGTCTATAAAATACAAATTATTACTTTTAACCTAAAAATTTTGAATTTTTAAGTTTTGTCTAAAAAATACAAACTTATCAAATGAATCATATCCATACACAAACACTAACTCTTCGTACACTTCCTATAGTGGTTATGATATAGAATTATTTTTCAACAGAGTTTGAACCGGTTTCAAAATAAAATCCGAATTTCAATTGACCCGAAATCCAAATTCAACAAAAAACAACTCGGATTTCTACCTAATTTTCATCGAAAATTCAAATTCCACCCAATTTTAGAAAGAATTTCAGTCCAATTTCAATTTTATTAAGACATCCAAATTCGAACCAATTTCAATCAGAAATTTGAATTCAATCTATTTTAACCCGATTTCAACCGAAAATCATAATTTCATCCAATTTCAATAAGAATTTCAATCCAATTTCAAACCGAAATCTTAATTCAACTCAATTTCAACCGAAAATTCAAATTCCACCAAATTTTAATGTTTGTGTATGGATATGATTAATTTGTTAAGTTTGTGTTTTTTAGACAAAATTTAAAAATTCAAAATTTTTATATTTAAAGTAATAATTTGTGTTTTATAGGTAAAAATTTAAAAGTTTGGTATTTTCTACACTATATTTCTAAAATTGGTGTTTTAAAAAAAACTAATTTTTCTAGATTGAAGATAATTATTCATATTTTATAGACTAAAATAATATAATTTAATATTTTTTTATGCTATATTACCTTATATTAATCATATTAAGTTATATAACAACAAATATATTTTAGTTCACGGATCACCAATATCAATTTCTAATTAAATTAAATGAATATAAAATGATAAATGAAATATGGTGGATGGAAATAGTCAACGGAGATTACCTCTGACAACTGACGTCCTTTTTTCCGTTAATATCGTTCGTTGCCGTTAACAGCGCACGTTAACATGCGAAGCACACGCTCCAGTGGCAGTGCGCCGTGCGCCTCTTTGCTTTTCTCGCGCATTCAAAAACCGAAAAAGCAAAAAGGAAAAAGAAAAGAAAAAAAGTAATTAAACTGAATTTAAAAAAGAAAATCCTTTAGAGGAGAGAGAGAGAGAGAGAGAGGAGGACTTAGCAGTACTAAATCGGAGTGAAGCCGAAGAAATCTCCGCCAAAAGCGGTATCCATAATCTTCTTAGAGCTAACATCGTCGCCTGTGAAGGTGATTCCTCAAGCTAGGATTTCGGGAGCTCCAGTAATGGCTGCGAAGATATCTCCGTTCTCGGATTCACCGACGCTTACTTCTGCCGAAGTTTGTCGAGTTTAAGCACTTTTGATTCTATTCTTCTTGCTCGTTGTATTCTATTGGGAAGTGCGGATCTCGTGGCAGATTTGGTGGAGGATACAGCAGATCTGAGGGTTTCCGGGTCAAGCGAAGGTGTCGGCAATGACGATTCCCTCCCTCGTGAACTCTGCCGGTAATTTTACGTGTAAAGCCTTAACTTCTGTTTCCGATTCTGAACCATTATGAGAGTGGGGTGATCTCGATTGTTGTTTAGTTGGCTAGTTTTTGGCTGAGCGCGAGAACTGCTGTACCTTAGGATATGGGTTATAGAAACTGGAAAAGGCGTATATAGAAAGGGAACTATATTAGGTTAGATATGTTACAAAATCGATGGAGAATTTGGGATATCATGAAATTCTAGTTTGTTTGGTATGGGGCAGAGAGCAAGAAGCTCTATTGGGTTATGTTCTGTGTTAGTTTCCAATTGCAAAATGATTTTCGAAAGTACCTGAGGGTTTCTGATTCCTTTTCCATCTTGGGTTTAAATTTATTGTGCTTGGGGTTTTACATTTTTCGGTTCTAAGTGTGGTAAACAGTCTTTGCATTGGTTCTAAACCTAGATTACTCAAGCTACTAGATTGCCTACTGATATTTGTCAACCATATCTTCAGATGACTTGATTAAATTAGTGGCATTATTTCCCATTTCCTGGACTAGCATTAGTGGTATTCCTGGATTGCTTTTCTCACTGTGTCTTTTATTGTATATAAATTCAGGTTCTTGTAGAGACTATCCAACTTTGGTGTTGAAAGTATTGGTCTCAGTGTATTGTGTGATTTCTTTTGCCGATGTTCAATTGGCTGATGCTCTATCTAAACGGCTGCCTATATCTCCGGCTATATCACCTTCAGCTCCACCAGCTATTCCTGATCTACCACTACCTGTTGATGTGCCACGGTTTCATGGGAAACATTTCACACCACGCAAAGCACCACAACATACAGATGCACCTCTTCATCCTCCCATCTATAGTCGATTAGTCACTTCTAGTCATCCGCCTACTAGTGCACACGTTTCCAAACCATCCATGAATAAGAATGCCATGTCTCCTGGGACTGGCTTGATTGATATTGCTCCAGCACAACCCAGTAATGGTGCAATTTCTGCTGAAATAGCTCAGCCGCCATTATCTCCTCATATTTCAAGTAAGATGTTAGCTGAACTCAATTTTGACTCCTTTTTTTTCCACTTCCATGTCCTTGGTTTCCTGTGGTTCTGTTGAACTTTTTATATAGCTAACATCAGCCCTTTGAAGAATTCTTTAAAGTTCGAGCTACAAAGGGCATGCTATTAGTCTCAAATTACTTGTTCTTTTCCTCTTTGGTCTGTTATTTGACTAGCTATAAAATGCCAATCAAATACTTGAGCGGTTTATTTCTTGTTATGTCAGATTGTTGCAAACCAGACACGGTGCTGAAACGAGGGACTGTTGGTTGCCACTGTGTGTATCCTATTAAGCTGGATATACTTCTCTTGAATGTTTCAGAGACCCCTAACTGGAGCATGTTTTTGGATGAATTTGCTTCCCAACTTGGTCTGCGAGTATCCCAAATTGAACTGATTAACTTTTATGTGTTAAGTTTATCAAGGATGAACATTTCAATGGATATCACGCCTCATTCTGGAATCAGCTTTTCAGCAAGTGAGGCTTCTGCTATAAACTCTTCCCTTATCAGCCACAAGATTCGTTTAAGCCCTATTTTGGTGGGCGATTACAAGCTTCTGAATCTTACTTGGTTTGAGGCTCCTGCATCCTCTCAAGGTAAACTATACAACTGTGTGTGGTCAATTGCCTTCTCAATTGTAAAAAAAATCGAGTTTCCATTTGATCTCAGATTTTCATTCTGTATAAGGTGTAGCATAAAGTTTATATATCAATATTTTGTTACTAAAGAGATGCTTGTGAACTTCATACACTTAATCACGATTCCATTTTTCTTCTGCTTATGCAAATATTATGCTTTTGGTACATATCTTTCTTCATCTAGAATCCACATTTTCCACTTTGAAATGGTGCTAGTGCGTTGCAATATCATGTTAATAATCTCATATTTGTGTTAAGATAGAGCTTCATCTGTTTGCAGCTCCCAACGTGGCTCCTCCACCTCTGAAAGCACCATCACGAGGAGCCTCAGCACCTACGGCAGTAATTTCTCAGAAAAAAGGGAGGCACCCTAATTTGATTCTTATCTTTACTATAGCAGCTGGCATGCTGATTATTGCCATAATTTCTGTGCTTACAATCTGTTCATGCGCACTCCGAGAAGGAAAAGCTCCGGAAGCTCACAAGGAAACTGGTATGTACCTCTTTTGAGAAGAAGCTTCAAACATTCCGTTCATGTCAGGCTGGTTTTATTTGGGAATGTATGATTATTGTCAAAGATACACGGCACACAGATTTTACATTATAAAATTAGGATAAATGTGCATAGTGTATGAGTTCCCACAGATTAGTTTTAGTCAGTTTCGCTAAACGTATTGATTTTTACATGCCTACATGCATAACCTAATGCTAGTGCATAATTGCGCTCTTATGGAAAATATAGAATCTTAGCGTTGTATAAAAAGCAGATCTGACCAATGGAATGTTACGTTTGCCCACCTTCTCCTTGAGTTCTGAATGAGAAATCTTGTCCCATTTGATCATTTAACCATGTTTTAGATCAAAATGGTCTTGATACTTGTCATGTAAGACTAAAAATCTGTTGATTTGGCCTACATAAAGGCGAACAAATTGTAGACCCTCTAGGCCTTAGACATCAAATAAAAGTCATGCAAAGAATTGATTGTTTCTCTGTATCTTTTCCCCATAAAAATTAAAGATTTTGTCATCTAAAATATGATTGTTAGTGACTTAATATGTGTGAAAGCCGGAATGTGACCTATGTTTATTTTCCTATATGTTTGTGATTAAGCTCAGGTTTTTTTTATCTAAATTTTACTATGATCTCCTTCTTGACAGTAAAGCCGAGGAACCCTGACTCTGCTTCAACAGGGGGTTCTTTTCCCCACCCGACAAGTACGCGATTTTTGTCATATGAAGAACTAAAGGAGGCAACTAACAATTTTGAAACTGCCAGCATACTGGGAGAAGGTGGATTTGGCAGGGTTTACAGAGGCGTCTTAGCTGATGGTACTGCTGTAGCAATTAAGAAGCTTACGAGTGGAGGAGCACAAGGTGATAAAGAGTTCCAGGTTGAGATTGAGATGCTAAGCCGGCTTCATCACCGTAATCTTGTGAAACTTGTGGGTTACTACAGCAGTCGAGATTCTTCTCAGCACCTTCTTTGTTATGAGCTTGTTCCAAATGGCAGCTTGGAAGCCTGGCTCCATGGTAATTTTCTTTTTGCCACTGTAATTACTAAACTATCAAGCTTTTTGGATGCCGTCTGTGAATTATGTTGAGATCCCGCATAAACTTGAGATAATGGTTTTGTGTTCAGAAGCTTTATGCGTTGATAAGAGTGATTTGATTATGCTCTTCTTGTGCTTCAGGTCCTCTTGGATTAAATTGTCCTCTAGACTGGGACACCAGAATGAAGATTGCACTTGATGCTGCAAGAGGACTTGCTTACCTTCACGAGGACTCACAGCCATGTGTTATACATAGAGATTTCAAAGCTTCTAATATTCTACTTGAGAATAACTTCCACGCAAAAGTTTCAGATTTCGGCCTAGCCAAACAAGCTCCTGAAGGCAGGAGTAATCACCTATCCACTCGTGTCATGGGCACATTTGGGTGAGTGTCATCTCTTCTCTCCTTCCAGTCATGCATCCTTCCATGTACAAACTGACTTATTGGTTCTGTGATTCCATTTTAGGTATGTAGCACCGGAATATGCCATGACTGGACACCTGCTTGTCAAAAGTGATGTTTATAGTTACGGCGTTGTTCTTCTTGAATTGTTAACCGGAAGGAAACCTGTGGATATGTCACAACCTGCAGGCCAGGAAAACCTTGTCACTTGGGTACGTCCTATTCACTCGGGAAATATTCTTTCCTTTAAAAAAGCATCCAAATCTCAAACTTTGTTACTATTAGATATTTCGTTTCTCAAGTCGGATTTAACATCGTTGAGATGTCAGCATCCAGTGATGTGTACTCTAGGCACCATGTAGTTGGTGATACTCTTACATGTTGTTTACATGGTTATTTCGAAAGAGTAACACAGTAAGTTCATTCCAGACGAGGCCAATCCTGAGAGACAAGGAGCGGTTAGAAGAACTTGTGGACCCAAGACTGGAAGGAAAATACCCGAAAGAAGACTTTGTGAGAGTGTGCACCATTGCTGCAGCATGTGTTGCGCCTGAAGCCAGCCAAAGACCCACGATGGGCGAAGTGGTTCAGTCACTGAAGATGGTTCAGCGGGTGATAGAGTATCAGGAACCTCCTACCTTAAGCACTTCAAATGCTCGGCCAAACCTGAGACAGTCATATACTACGTTCGAGTCAGACGCAACATCCTCCATGTTCTCATCAGGCCCTTATTCGGGTCTAAGCGCCTTTGATATTGACAATATCTCGCGAACAGCGGCGTTCTCAGAAGATCTCCATGAGGGTCGGTGAAAGGCCTTCTTCTTCCATCTTACACTCACTCTAATTTTAGATCTTTAGGTAGCCTGATGATATCTGAGTGAGGAGGGATTATTGAGCAGAAAGCTTTACGTTTGGGACATCTTTCCATCCTTTTGGATGGTAAAATTTTGTATATAGCATATATATGTCATTCAGTTGTTTTATAATGCCTATTTTTCTAAAACTGCTATTTAATAGTGCTACTACCACTACTAATTTTTTTTTTTTGAATGAATGACTCATATGGATCAATCTTGTTAGGTTCCAGAGAAGGTCACTTGCTTGATAAGTCATCATACGATTCGTTTGCTCGACATTACACAAGCATATAAAACATATCCAATTTGATTAAATATCTTTGAATTCCAAAATTCAAAGTAGTGAATCAAATACCTTTGTTATTGCAGCATTTAGCTGAAAACAACACAGGTATCTCAAACATTCATCATCTATCTAACACTTTATCTATAATTGTGAGATTTTTAAATAAATTGAATTGAATAGATTTTAAAATTTGAATCTTTTATACAATTCCAAAAGTAATTAATATAAGCAAAGACGTTATGTGAAGAGGTTCAATGAGTTTAAATTTTTTGAAGGGATTCAACAATGAGGTATGGTTTGATTCAAAATACTAATAATGGTTCGTGTTAGTAATATCAACATAAAAACAAATTTTAATCAAGGCCTAAATCCCAGAAATTTCTAGTAGAATAGAAAAGAAAGTGAAATCATTCATTTTATTTACATTTTTTATTTTAAATTATATATTTATTTGAAATTTTGGATATATTCAGTAATTGATATGGATGTTTACAAAAATTATTTAAACCAAACGATGATAATCTCAAAATTTTCATTGGAAAAGAGGCCGTAGGTGTTGCGTGTAAAATTGGATCTGATTTTGACCCGCCCCATTCTAAATCCGGGTTGACCCGAACCCGACTCTAACACAGATAATCGCTATTTCCAGCACTCGCCACTAACTCTGCTGTCAGAAAAAAAAGGTCGTCGAATTTCGGAAGGATAAGGGCCGGACATTTTCATCGCCGGTCACGGAGCTAGGGTTTTCCTTTGTTTCTTCTCCGCTGAACTAGAAAAATGGCTCATGCTTACGTCTATACATCGGCGTCGTCTCTCAGGTTCACAACCGGTTTTGTCTCTCCAACTCCTAATGGCTCCTCTTTCGATTCTCAGAAGCTCGCTCTCCCTTTTGAGCCACTTCGTTCAAGGTTAGTTTTTCTAGTTGTTCACTTCCCGAGATTTCTCCCGGAACTAGGAACTGTTGTATGAATCTAGGGATTTGAGAATTGGTGGATTTTGCAGGAAGGTGAGAAAGTTAGTTAGTAACAGTAAGAAATGGAAAAACGCATCTCCGAAGGCGATGTATTCCGGGGAATTTTGGGCGCCGGAAGTTTCTGCACGTCAAGGAGTTTGGTCCATAAGGTGAAACTTGAAGCTTTAAATTTCAAGTTGAAAATGTTTTCACAGTCTGAAGTCATCGATAATCTTTTGATTTATGGTTCGAATTATGCAGGGATGATTTGCAAGTCCCGTCTTCTCCGTATTTTCCGGTGTATGCCCAAGGACAAGGGCCGCCTCCTATGGTGCAAGAGCGGT
>CM071867.1:24727086-24742788 GCA_036759665.1 Gynandropsis gynandra
TTCCAGAGTGTCATTAGTCAACTCTTTCAATATGTATGGCTGAGTGTCTTTGCTTTAAAAATTTACAGTTTCAAGCTTGTTGTCATCATTGACATTTACATTTATCATTTGGTTAGAGAATTATACGCTGCGGTGGCTCTGTGGACGATGATATGGCGAACATAATTGTAGCTCAGCTTTTATATCTTGATGCTGTTGATCCCAAGAAGGTCAGATATGATACATGTACACCTGAGATTGAATACATGTACATGCATTTTTTGTCTTGTTTATGAGTTCAGATGCTGCATTTAGGATCTATATGTTCGAGGTGAAAGATTCTTTGGCTGATTCTTATTGTGAAATGTTGAACAGGATATTGTGATGTATGTAAACTCTCCTGGTGGATCAGTTACTGCTGGTAATAATCACCTCAACAGCTTGCTTGTTTTCCCTACGATTATAAAGTTTAAGGTATATTTTTGCTTGTGTCCGATTTTCTATCATACTGAGTCCAATATAACCTGCTTTTTTTAAGGAATGGCTATATTTGATACTATGAGGCATATCCGGCCTGATGTTTCCACCGTTTGTGTTGGCCTTGCTGCTAGGTAACTTTCCATTACCCTTTTACAGATATTGGGTTCTATAAGCTTTCTTGTAACTTGATCATTTATTTTATGATTGCAACTTCTTGACAATGGTTCTCAGTGTCCTCTTGTTGATAGTTTTGTGGGATGCCTGCTGATTGTGAACCATATTCTCTCTCCCTTAGAACATAGATCACAACTAGACTATTGAGAGAGAGAAAATTGTAGTTGGATGTGTGTTTCTCCTGATTATAACACGGATGTCTTTGCTTTATTCTTGTCCTTTTTGGTTGCTATGCGCAGTATGGGAGCTTTCCTGCTCAGTGCTGGAACTAAAGGTAATCAAGTAGTCCTCTTCCATTTGTGTCTAGAAGCATCATTCTTGTCTATACTTCTTGATTTTCTGATGGAATTGTATAACTGAAGGAAAAAGATACAGTCTACCCAACTCAAGGATAATGATCCATCAACCTCTTGGTGGAGCTCAAGGTGGGCAGACTGACATCGACATTCAGGTCATCCACACCTTTGACCCTGTTTACATTGCTAAAG
The DNA here is from genome assembly GCA_036759665.1 of Gynandropsis gynandra. Classification (NCBI taxonomy): domain Eukaryota; kingdom Viridiplantae; phylum Streptophyta; class Magnoliopsida; order Brassicales; family Cleomaceae; genus Gynandropsis; species Gynandropsis gynandra. The sequence continues at coordinate 24,728,208 of CM071867.1, forward strand.
TTTTCACCTCAGCCCATGTACTTAACCTAACAGCTAGTCTTGTTCCACCAGGCAAATGAAATGCTACACCACAAGGCGAACCTGAACGGGTACCTTGCCTACCACACTGGTCAAAGCCTTGATAGGATAAATGAGGACACAGACCGTGATTTCTTTATGAGCCCCAAAGAAGCGACAGAGTACGGGCTTATCGACGGTGTCATCATGAACCCTCTTAAAGCCTTCCAGCCTTTGGCAGCTTCAACAGACGGTAATGGCTCAGCATAGCTCATAGTCCTCTAGATCAGGTCCATCCAGGAATACGAATAGCTTCCTGTTGCCCCTTGTGATTTTTCTCGTGACCAAAGTTGGTATCTGTACTCTTCCCTACAAAGTTTCGGATAGAAGATGATGATTTTGGATCAATAGATGATACGTACATTAGAACTAAAATAAGTTTCTACTGTTGGTTTCATGCCAACGTTGAAAGATTCAGAATTGTCATTATAGTTTCTTAGGTGCAATTAGTTTATTTGCCATCTTCACTTCACATGTTAATGCTCCATCACTTAGTGCTATTGGGGGCCGTGAGAAGCATTGGTCAAAGTCTCTCTTCACTTAATGTTGCAACAAACATCACAATTCTTAATGTTCCACAAGTGGCTGCCTAAAACACCTTCTTCTAATATATACATCTCTTCAATGTTGTGTTCCTTGTAACCTAAGGAAAGTAGGTTCTGGTTCGCCCATTTCAGATGGAGTCATGCCGAAGAACAGAAGCCAGGCTCTGGTTCGGGCCTTTTCAGATGATCTTCATCAGCCTCCTCAGTGCCTTTCTCATTTCTCTTTTATCTCTCGTCTGTCTCTCTACAACTATCATCTCCTCACTATCTCCAATCCCATGATCCTTTCTCCATCAATTACCTTATGCATCACATCACCGTGGCCATCCTTTACATCGTCGTTTCTTCTATCTCCGTAGCCACTTTGATCTACACTCTCTCTGGCAAAACAAACTACTCTGTTCTTTGTTCCCAGCTCAGTGTCTGTGGGATCGTCCTTATCACGTTCCAGGCTTGTATTGACCTCGGAATCAGAGGAGCCATGTGGGTGAATTTTGACTCCAGATTGTTTCTTGAGTCCCAAGAGAGGTGGGTTTTGGTTATATTCTTGGTTTTTGTGGGTCTTCATGAGGTGACGGTGATGTGATTCAGACTGGTGGTGAAGCACCATATTCAAGGTCTATATGGCGGAGAAGTGGTGGGAGACATGCATTGTGACGGTGACATTTGGGACGATGAGGTGGTGGACTCTTCGGTACGAGGCGGAGAGCTCGGGGATGGTCACCGAGCTTAAACCTAAGCTTCTGTCCTTCCATAACTAGTATAGTGTAGATCTACGTATAGCCTACAAGTATTCATAACTAGTATAGTGTAGATCCACGTATAGCCAAGTAATCATGGTATAGTGATGGCTGAGAGAGTCCAAGCACAAAATTACAAAAAGAAGCCGCTCAAGCATGCGAAGAAAGCCGGCCTTACCTTTCCTTTCCTTTAGGCGCTTAAAGCAGCAACATAGAGAATACCTTGACCTGTTCACCGGGACATAGGAATTGACATGTGCCGAGAGAGCTCTCCCACGGATTAAGGAATCCGCAAAGGCTAATGCCATAAGACGAGCATAAATTTCATTGCATTGATATTTGATATAAAACAAACAAATAAATAGAATAACTACAAAAGTAATAAATAGAAATAAATAAATAAATAAATAGTGGATTCCATCGTTTGTGTGGTTAACTTATTTCTGAAATGATGATGTCTTCACTATACTCTTTTAATTAATCAATACTACTTGTGCAGTTCACACTCTTTATCTCTACTCTTACAATATTAACAAAAAATTTTATTAGTTTTTTTTTCTTCTTCTTTTAATCCATAGAAAGATTGAATACAACGATATACAGTGATGGTATTTCATTTTTTAAATTTGTTGGGTAGCTGACTCTATTAATTCGTTCATTTATTTTAAAAGTAAAATCTTTTTTTTTTTAATAAAAAATGCAATTTTTCCCATTTAATAGATAACCAGTTGTTATTACTAGAGTTTTCTCTAAAAGTTAATTGATTAGATTTGCATCAATATAAACCATAGATTCACAAATAGTTTTCTTTACCCTACCTGACACTAGGAGAGTGATCGCCCCCTACGTATAGCCAACAAATAATCATCGTATAGTGATCACTGAACCTCATCGTGAAAAACATTAACTTCAAACTCGTCTTCTTACTCAAATTCTACGAAGAAACTTTCAGTTTCATGTAGGAATGTTTGATGTGATAAGTAGGAGATGACGAAAATGATCTCGAGACACTTAGGCATATCCTAAAAAATATTCAACCTAAGCTTCTGATTGATTTGGAAATTTTCAATTTCATGAATTGGTGGATTTATTACCTCTGTTGTGATTGGGGGCGTTCTTAAGGTTTGGGAAGTGTTTGTAAGCAAAAGAACCGGGAAGAATTGCGAATCCATGGATGATGACAATGTCTTACAAGCTTGTTTGACCTTTTCTGATAATGTTTTTTTTTTCTAAAATGAAAATCGTTATTGTCGAAATAAAGAAAAAAAGTAACATCATATGAATTATTTTTAGATTCATGCAATTTTTATATTATTTGTTAGTTTGCAATTCTAAAGATATAATTTTATTAAAAAATGGATGCAATTGTATTAAGAATCGTATCAATTTTTAGAAGATGATATATGAATCATAAAAGATGAAAATATAAATTAGAGTAGTTTTATATGAGTTCTGATTTATTATATGGTTTTGGGGACAACGCGTGCTCGTGCTCGAACTTGGGTTCTTGCTTTGCTTTGAATAGTCGATTCGGTTTCGGATTTTCTTACGGACACGGCTCTGTTCCAATTTCGATTTCTCCCACGGATTATTTTCGGTGAGATTTCCGATTACAGAATTCTATCGTCCGGGAGGTGGCGGCAAAATGGCGACGGAGGCGGTTCCGATGGATGAGAAGGCCAAGAGGATGAGAGATCTGTTGTCGAGCTTCTACGCCCCAGATCCTTCCTTGTCGACCAGTGGCTCCTCAATGCAGGCCTCATTCGACAACATCAACAGCACTTCCTTCAATGCCGATCAGTATATGGATCTACTGGTTAGTCATATTTGCTTCCCGTAAGATCATGAATCCACGAATCCGAGTTACCCAGATCGTTAACGCAATCAATTTGGTTGGTAGTTAGTCCGGCGAGGTTTTTTTGATGAAGCCTGATTTGATAAATGCTCGGGAAATTCCAGTTTACATGATTCGTTTTGGGTGGTGTATGCGTAGATTAAACTAGATTAGCTCATTTAAGTAGACCGATGCTGGAGCCTATGACGATAATTGTATAGAATTGTACTCTTCACATGAAGTTTACATTGCAAAAGATCTTCTGATCGGGTGTCCAAAAGTGGATTCATATGTTTAACCCTAGAATTTTGTTCCTTTAATTGGTTTTCTAGTTGTTTCCCTTATGTTAGATCAGGGGATTTTTTCAGATGTGTTTAAATATCCAAACACTGCCTACAATATTTTATAGTTCCTCAACAGTTTGATAAATTGATACTAGAAAAGAATTACCGGCAGCGTCGTTCTTGAAGGGGGTTTTTGGGGTTTCGGTGGAATTTTCCAGCGTTGTAACATGATGGTTTATGGTGAGTTTATCGTTTTGTGCAGATTAATAAGTCGAATCTCGAAGGTCTTTTGCAAAGGCATGTTCAAATGGCTGCTGAGATTAAAAATCTCGACACAGACTTGCAAATGCTAGTGTATGAGAATTACAACAAATTTATTAGTGCAACAGATACAATCAAAAGGTACTAGTTCTGATTCCTAGATCGTAGTTGGATCTTGATCTTGTGATTACTTTTGGCATCGTATGTTATTAGTATCTTTCAGGGATCTGCATATAATTAAGAATGTTCCCTCTTGACCTGTTAGGATGAAGAGTAATATCTTGGGGATGGAAGGCAATATGGACCAGCTTCTTCAGAAGGTGTGCTAAAGGAATTGAATAACATGTTGATCTTGGTTTCCCTTTATGGATTATATTTACCAACCCAGAAGATGATCCCCAATTTGATTCCTGCAGATAATGTCAGTACAATCAAGAAGTGATGGGGTCAACACTTCTCTGTTCGAAAAGAGAGAACATATTGAGAAACTGCACCGGACACGCAATCTTCTTCGTAAAGTTCAGGTGTGGTACAGATTGTAGTTAGCTCTGTAGCTTATATTGTTACTTTTCTATATGAATTACTTTGCTGTATACCGTTGTTGCCTTTTTATTTATGGTCTCAATGTGCTGTTCGATATTGAGAATTTAAACAAATTTCTGTTTTCCAAAAAGAGCAGTTCATCTACGATTTACCTGCAAGACTTCAAAAGTGCATCAAATCAGAAGCCTATGCTGATGCTGTCAGGTTTTATACGGGAGCAATGCCAATTTTCAAGGTTGTATATCTGTCTTCAGATGACTTGCTCATTTATTTTCCTGTCATCCTTGTCTCCTTTTAATGCTATTGAGGCTCTTTCTCTTCGAACATACACATAGATTTGCTTAACGAATTGGATTTCTTCTTAAAGGTATATGGTGAGACATCTTTCCAAGATTGCAAACGAGCTTCTGAAGAAGCTATAGAAACCATCATAAAGTGCTTACAGGTGTACCTTCTCTTTCTAGTAAACCATGAGACTTCGACTAAATAGCTCTGCATACTGGATTAAATGTACAAACAAATTACTTTGCTTGTGTTTGGTATTCCTTTTTGGTTTGAGTTGTGTGGAATCTCAGTGTATGCATCCTTTCCTACAGACAAGGCTCTTTTCAGATTCACAATCCATACAATCTAGAGCTGAAGCTGCAGTGCTCCTCAAGCGGTTAGATGTCCCTGTTAGTATTTTCTCTCAGTTCAGTTCATGACCTTTTATATATGTTACATACTTTGGTGAGGACTGAAACAACTTAAGAAGTTCCCATTTCCCGTGCTCCTTTAATATATGTGAAGTAGATGTCCTTGTTTTGCTGGATAATATTACATGATTATTACTATGAGATACTTCCAATATCCGCAGGTAGATAGTTTAAAGGCCAAACTGCTGGAAAAGCTGGAACAGTCTCTTGATGATCTTCAAATAAATCCTGAAGAGGCAAGTAAACTTATGGAGCAAAATGATTCGTCTAAAAATGGAGATAGCTGTGATCCTCATTTTGCCAAAGTTCACGAGGTAAACATGAACGGCCAGCCTCATTGTGTCTCATGACCACTGTAATTAACATGTATCTTTAGCCATTTTTTCTGTAAAATTCCATCCTTCATATGTTATTTTTGTTGTCGAACATGAACCTGAAGGGTTTTTTTTTGTCTCGTTTACTTTGATAATTAATCAGGCTTAACGAGTCTGCAATTTGGACTCTTTTGGTTGCAAGTTTAAGTGACTTAACTTTTGGTTGTTCTTTGAAAAGGATGCTGTACGTGAATTCTCTGAGGCTAGTCGTGCTTACCGAGTAATCTTTCCCGACTCGGAGGAAAAGCTTTTTAAACTTGCCAGAGCCTTGACAGCAATGTAATTTACCTTGCCTTATATATAGTGACCCAATAACCGAGAATCCCTTGTAATGGCAGTGCGGATTATCTAACACTCCCTGTCATTAGGCACTTTGAGAACTTGGAGCAATATATAAAGAAACGGGTTTCTGCCGCAAATTTTCTTGGAATTTCCAGTGAGTACCGTGGTTCTCCATGTGCTTTTTTTCTCTTATTGCTGTTTTATCCCTCTGCCTTCTTCATAAAGTCTTGGACCTGTTCACCCAATTATTCTCGATATCCTTATACCCTACGTAATATCCATTGGACGTAGGAATTATATGGGCAGATGTGGTGCTTATGGACGAGGTGCTACCTGAGGCTGCTCTCTCTGATTTTGCTGCAGAGGTCACCTCTTAATTGTTCATTTGTTCTATGTGTCTTGACTTTGTTATCTTGATGATATAACTATCTATGTTTGTTTACTCGAACTCTGTCATTTCAGGCTGCCCAATCTACTTTCAAGCAGTTTGTTGTGGGGACCTTTTCTAATCTTCAACAAGATATATCAGGTTCGTTCTGTGTAACGATCTACAAGATGGATAATTCTTAGTAGGGAAAAGAGAGAAGGTATATATGCTTATATATTATTTCTAAATCTGCGAAAGTTGACACTGCCTTACTGATACTTGCTGTCACATGGCATCCTGTGAAATTATCCAAAGGGTCCAGGAATTATTTAGGCATAAAATAATGTGTTCACGGGATTTCTTCTTTGCCTGAATCTGATCTAAAAGAAGGTCTCAACATGGCAGATACTGTCCTGAAAGTAAATGTCAATGAAAAGGAAGCAGTTGAAGAAGAACCGTTGCATGCTGTCCTTGAGGCTAGTAAAAAGGCAGTGCTTCAAGGCAGCATGGCCTTACTGCAGGCAAAGCACATTTCCTCTTTCTCTACATTCTTATAAACTCATAGTATTGGTGTCATTTCCTTTCTCTATATAACTTTTTTCCTCCTCAATTATCCATCCATGACTATATCGTTTCAGGATTTCAGTCAACTTCTTCGTGAAAACACAGAAATATTTGTCAAGATGAGGGATTTAATCATTGGATGGGTTCAAGAGGGATTTCAAAACTTCTTCCGGTCACTTGAAGTTCACTTTCTAGTGCTTTCGGGAAAGACTAGCTCACCAAATGTGGCTGAAGGTCTGGCAGAGGGAAAACTGGGTGACAAAGTTCATGCATCTCTCATCCTTGTGCTGGCTCAACTCTCTGTTTATATCGAACAAATGGTTATCCCAAGAATCACAGAGGTTTGGAAATTTATATCAATCCAATATATTTCTTAAATTAGTTGGTGAAACTTACAATGGCTCATGCTATTCAGGAAATAGCTGCTTCCTTCTCTGGTGGAGGCACCCAAGGATTTGAGAATGGGCCTGCTTTTATACCTGGAGAACTTTGTCGGGTCTTCCACTCAGCGAGTGAGAAGCTTCTCCAGCATGTATGAGTTGTGTTCTACGCACCTTCCTTACATTCATAACATGGCTCTTTTAAGGATGTTTCCTAAAATTACAATATGTTGACTTAAACAAATCTTTTTCCTTTCAGTATATAAATACAAGAACGCAGAGGATATCAGTTCTCCTTAGAAAGAGGTTCAAGACACCGAACTGGGTCAAGGTATTTCACGCGTTAAAATTTCCGTTCTGTTTGGAACCTTTTAGCGGTTCTTATTTTCGAAAACTATTCTGCAGCACAAAGAACCACGAGAAGTTCATATGTTTGTGGATTTGTTTCTTCAAGAGGTTTGTCTACCGCTCTCTGTTGTATCTTCACAATCTTATCCCTTGTTCTTTTCAAGCATGGAACAATGTAAGGGAAAGAAATGCATAAACTGACATTGGAATGTCTGCCTGCATAGTTGGAAGCAGTTGAAAAAGAGGTGAAGCAAGTTTTACCTCAAGGGTCATTCCGTAAACATCAAAGGTCAGACAGCAACGGAAGTAACACTACGGCGTCATCACGAAGCAATCCCTTACAGAACGATAGGATGACACGCTCCAATTCGCAAAGGGCTCGAAGCCAATTGTTCGAGACACATCTAGCAAAACTTTTCAAGCAGAAAGTAGAGATATTCACCAAGATTGAATTTACTCAGGTAAGAACAGCTTCCTTTTAACAGAAATAAAGAAGGGAAAGACTATGACCTAGATCTGATTGTTTTCCTTGTGATGAAATTCCAGGAATCGGTTGTCACGACAATAGTCAAACTCAGTCTCAAGAGTTTGCAAGAAAACGTCAGGCTCCAAACATTTAACAGAAGTGGGTTTCAGCAAATTCAACTAGACATTCAGTTCCTAAGAACTCCTTTGAAGGAAACAATAGAAGACAAAGCTGCCGTAGACTTTTTGCTCGACGAGGTAATCCTCCAATGGAATTCCTTCTCTCTTCCAGTAGAGAATATGTACGGAAGACTAACGATCCCGTTGTTGCTGTCGAGCAGGTCATCGTTGCAGCTTCAGAACGGTGCCTTGATGCAATTCCATTGGAGCCACCAATCTTGGACAAACTCATTCAAGCTAAGTTGGCTAAATCCAAAGAGCAGTCTTCGGTTTCCTCATAGGCCTCTTTGTTCATGTACTATTATTGCTTCCCCATATTATCGTAATTCCACACTATCCATCCATCATGTATTGGCATTGACAAGTACAATGGATTACTTTTTCACTATTTTCTGAGCAATGTTTAGAGGCATATACAAAGAACCCAACAAGCATCTTAGTTTGCTTTTTGGATTCTCGTAATACCGCTCTTTTTTCGTTTTTATATTTTATTTGCTTCTATGTCAAACAAAGTGGCTGTAGTTTAGTGGTTAGAATTCCACGTTGTGGCCGTGGAGACCTGGGCTCGAATCCCAGCAGCCACATACGAAACTTTCTTTTTATTTATAGTTTTCAAAAGGGCATTTCTGACTTTTCACAGGGACGTCCAGCGTCCCCGCCCTACTTGTCACCTTCCTTCTAAGTTTCCCGCCCAAACTCATGTTTTATCTCAACATTTTGCCGCCAAATTTCATTTTCACTTGATTTTGCCTGTATTCTCTGCGACTCTCTCTCTCTCTCTCTCTCTCCCGCTGCAAACCGAAGCATAACCATGAAGGATCTGGACTTCGACGCAGACAAGGGTAAATCTCTCCTTCTCTTGATCCCTTTTTTGGTACAAACTTGTCACCTTATTTTTTTGCTGTATGATTTTTCTTTCCCTTCCGCAGCTCTTGCCAAGGAATTTCTGTCCAACTTCGCCGACGCTAATGGCAGATCCAAGTACATGGAAATCCTCGTGAGTCTTCGCCTAACCTTCTCTTACGATTCATTTTGTTCATGCCTTCTGTTTCTAGGGTTTGCCTAGTGTATGTTCGGCCAATCCGAGTAAATTTTGAACCGTCGCGATTAATCCTCTTTGTTGCGGATTTTTCATTTTCCTTTTCTTCGATACGGTTTCTGGGAAAATTTCATGGAACTGGCTAAAACCTCTCGTCTCTCTCTAATCTTTTTACATACAAATTGTTAGATTGTTTTGGAGCTACACAGTTAATCCCTATCCTTTTTCCCCTTTGTTACTGTAGCAAGAAGTCGCAAATCGGAAGATTCGAGCGATTCAGATCGATCTCGAGGACCTTTTCAATGTGAGTTAATTCTCTCTCTACCCGTCTGACTTGTTACAAAACGTAAGTGGACTTACTCGTTTATTTGCTTTTGCAGTACAAGGATTACGATGATGAGTTTGTCAGACGGTTAACTGAAAATACCCGCCGTTATGTCTCTATTTTCTCCTCTGCTATCGACGAGCTGATGCCAGAGCCCACAGAGGCATTCCCAGATGATGATCATGATATACTGATGACACAAAGAGCAGAGGATGCTACTGATAACCCCGATGTATCTGATCGGAATCAGCAAATTCCTGCAGAGATAAAACGGTTCTAGTAAGTTGTGACAGATTGTATTTTACTAATGGTTTGGCTCGTGTCCTTTTGAAGCTTAATTCGATGATCTAGTCTATCTGAGCGAGTTAGTCTTCACCATTTATGGAGCACTGACTAAAATATTTGTTTGCTCTCTGAAATTGCAATGAAGTTTGGGTACCTCTTTCAGCGGATTGCTAATGACTTTGCCTTGATTCAGCGAGGTTCATTTCAAAGCTCCTTCAAAGGGTCGGCCATTTACCATCAGGGAGGTTAAGGCATCACATATCGGGCAGCTTGTAAGGATATCTGGCATTGTGACTCGCTGTTCAGATGTAAAGCCACTGATGTCAGTTGCTGTTTACACTTGTGAAGACTGTGGCCATGAAATTTACCAGGTATCTAAGTAACTCGCCTACGAGAACATTGTTTCCTCTTTTATCCTTTATAGCTACTAACCTTGCTTTTCATTCTGTTGTGTGCCAAATCAGGAAGTAACCTCTAGAGTCTTCATGCCATTGTTTAAGTGCCCTTCTAGACGTTGCCAACTTAACAAAAAAGATGGAAATCCTATTCTTCAGCTCAGAGCATCAAAGTTTTTGAAGTTTCAAGAGGTTCTATTCGGTTTGACGAGTTGATTATTTGAGTACGCTAACTCTAGATTCTCTAATCAATAAAATCAATATATTGCAGGCCAAGATTCAAGAGTTGGCTGAACATGTCCCTAAAGGTCATATTCCACGGTCAATGACTGTTCATTTCAGAGGCGAGCTGACGAGAAAGGTACTATTAGATCTTAGCGGAAAAAATATCAGACTTGCGTGTCTCTAGAGAACCTTAGGCTGGATTGCCAGGGTTTAGCCAAACGATATTTATTAGTCTGCTTAAGAGCATAATTTGTTTAGTGATTAAACAAGAAAATTCTTCAATATAATCTGTGATGGATTATCATTAGCCATGCTGGAGTTCAATCAACTCCCGATTAAACAGCAATGATGTACAAAGGAATAATTAGGCTGCTCATTTCGTTAGATATAAAGTAAATGACTTCTATTGTAGTTTCTTGTCAAGTTTTTACCTGTACCTGCATTCAGGGTTTACCTTTTCCATTGCTTTTTTAGTCTAACTATATCAGTAGGTATAACTCCATGTCGTGTGACTGAACTAAGTTTTCACAAACTTTCAAAACCATGCAGGTAGCACCAGGTGATGTTGTTGAATTATCAGGCATTTTCCTTCCCATTCCTTACACTGGATTTAGAGCACTCCGAGCTGGCTTAGTTGCAGACACATACTTGGAGGTGACATCAGTCACTCATTTTAAGAAGAAATACGAGGAGTAAGCCACTGCCACACTCTTGCTTTTCAAAATTCTTGGAGTTTTCACCTCGTCTATGTTTTGTCACTGCGACAATTTGTTTACACATATATCAGCAAGCATCATACTATGTTACAGATATGAACTCCTGAAAGATGAGGAAGAACAGATTGCACGTCTAGCTGAGGATGGTGACATTTATAACAAGTTAGCACGATCTCTGGCCCCAGAGATTTATGGACATGAAGATATTAAGAAAGCATTGCTTCTCCTTCTTGTGGGTGCTCCACACAGAAAGCTGAAGGATGGGATGAAGGTGAAGTCTCTTGTACACAATTTCTGCTTTGCTCGTTTTCTCCATGCAGTCTCAACCATTCATGACACGAAAATTTATGCATTTAAAGCCTAAGGTTGGGATGGAAGTGAAGTGTCGTGTAATGTGTGCTTTTAAAGCTCTGTATCTTTTACTCATTAGTCTTATTCTCAAAGCTCCAGCTTTAATATTTTGCCTCCCCTTGTTCCAGATATCAATAGTCTGTACACTGAGTTAGGAGTTTACATTCCATGCTATCTGCGCAGATGTTTAGCTATAAATAAATTGATTTTTTTTTATAATTTAACTACAGATTAGAGGAGATTTGCATATATGTCTGATGGGTGATCCTGGTGTTGCAAAAAGTCAACTTCTCAAGCACATTATTAACGTAGCTCCTAGGGGGGTCTACACAACCGGCAAAGGTAGCAGTGGGGTTGGTCTGACTGCGGCGGTTCAAAGAGATCCAGTGACAAATGAGATGGTTCTAGAAGGAGGAGCACTGGTAGGGACAATAACTTTTCACTTGAATTTCTTGGAATGTTAAAACTGTGCTTGCACGAGTTGGTAAGAGCATTGTGGATGCACTATCCAGGTTCTGTGGATATTTATTTCTTATCCTTTAAGATGACAGTTATGTGAATATAACTATCATCCATTAATGTGTCTTCTGTTTGATGTCTCTTAGCTAGAATCGGAAGTTTTAATCTTTAAAAATATCAATGATCCAGAGACTAAATGGGAATTCTTTCTCAGGTGCTGGCTGACATGGGTATTTGTGCAATCGATGAGTTTGACAAGATGGATGAATCAGACCGTACAGCTATTCATGAGGTCATGGAGCAGCAAACTGTCAGCATTGCTAAGGCTGGGATTACTACATCTCTGAACGCAAGAACGGCCGTTCTTGCTGCAGCTAATCCAGCATGGTAAGTTACCGTCATGATACATGTCTTGTGAAGAGTGTGGAATCAATGTCATTATCAGATGGCTGAATAACGTTTCGTTCTTGGTCTATGAAGGGGGAGATACGACTTGCGGAGAACTCCAGCTGAAAACATAAATCTTCCACCAGCCCTTCTATCAAGATTTGATCTTCTATGGCTAATCTTAGATCGAGCTGATATGGACAGTGACCTTGAAATGGCTAGGCATGTGGTTTATGTGCACCAGAATAAGGAATCACCTGCCCTTGGATTCGCTCCTCTTGAACCTTCTATTCTCCGGTAATATTCTCACCCGTGATGAATGTTATAGCAACGTATTCCAAGAAAAGAGTCATGTTAGATTGCGAGCTTCTTAAGCCTAGAGATACTAAACACAAACTGAGTAATAATACTACTGGACATTATTTCTCGGCTGTAGGGCATACATTTCAGCTGCGAGGAGGTTGTCCCCTTATGTCCCAAGGGAATTGGAGGAATATATCGCGACAGCTTATTCCAGCATCAGGCAAGAAGAAGCCAAATCAAATAGTCCACATTCGTACACAACCGTCAGGACTCTGCTCAGCATTCTTCGTATATCCGCAGTAAGTTTCCGAATCATAATGCAAAATCTTGTTTCTCGTAGAGTAAGAGAGGAGTGGCGATCATTGAGTTGTTGTATGTGCTGTGAAGGCGCTAGCAAGGTTGAGATTCTCGGAAGGCGTGGCACAGAGTGATGTGGATGAGGCGCTGAGGCTAATGCAGATGTCAAAGATATCACTGTACGCAGATGAGCGGCAGAAAGCAGGACTGGATGCCATTTCAGACATTTACTCCATCATAAGAGATGAAGCAGCGAGGGGGAACAGAACGCATGTAAGCTACGGGAATGCAGTCAACTGGATCTCCAGAAAGGTACAAGGAATAATACGAAAATTCATTCGCTTCCTTTCTTTTTTTTTTTGTATTGGTAAAGAAGGGATGCGTGACTTTGAGATCTCCGATTATAAAAAAACTGCTGCAGGGTTACAGCGAGGCACAGCTGAAGGAATGCTTGGAGGAATATGCAGCTTTGAATGTGTGGCAGATTGATCCTCACACCTTTGACATCCGTTTCATCTGATCCATCTTTTTTATTATTCCCATCATCCATCATCCATCTCCTTCTAGGGTTGTCAGACTTTATCAATGTAATGTGTACATCGACACACCCAGTAGCTATGCTGCGTGCTCTACTCTCAAACTCTCTTCTTTTGCTTTTGTATTCCATTCTTTTTTTATGTTTTTATTTATGAAAAAAGGTCTAGAACTATTTTGTTATTGTTGAATTATTGTTATTATTTTCGGCTGTGCAAGAGAATTTCGCAACTCATGTCTCGAGGACCACAAGCATTGAACGGATGCTCCATGGATCCGTTATATAATATATAAATATAAATATATATATGAAAGGAACCCCTCCTCCCCCAATGATAATAAATGAAAAAGAAAAGGGATATAAATAAAGAGCATTTGTTAAGGAGTCGTGTTCAGACGTCGAACCAAATGTCGATGTTGATCATCCTCCTCATCGTCTTCTTCGTCAGAACTGGACGCGTCATCTTCAGATTCCTTTCAAACCCAAAAAAAGTCAAAATCAACACACAAGTCTCGGGGTTTAATTAATTATAGAGGTATCGATACATGTGGATTTTAATCTTCGTTTGACGTCAAAGGTTTGAAAGATCTCTCAGGCGATATATACACTAATAACGCAATTTTGCTGGACTAATACGTATACGCATATTAGCACGTGAAATTAAGCTATGGTCCATCACAATATATTCAAGATGCACATGTGTTATCATGTATGGCATGGTAGCATACGTGATATTCAAGATGCACATGTGTTATCATGTATGACATGGTACATACGTGATATTCAAGATGCACCTGTGTTATCATGTATGTACGATATCATGATCCAACTTGTGATGACATGGTAGCTTACGTGATATTGATGTCGGAGACTCTTCTGAACAGCTGCAATTGTCCGAATAATGATGAACATCGGCAATAGTATGCCAATTGCCTTCAGTACTAGCACCTGTGTTTGCGTTTTATTCATTACCCCATCAAATTATAACCTTTTTCCATGTCTTTCTCTAGTAATAACTACGCATAATTGGATCACAAGGAAATACATACCGTGAGAACTGTGAAAGGATACTCTTCGACTCCATATATCACATCGAACGCATGCTTCATCAGCAATACCACCGAAGACTGCATCGTTTTCCATCCATTTGTTAAAACATAATTATCATCAAATACCGACTAAATTCGCATTCCTAAAACAGTATAGAAAACGAATAGAGGCAGAAAAGTATTGGTTTGGCCAAATAACAATTAGGTATGGGTTTAACAATAATGGTTAAAAGGCTGCCAACAAGATGATCGGATGTTGCCATCCAACACCCATTTACCCGTTTATCCATTTTCCC
>CM071867.1:24742840-24768438 GCA_036759665.1 Gynandropsis gynandra
TTCCCTACATGAAGCTACTGCTTTTATAGGTGACAATATATATTCCTCTCTGAGATCGAATCCCAGCCGTCCAAATATTTTATAAGCCTATATGATCACCAACTTTAACCAATTGCTCGCTTCTCCATTCATCCACTTAATCAAGTAATTTAAAGTAATTGGTCTCGATTGGATACTCAATTCATAATAGGGTTGAACAATTTTCTATATCACCATATGATATGTGACATGTAAGAAAATAACTAAGATGAAGATTTGGGCAAAAAGGTGGAACCGTAGTGGTTGCCACTTCTATTTCAGAGTTTCCTAAGGATGATTTTCTTCCTCTCATAATTGCTTTTTCTAACTAATTTTTTTATTGTTTGATAATTAATAATTACTTTGTAGCCAAAACGTTGGTATGTCCACCCACATCCCATTATTATAAGAACCACCAATACATATAATATATAACTAGGTCATGATCAGATAACTCATATTCTCAGTTCATAGTTGTAGACAAAAACTTAATAATTCGCGAGTTTTTTATTCATATCCCACAACATCAAATTTTAAACAAAACAATTTATTTGTCTTCATACATGCAAAGATAATATAATACTAAAACTAGGTTATCGTTGTTATTCCCATCTTATTTTTCTTCCTTATTTATTATAAACAAACTGTAAAAATCTCAATAATTTTTTTGTACTGTAATAATAAATGGGGTTTGCATTTCACGGAGTAAAGAGTCTAAAGCGGTGATAAAGACTCTGGAATTTAGAAATTTCACCCAAAATAATTAGGCAAAAATCCGTTATAATAGATAAAAGAAAAATAAGAGGACTCACAATGAGAAGCAAGGATCGGCAACAAAAAACGCATCTATCAGCAGCAGCAGAATTACACTCTGGAGAATCGACTATTTCTCTTCTACTTCTTCTCCTTCCGTTTTCTCTCCTCGGGATTTGCAAGCTATCTCTGTTCAATATCAGAGTAATTTGAAATTGCAAAGACATATCATTAACTGATTCAGATTCTAACTCAAATTCAATGTATTTAATACCATTGAAGTTTAGTCAAACTTTAATTTAAATATAAAAAACAAACAAACAAGTACCTGATTGTGACTGCGGCTTCGACGAACCGGGATTGTTTAGGAATTGCAGTGAAACCAGGCCTGTATTCCTGCAGGAAGAATTGTATTCTTGAAAGATTAAGTTCCATTTCCACAGACAATTCACCAAAATCTTGAACAACTCGTGAGATTGTACAACTAAAGTCCTCCAAATTTTGTGGGTCCCACGAGAAATCATATTAAAATTGTTTTGATTTATATCAATTTGGGACAGAACGAAAACGGGAACCGAGGATCAGAACAGCAACTTATGAATTACGAAGATCGAAATTTCAGTTTTGTTTCGCTATGGAACGAAACCGGGGAGTATGTGGAAGGCTTATCAAGAAGAAAAAAAAAGAGGAGGAAAATAGTCTATGGATTAGAGAATTGACAGGAGAAATAGTGACATAAACCAGATGCGATAAGCAGTTCATTTTATTTTTGGAAATTAAAATTTAATAAACAGAGGAAATATTGTTATCCGGAAGCAGCGAAGCATACATCACAAAATCAAAAACCAAATCCTCCGAAAAGTATTCTTCGCAAATATTTCTATATTTCCGAGATATTTTAATTGAGTTTTGGAAAACAACGAACGAATTTTTAGGGAAAAAATCAAAAATTTGTCCATCGACGATGAGAGGCAAACCTGAAGACAGATTTCACAAGTCGTGTTTCCTTTCTCGTCGCACCATCTTTGTATGCAATCTCTGTGAGCGAACTGGGACGAACCAAACGAATAAAATATCCATCAGATTCATTATTCGGTTTTCAATCATCGGAAAAAAGAAATTCCAGAACGCGATTAGGAGAAGGAAAGGTCGTATCGATTCCATGGAAAAAAAAGCTTCGATCAAAATCGCTCTTGTCTCTTATCCTTCTTACCTTAACCGTTCCGGAGCAAGCGCATGGAGCTTCGAAGGAGCTTTCCGCTTCTTCTTCGTGGCAGATTCTGCAACGCCAAATCCTAGAATCCAATCCCGCTTCGTCGATGAACAACACCACGTCTCCCATCTCTCTCTCTCTCTCTCTCGTTTGAATTTCGCAAAAGTGCTTCAGGGCTCTGTTTTTCAAAACTTTCCTCTGCTTTTATTTCGGTAACTCACCAAGAGACTGCACACTTTTAAACGCTCGCAAGAAATGGGATGTCGAATTCCGGTTTTACCCTTTCATAAGCATGTTTATTCAAATTTTTAAATACGACATTCCTCTTTTTTTCATTTTTTTATTTCGGATATGTGTTCTTTTAAAATGGACTCGCCTCTCTCTTGATACAATTATTCTCTCGTATATCATATTTTTTTGCAATTAAAAATAAAACCATCATATTATTTACAAACCTACTATATTTCGAAAACTTGACTAGTTGACTTATGTATAACATATATAAGTATAAGTTAAAAATAAAAGTACATGGCAACCTTAAATTAATTGCCATGTACATATGTATGTATATATATATATTATACTCACACAAAACACTCCAAAACATATATATTAATTGACGTCTTCAAATTTTTATTGTTATTTTGAAAATAAAATGTATTTTAATCGAATATTATAAAACACTAAATTTATCTACAAAATAAATGTATATATAGATAATATCGTAATTTTGATAAGTTAAGTAATAAACAATATTATTGAGAAAAATAAGTAAAACGCGGTTTTATGAAAGCTGGAACAAAAGGGTCTTCCTGCCCAATCAATCATTACATCAGACAGGTCAAGCCCTTACACCGTCGTCACTTTGTATTCGTTTTATATAAACCTTATTCACTTCCTAACTATATATATATATATCCCCTCCCCGATAAATTAAATTATATTTTTCTTCTATTATATATACCATAAGACAATTTAACTAATTAAAGTAATAATACATTGTATCACGACCCAGTCTTCTTTTAGACTAATAGTCCATTACTTGAACCCAATTTCAAAAATAATTAATACATTTCCTTAATCTTCGTAATTTAATTAGTGAAAATACATTTATTACTTCTTATTTAGTAAATTATAATTCAGATAATTTTTCACGTGAATATCCAGAATATGAAGATTTTATTTTATTCAGATAAGTAACAACTAGGAACTCCTTTCTTACTATTTTTTTCTTAAAAATTTCAATATATAATAAAATACTGATTTTCATATCTAGTGCTATTAGCATTGATTTATTTTATTAATGATTTAAATCCAATTGTATCCAAAATTATATTGTTCTATATTTTGTTAATTATTTGAATATTTATGGTGAATAAATAAACGTAGAAATTCATTTAAAATAATAATAATAAATAAATAAAAAGTCGTTTTTTTGTCTTTCCAACAAAAGTAGCTATGATGGCTTACCAACGGTCGTCTGGCCAGCTGCTGAGTACCAGAAATTTAAATTAATGGATCTCCACCTCTAGCCAATATTATCAGTCTACCAAATTGCGACAAAATTCAAGTTATATTCTTCTCGCCGAATATATATATATATATATATATATATATATATATATATAATTATTTAACGTGGTTCCTATATCTACGTATTTCTGAATTTAAATATTCCAAAGCGTTGGCTCTTAAAATATCAGATTATGTGAAATATTCATGTGAAGGTAACATTTTTTGTAAGTAAATAAGTTTCTATTAAAATATCATTATAAACCACTAAATTATGCTAATTAATAATCACATAGAATCATCTTACATATTTGTTATTTAATAAAATTATATACATATATTAATGAGTGATATATTTATTTTCGGTAATCGATGATAATTACATATCAAACAATATTGTCATCTATCAATTTTTGTTTAGATATGTTTGTAAGATCTTTATCCAATTTGTGTACTTTCAATTTTTTTTTCAAATACGGATACAAGATAACAAATTTCGAACCCAATTTTATATATCCGTTTATTATATTTTAAAGATAAAAGCAACAAAAACTTTATCACAATAGAAAAAATGGAAAATTAGCATATTTGATTAGATATTATGATAATTTGATAAGATTATATATTCATACACTGTTTAACTCGATGATTATTAGCTTTTTGCTGTTTTCGGTCTCTTGGACGCTGACATTTGTGCTTATCCTCTTCTCCAATCTTATCTTTTTATACGTAGGAATTTTGGTGTCTTTTTCAATTATAAGGAAACATCAATATTTATTTAGAGATAAATCCAGATTCTTCTTCTTCTTCTTCTTCTTATTATTATTATTATTATTATTATTATTATTATTATTATTATTATTATTATTATTATTATTATTATTATTATTATTATTATTATTATTATTATTATTGTTGATTCCTTAACTTAAATATTTGAGGCCCAAATCCTCTCCAGATATTCAGCTGGCGGCACATTAGATAAAAAATATAAAATAATTGTCATATATATATATATATATAAATTGCTAATTATTGGGTCGGACGTCTCGCTGATTTATTTGGAAATTATTTTTAATTTCCTCATTCATTGGCATAAAAAATTGTGTACACTACATCAATATATTAATTTTTATAAATTTGATGATATAAAAAATTACTATTTTATTTATAAATAAATGTAATAATAAAATATTAAATGCATATGCGGACGAGATAGATTTTGCCGTGCGATTCACATAATGGAAAAAAATTGTTTTCTTTATTTGGCTTATTGATATCTTTTGTAGTAAATAAAATTTCGATTAGATATATACATTATACCTATTACTGCTCCTTCTATTTTAGATTTATTTTTTTAGAAAATTGGATATAGCGTATAATTATGAAATTTCTGATAAATTATGATATAGTATATATACATACAGTTTTGTGATCGAAATACAATGACTATCTGTTGATGGATGAAAAAGTTTGGAGGATTATAACGTCAAAATGAATACTGTTCATTTTACATTTTTTTAAAAAAGATAAAGATTAAGATGAAAAACGAAATGAAAAGAAAAAGAAAATGTCTGCAAGATATATTTCATAGATATAACAAACAATTATTGTAAATTTAAATAGTAAATAGGAACAAAATAAATAGAAAAGTAAATAAAATGTGTGATACATAAAGAATGTAGAATTATGAAATAAACTAAATAATAACGTGGAACGGTCCCTCGTTAATATTGAAAAAGTCAGCAAATCCAAATGAGGGTTCGGATGAGAAAGTAAGACTCAGCCATGACATGGCTTTGACCGTTAACAAAGTCAAACATGATCACTCATTATTAACATGAACATCATATATTCACTTACATCCAAAACTAGTGAGAATATCAGAAATGTCCTTTTAGGCTAAAACACTTCAAAATTATCCTTCTAAATCTGATGAAAAAAATTGGAAAAAAGACATATGTATCCTTATGTTTTGTTAATGAAAATACATACGAAAGAGGGAAAGACAAATTTGAGAGGAGCGAAAACAAAAATTGAGAGGAAGGAAACAAAGTTGAGAGCTATTTCCTTTCATTTTTGAGCGATTTCCTTCCATTTTCGAGCGATTTCTTTCCATTTTTTAGCGATTTCTTTCCATTTTCGAGCGATTTCCTTCCACTTTGAGCGTTTTGCAGTAAATTTCGAACGATTTCCAGTAAATTTCGAGCGTTTTGCAGCAAATTTCAGTGATTTTCAACAATTTACATAAGCTATAGCTATTGTTCGATGATTTTTGGCGATTACGGCGATTTGTAGGTGATTTCCAGCGATTTCGACTGTTTTCCGACGATTTCTTTCCGGCAACGGACTGGATCGCAAGGTCGGACAGGGTCGCTGGATCGCAGAGTCAAACTGGATCGATGGGTCGGACTGGATTGTTGGGTCGCAGAGTCACAAAGTCGCACTGAGTCATTGAGTCGCAGGATCAAACTGGATAACAGGGCCGTAAAAAGTATTTTGGAAATTTTAACATTTATAAGGTATTTTTGAAGCGATTTTTTTTTCGGAAAAGGTATTTTTGAATTTTTTTAACCATACGAGATTATTTTTGAATTTAGACCCCAAAACTACATTTCTCTCTTTCAACAACAAAAAAAAAGGTTAAAATGCGGGGTGTTATCTGCATATATTAAAGTATAGGGCTCAATTAACAAACAAACAGAACAACGGACATCAACAGAATCTGAACTGCGTGCCGTTTTTACTAACACGACGACCCTGAGGACACAGAGGTTTCTTTGACATTTCCACCAGAGAGAGAGGGGTAAAACGGGAAAGGGAGAAATATAACCCCTCTTTCATCTTCGAAGCTCTGCGAATAATATCCCGAATTGACGATATTCGCTGCCCTTGGATTTGCGATCGGATTGGGATTTGTGATGAGAAGATATGTTCTTGGTCGATTGGTTCTACGGCGTGCTCGCTTCTCTTGGGCTGTGGCAGAAGGATGCGAAGATCCTGTTTCTGGGTCTCGACAATGCCGGTAAAACCACCCTGCTTCACATGTTGAAGGACGAGGTTTGCTCTCGCTTTCTATTTGCTTATTCTGTTACGAAATTCTTCCATTCCGTTCTAGGTTCAGTTATTGAGTCGATCTAGTTCATCTTCACTCGATTGCTTTCTGATTCCGGTGTATCGCTTCGCTTAGATAGATTCCAAACGAGCTCCTAGACCTATTCAATGTCTGATTGAGTATAGATTTGTAATTAGGGTGATTGATCACATTCTGAGCAGATGCTGATTCTGATTAGAAGTTTTCGTGCTTTATGTTTGTTTTGGTTTTGATCACTTGCACATCTTAGCTCTACGGATGATTGTGCATCAAGTTGATCTTTAGAAGATGAACATACCTTATAGCTTGATGTGCTTATTATATATGTTGAACAAAAATATAAGCACTGAGAAGAAGTAGGTGATTTCAACTGAACCAGCTGAATTGGTTAACAGAGATTGGTGCAGCATCAACCGACGCAGCATCCAACATCTGAAGAACTTAGCATCGGTAAAATCAAGTTTAAGGCTTTTGACTTGGGCGGTCATCAGATTGCACGTAGGGTCTGGAAAGACTACTACGCTAAGGTGAGTCTCTTTTTGTTCGTTTCGAGAATTTGGGTTTTGTTTTGTTTAGTTTAACATGTTTGGGGATTTACCTATTGCATCCTTGGGACGCTCCCATGTTAATTAACTGAGTATCGTCACTGATGAAATATTGTTTAACACTTTCGATCATGCTCTCAATTATTTGGTATTTTGGCAGTAGGCTATATCAAAATGGATCATACGTTTGCACTCTGGAGCTACTGTTTGTATTTTTTTTTTACCCTAGAGGATCAGGGAAGCAATTTGCTTTTATCCATCCAAGTAGAATTGAGCATGTAGCTTATCTTGCTTCAATCGCTTGCCATTTTCTATAATTTTTATAGATCCTCTCTACATTTGTCTTTTCAAATCCAAATAGACTGAGCATGTAGCAAATTCTTATTAACACTCTATGAGCCTTAACACTTTGCATACATCAACAACTATCTGATGGAGGTTTTCTTTGGAAAAATGGAGGATGAAACCCTTTTGGCAGTCGTCTTATCAGCTCTAGCTGCTCACGGTTCTCTTCTCGATCCAATATTTCATCTTGTAGGTGGATGCTGTGGTCTACCTGGTGGATGCGTATGACAAAGAGAGGTTTGCTGAGTCCAAAAAGGAACTAGACGCGCTCCTTTCAGACGAAGCCCTAGCCAATGTCCCGTTCCTCGTTCTAGGAAACAAGATAGACATACCATATGCTGCTTCTGAGGATGAGCTTCGTTACCACCTCGGCCTCTCCAACTTCACCACGGGAAAGGGTAAGGTGAATCTAACAGATTCAAACGTGAGACCGCTCGAGGTGTTCATGTGCAGCATTGTAAGAAAGATGGGTTATGGCGAAGGCTTCAAGTGGCTGTCACAGTACATCAAGTAGAGGCCTGGTCCCAACACACATATCCTAGAAAGGTAAGCTTTTAGAATCTTGGTGTGGCTTTCATCTTTGAATGTGTATGGTTTGTAAATTGTTTGGCGTCCGTCACCCATGTGTTCCCTTTGTGACTCGATTTTATGGTATTACTTGGTTGGAACTTAACCATTTGCCCCTAACATATCTGAACCTCTAATTCAATCCAATATATTAATATTCTAATCAAGACTAATCAAATTTTGATACATTTGGTATAAATTCAATCCAAATTTTAGTCTAAAATTTTATGTATAGGATTTATATTCTGGACGATATGGAACAAAACAATTGAATGTAACCTAAGAAAAATGTATTTTTGTAACTTACACAAAATATTATAGCATGTCATTTTAATATATACGAATTTATTGTAAGATATCTTTTTCATATACTTCATATATCAATTTATAAACCGTTTGGATGTACTAACATTTTAAGAAGGTATATATACATACATATTAAAAAAATTAATCTAAATATGTATGTTTCTAGATTGTTTTTATAATCACCTGAATCATATTATTATTATATTAAGAGAAGGCAATGAATTGTAGGAGAGGAAAGAAGGAAGACATGAAAAAGCTTTTATCATGTTAGTTAAGGAGTTGCGGTTGAACGAATTTTGATTGACTTGTGATTCACGCATTACCTTTCTAAACTAACAAGTAAATATACGAAATTAAAATTGACGTAGACGCATGTTCACCGTTGGATCAAACCCCACATTAAACAGTAAGCCGTTGGATTAAGCACTTCAATCACAACAACCCCATTTTTCACTCTCTTTTTTTTCTCTTTTCCATTCTTTTCCGTAGGTGACCCCATTAAAATTTACATTCATAATCTATAACCATATCCACCACTAAAATTGTTATTTATTTATGTGTAATCAAATAAATAAATAAAGCAAGAAAGATGGAACCGTTTAACAAACTCATTCATACAAACAAAACCATTACGCATGTGTTGCCTACGTATAGACGCATTCATATATATACTGTATACATGTTTTCACATAGGCATTACCGATTAGCTACATAGAATTAAGACATAGGACCGGTATTTGATACGACGATAAGTCCAAATATGGGTAACAGCGTCGGTTCCCGACCGTTGGGCACGGCGGGAGCCGCCGGAAAAGTCGTACTCTCCGACGGCAGAGTACAAAACTTGGAAGAATCTACGACCGTAGCGGAGCTAATGCTAGAGCATCCACAACATGTCGTAGTCGAGTTCGATCCTTCGTCTATATCGTTCAACGATTGTCGCCGGAAAAGTAACGGTAAAGCCATCAAGAAAAAGTTAACTCCGTTGCCGGCGGACAAGACCCTCGAACCGGGGAAGCTATACTTGATGCTTCCCACCAAAAGGGGTAGCGCCAAAACGTTATCGACGGTGGTGGCGGCGTCGGAGGAAGTGAGGAGGATGCTGTTGAGCACCACCGCGGTTTTCAGGTCGTCTTTGAGCTACTACGAGGGGATTCTTCCTTGGTTTGCAAGGATCTATCCCTCGGCGGAGAAGGAGTCGGCCCCCGCGGTGGCGGTGGGGAGGTTGACGGAGGCGGAAGCGGATGAGGAAGAAGAGAGTATGCGGCCGGAGTATATGAGCCGGCAAATGTCGGGAAAAGGGTGGAAACCGAGTTTGGATACAATTAATGAGAAGAATGTTAAGAGGAAAATTCATCACTGGTTATCGTTTTAGCTTATAAGTTCGTTGTATTATCTCTATATTTTGGTCGTTCGAATGTGTTTTACGTTGTTGAAGAATGCATTCAAGAATCGTGCATGCATGTAATCAGTTTGACGCGTCCATCTTTCGTTTGTTTTATGTACGTTGTAAGAAAATGACGTGAACCCAAATTGCCTTTCCCAATTATCAAATGCATATGGCCACATTTACTTTCTAATAAATTAGTTTCACTTAAATTTAATCCAAAAAATTAATTTTAAAGTTTTAAGTTGTTTAATATTATAATATATATATATATACACATCAATCTTTTAGATCTATATTATAATTGTTAATATAATAAATATATAATATTCACTAGAATATTTAATTTATTTAGAATATTTAGTTTATCTAGAAGGGACTTCTATATTGTACTACATATATTTGATTATTACGTTAATGAAAAACATCCAATCATTCTCCTAATTACATGGTATTAGATGATTTTCTTTGATTCACCCTAATCTACTTGTGTTTTGCGTGCCGCCTTCTCTTGTCGACTTCCATGACCGATGCACCGATGTCGAAAAAACTTTTGGATCACCAAATATAAAGTCGCATATTTGGATTATATTCAACATGGAGGAGATGAACTATGACTCATGGTGGGATATCTTTAAAACACATTGTTCAAGTTTCGACATTTTGAGCCACATTGATGACTTCGCCCCTCTGATCGCCGCCACGTTTAACGACTGGAAGCGCGTTGACGATCTTATTAAACTCTGGATCTATGGGACCATCTCGAAACCTCCTCTCCAAGAGGTATTGCAGACCAAATCCACGCCCATACCATATGGATACGCCTTGAACGTATCTTCTATGACAACAAGGATGCTCACACGCTTCAACTCGAGAATAAGTCGTGTACAATCACCATTGGTGACCTTTTAATTCACGTCTACCAACGGATCCGTAAGATCTCCGATCTCCTCACAAAACTCGATGGTCCGATGAAAAATAAAGAACTAATCATGCACACCTTGAATGGTCTTAATGCAACATTCACTGGCATCATCAACTTGATACAACACCAAAATCCATTCCCCTCTTATGACGATGCTTGATCTAGATCTCGAGGAACAATGCTTCGCCAGAACTCATCGTCCCGACCCCACTCACCATGATCACAACTCGGCCCCACCGTTCTATTTGTCGAACCAACCAATTTTTCGTCGCTACGACCGTGCATCCTTCCTCCTATCATTACGATCGTTCACAAGGTCAAGGTAATAGAGGCAATTGTGGATATCATCGGGCTAATTCTCAATATACGTGGCAACAACAATCCTATATCTTGCACCAACAATACCGCCCACCTGGAACATGTCAGCACAACAGTCCCACATGTCCACATAGGCCACATACCTTACATAATCGACTCGTGTTTTTCATTTAACTATGCCCTCGGGATTATGCGCGACTAACATGCTCGGTTCATTATATCAATAGGCGTCACAACATAACTTTCCTTCCTCACATAGGCTCCAAGAATGTAAACACATGCGACATGTGTTCCGACCGCCATCAACGCTACACTTGATGGTTCAGGCTTTTAAGGTCATGACTATTCGCTATCCTGTCGATGCCTCATGGTACATGGATATTGGAGTCTTTGCTCATCTGAAGTCTCAACTAGATAATCTTGACACTATTTTTAATTCAAGCATTAAGCCTACAGTATACATAGGTGATGGATCCTCTATCCCCACCACTCAAACCAGCCACACAAAAATCTCAACCTTGAACCATATATACACCATTCCACTACAAAAATAGGCGTTTTTCAACAGACAAATTGGTTGGAAAACACCTGAAATCCGTTGGAAAGAGCGTTTCCCAACGGACGACAACGAATCCGCGACCGTTGGGAATCACTTGTTACAAAATCGGGATCCGTTGCGATTTCCAACGGAGTTACAACGGATAATATCCGTTGCAAATTTGTAACAGACGACCAACGTATAACGCCGTTGGCATTTTGTAACGGACGCCCGTTGAAACAATTTGTGACAGATGCCCCTTACACAATTGCAACAGTTGGCCGTTAAAATATTATAACGGATGTCCGTTACAAAGTTTTAACGGACACTCGTTGCTATCCAGACGGAAAAAAGAGCGGGATTTTAAAATTTTCAACGGGCATCCGTTGGAAAATAGCGGGAAAGGACGACGGGCGTCCGTTACAAATTAGCGGGAAATGGCAAAGGGCGTTCGTTACCATTTGGCGGGAAAATGGTGTCCAGCGGATGCCCGTTAGAAGTTGCAACGGGCATCCATTGGAAAATTGTTAAAAAAATAAAAAATAAAAATAATTTACAAAAATAACAAGTTTTTAATTAAAATAATAAAATTGTTTACAAAAACATTAAACCTAATTCTGTTACATTTCATTTAAATCTGTTGGGCCGATTTCATCTCCCCGGTCACCAGCACCTCTAGAAGGCGTTGCATACGAATCGATACCCGCTTCTTGCCGAGACGTTGATTCCCTCACCTGGCCGGATAGCAACTCTATGACGCTTTCCAAGTGCTGTATTTGGGAGTGTTGTTCCTGCATTTGGGCTCGAATTTCTCGAAGTTATGCTTCGAGATCTTCGATACGCCGTTGTTGTGTGTAGCTCTCTTGGACCGCGGGAGGCACCGTCGTGACGTCCTTGGTGATATCTTTTTGAAGTGCCCTGAGACCGTATAGACGCCCCTTATACAGTCTAACCGACTACAAGATAAAACAAAATTAGAGTTAGATTTTTACAAAATATTTTATTAATAATCAAATGATAACAATAACTTTTTACCTCTAAATAAATTTTATCCTTTTGTAAAGGACTGAGCTCGTCGAAAGTTGAACCACAAGCTTGTGATTGCTGTGTGATATTCTCCGTCACAGCTTTCACGATTCTTTCCGCTTGAGGATCGACGAGTTCAGGTTCGTCGATCTCTTCCCCGACGACCGGATTCTTCTTGGCGTGGATTTCCGCTACCAGCTCAAGAAGAGTCTGTTCTCTTCCTATCCGTTGCATCTGTGATATAAAATAAATTTTATTAGATAAATATTGTAAAAAATAAAAAAATTCAATAATAATAAATTTACCAATTCTTGTTTCCTCTTCGAGAATGATTTTGATCGCGAAATATGACGATATAGACCATCTCCGAGAACCTTCTCGCCGTACCAACATTTTTTTGGCATTCTCGCTCTTGGCCTTGAAGTCTTCAGACTCTCAATGTTGAATAAGTGTATTGAAGACCTCGCTGTTGCCCATGTCGGTTTTCGATTCTTGATGTAGTAGTTGTGCTTGGTGTTGTTCCTCATCAAGCGTATCTGAGCCTGCATGTCGCGCATCCATGCCATGTAGATGCCCGTCGTATCCTTCCTCCACCATCTGTATGTGCGCTGCAAAATAATTTATAATGAGTTAGGTTATAACATATATAAATAATCATTTTAAATACAAATGTAATTTGAAATACACTTACGATAAAAGTGCACCACCATCGACGGCGTATGACTTCTGGCGTAACTTGCCAGGAATAATAGAGTTGGTCCTGTAAGGAACCTTGGATGATGTTGTTGTTCGAGTGTTTTAGAACATCGTCCACGTCAAACCTGCACATTAAAATTAAATAGGTAGATAATATTTATAAATTACAACAATATAAATACAAATAATAAAAATATTTACCATAACGTCCCGGTAGGACGACCGAGATCGATAATTTGAAGGGTGGGATGCCATCAAAATTATCGATTAAGGAATCGATATCCACCATATCGTCCTCTTCATCAAATATCGGCGGTGCCAATATTGGTGAAGGAGGGCGATATGATGGCGGTAGAGGCGGGGGAGGAGCTTCCGCTGAACCAACTAACATACCTCCCGAACCTATGAATCGTCTAGCCCTCATTTTTCGTGTTTAGTGTTTGTAAATGTGATTTTGTGTGTGAAAGGGAGTGTTTGAGAGGATTTTGAAGTTTTGATTTGTGTTGAAAATGAAACTGTTCAACGGTTTATATGTAGAAATTTTCAACGGGCATCCGTTAGAATTTCCAACGGATGCCCGTTCGAAATGCCGTCAACTCAACGGATGCAATTAAGTGACACAACGTTTTTGTCTTCCCAACGGGCATCCGTTATAATTTCCAGCGGATGTCCGTTGGAAATTTTTATTTCAGAGGCAACGGAAGACGGAACAACGACTCGTTCCCAGTGTAATGGGCATCCTTAAACTTTGCAATGGATACCCGTTGGAAATTCCTGCAGACTAGGGTAGGCATCATTACACTTTGCAACGGGCATCCGTTAATATTTCCAATGGATGTCCGTTGATATTAGATAATATGAAGTTCTAAAACATTAAACATCGTTTATATATTCTTCGATTGTATTAACATTTCGATTGTTCGATTACACATCATCTACATTATTACACATAATTTACATTACACGTCATCCACATTATTACACATCATTTGCATTACACATTATTGTATTTACATTTCTTCTTTAGTAGATTCATCGATTGGCGAGTCTTCCTTCGATTGTTCATTGAATTCATTGTCGTTTTCATCTTCAACATCTTCCAGTTCAACGTCTTCATAATCACGTATGAATTCTCTGTCTATATCAGTTCTTGCAAGAACCTCCTTGTAATCTGTATCAATCAAACGAATCGGTTACGGATGATCAGGTTATAACAGATCTTCTTTATCATCTGAGCTTATGAGTCCTCGTGGCTTGATCTTTACTACGACCCACCACTCCTCTCTTCGACGTTTCAATGTTGTTGGATATTGCACGTAACATACTTGACCTTCTTGATCTATTGTGATGAATGGATCATACTTACCATATTGTCGTGTCGGATTGATGTCAATTCCTCCCCATCGGTTTTTTCATATTCTACGTCCTACGGTTGGGTCGAACCACTGACATTTAAAAAGCATTACCTTCAACCCAACGAGACCAAGATATTCCACTTGTAGGATTTGGTGCAAAATGACGTAGAAGTTATCACCCTCTATTTCAACATTAACGCAAACTCCATAATTGTACGTGCTTCTATATTTTCCGTGTTCGTACGTGTGGAACGTGTAGCCGCGAGTAAGCAAGATGGGCTAACCATAATATTTTGTGCAGGATCATTAGCCAAATCTTTTAACCACGTCGAAAGTCTTTCAACAGAACATTTCACCTGTACGTAACATAAAAACAAATGAATAATTTATAATAAATGAAATTAATTTGAATAGATTTGTACACGAGTAATTACGTAATTTCTCAACCACGAGCCATAATGTTGAACTTTCATGTCTGTGAGTTCATCTGCGTTTAGAGGAGGATATGTACCAATTAATTCTTCATCAAATATTCGGTATAATGAAAATACGTTATATTATATATATATATATATGTTTAAAAGATTAAATAATATTGTTTTGTACCTTTCGATTGATAATAACTCTTGACAATTTATTAATACATATGTGTGGATGTGATTATACTCCTCTCGTGTTAACCAATATTCCTCGGATTTACCTTCTGTACGTTCAATTGGTGTAAAAATTTAAGGAACTGTGGATTATATTGATACAAACAGGTTCTGTGATCATCCGCTGCACGTCGTTCTTCGTCTGAATATGCGACTCGAAATAAAATATGCTGAAATATGTGATTTCTTCCAGCAAGTATTGTTTGATAATAGATCCTTCGATCGTTGTTTTGTTTTTTGTTTTTTTAAATGAAAGAAAAACCTTTCGAAAGGGTACATCCATCTGAATTGAACTGACCCATCGAGTATTGCCTCATCTGGTAAATGTATTGGAAAATGCTCAATGACATCAAAGGATAAAGGCGGAAAAACTTTTTCCAATGCACATAATACTTCAGAGATATTGTTTTTATTAATTCCAAGTCATCCCTTTTTAAATTCCTTGAAAATATATCTCTGAAAAATATGTTGATTCCGCATAGCAGATCGTGAACATTTCGTGGTAAGAGCTCAGCAAATGCAATTGGAATGAGTCGCAGCATGAAAACGTGACAATCGTGACTTTTCAACTTTATCAGCCTCGAACCAACAATATCCATACACCAAACAATGTTCGATGCATATCCATGTGAAAACTTAACGTCTTCTTTTAACCACTTTAATAATGCTGTTTACGTCGGACCAGACAATCTAAATACCTGACAGGTGACCTTCCATCTCTTCATTCCAACTCAGTTTGTCGGCATATTATCTTCAAATCTTTTCTTGATTGTATATTATCCATAGTTTTACCCGTCACATTCAAAACAATATTGATAATGTTATCGAACAAGTTCTTCTCGATATGCATAACATCTAAATTATGACGTAATATCAATGATTTCCAATATGGTAGTTCCCAAAAGATACTATGTTTATACCAGTTATACCATTCACCTTAGCCTTTTGGTTTACGATGCCCAGATCCCCACCGCATTCTACCGATTCTTGTAAATCGCCCATTGTGTTCAATCTTTCGTAAAGGATTTGTGTCCAGGTTTGCTTGCACGGTGCCTCTTCTTTTTATACCGCGTCCTTTCGAAAATGTTTTTTTATCTTTTCAGAAAGCATGTCCACGAGGAAGAAATCTTCTATGACAATCAAACCAGCATGGTTTCTTATCATGTACTAGTCGAAATGAATCTATATTCTCCATACAATATGGACATGCCAATCTTTCGTACGTGCTTCATCCAGATAACATTCCATAGGCATGAAAGTCGCTAATTGTCCACAACAAAACCGCTTTCAATGTGAAATTTTGCTTCGTACTGACGTCATAAGCAAGAATTTTTTCGTTCTACAAATATCTTAATTCATGAATTAAGGGCTGCAAAAAGACATCGAAACTTTTCTTCGGATGTTCTGGTTCTGGAATCAGCAACGTCAGAAATATTTCCTCTCTTTTCAAACACATCTCGGGAGGCAAATTATACGGAGACAAAATCACCGGCCACATAGAATATTGACTTCCAGATTGTCCATATGGACTAAAACCATCGGTGCACAAGCAAAGATAATTATTTCTCGTTTCATACACGAACTCGAGAAATATTTCATTGAAATCTTTTCAAGCCTTACCATCCGATGGATGTTGCATTATACCCTCGGTCGTCGAGTGTTCTGCGTGCTCTCTCATTGCTGCAACGATTTTTTTTATATTCAAATAATCTTCTCAACCTGTTTGTTACAGGCAATAGAATATTTTCTTGTAGGGTACATATTTACGTGAAGATGGTTTTTTTGGTCGAAATCTGCTTGCACCGCAAAACTTGCATTCCAACAAGTCTTTATGATTTCTCCAAAACAACATGCAACTATTTCTACCAACATCAATTTTCTCATGTGGCATTCCCAAATCTTTTAACACATTCTTTGTTTTGTACTATGTCTGGAGAGCTTGATTATTTTCCGGTAAATATTCACGCATGGTTTGCAAAATGAATCCATGCAATTTTCAACAATATTGTAGTCTGTTTTTATACTCATCAATCTTGAAGATAAAAATAAGCGAGACTGACCTTCACGACAATCTTCATATATAGGTTGTGTCGCCGAATCCAATAGGTTAAAGAATTGACGTGCATCGATATTCGACATCTCTTCATACGCTTCTTCATTAACAACTCCAAGAAAGGCATCTAACACCATTTCTACATATGGATTGGTCCTTGATGCTTCATAAATAACTTCTTCATTTTTTTTTTCTACTTGTGCATCTTGCACAATATCTCTAACGCCGTAATTTTCACCATGAAAAAACCAAATTTCGTAATTCTCAACGAAACTCACCTTGTAGAGATGTTTGCAAACAATTTCTTGATTTCAATACTTCATGTTTTTGCATCTTTTGCATGGACATAACATTGTCCCTCGTTCTTGACACAAAGGTTGCATCGATGCAAAACTCATGAATTGCTCCAATTCGTGTAAGAATTCTTGTGTAATCTCTTCGGTTATAGGAACTTTTCTTCTATACATCCACTCTCGATCTATATATATCTATATTTGAAGAAGACGACATTTTGTTGAAAATATGTTTGTTGTTGATGGTTTGATGCAAACTTTGGTTTTGATCTAAATAGTGTTATTTTCAACGGACATCCGTTGGAAACCCCAATGAATGGCCATTGCAAGTTTATGTGAATTTATGTCCACCGGTAAACCTTGAAATTAACAATTTCAACGGGCATTCGTTGCAAATTGTAACAGGCATCCGTTAAAATTTACAACGAATGCTCATTAAACTATTTTTACTTGTGTTCTAACGGGCTTCTTACGGATGGCGCCAACGGAAGATATCCGTTAACATTCCTTTAAAAATTACGAATGGACGAGACAACGGACGGTATCCATTAAACGTCCGTTAAAATTTGTGACAGATTGCAACAGATGTATGCCCATTGAAAGTTCTCGTAAACCCGTTACAATCCGTTACCATTTCTCATCAACGGACGGATCCGTTGTCCCGTCCGTTGGAAATGGCGTATTTTTTTGTAGCGTTCCAATGTTCTCGTCACCCTATCAATTGTCAAAAATCTTGTACCAGTTAGATAAATTTACTCATGATAATAATTGCTTTGTTCAATTTGACGCTTTTGGCTTCACTGTGAAGGACAATACGACACAACAAGCTCTACTCCGATCTGATAGCTCGAATCCTCTCTACTCAATCTTTCCCAAGCTCCCTTATGCTCGGCCTCCCAGTCCTGAATTCACTTTTCTCACCTCAAACTCGGTTTAGCACCAAAGACAAAACACATTCTCTTTGTCATGTGTGTCAACTCGGGAAATACATTCAACTTCCATTCAATAAAGTTATTTTGTCGGTTTACTCTCCTTTTGAACTCATACACCCGAATCTTTGGACCTACTTTATACCATACTCTCACTTTATTTGGGTATATCCACTTCGTAAAAAATGTAATGTCTTTTCAAGATTTCTTCACTTTCAATCGTACGTTCAAACTTAATTCAACAAACAAATCAAAATCTTTCAATATGACAACATGAGAGAATTTGACAATTAACTTTTTCAACACTTCCTCGACTCTATTGTCGTTCGTTTATCTTGTCCATACAAATCTAAAAAAAAACGTGAAAGTCGAACGCATGATTCACACCTTTAACAACCTTGTTCGCACACTAATCTTTCATGCCTCCATACCACTTCATTTTTTGGTTGAAGCCATTAATGTTGTCGTACACCTTACAAACATAATACCCTCAGCCACCATCAATAACGATATACCATTCACCAAACTTCACCAAAAACCCACATCTTACGAACATTTATGTGTTTTTGGGTACCTATACTTCCCTAACATCTCGACCACCTCACCACATAAACTTTCCCCGTGATCTACTCCATGTATGTTCCTTGGATACTCGAGAAAACATAAATATTTTTTATGCTTCGATTTATTATGTCGACAGATTTTTATATATCACGCCATGTTGTTTTTTACGAGAATACATTCTCATTTGCCACGAAACACTCAACACTTGTGAACTATATAAATTCTTGGACCCTAACAAGAATTCATCACCAACACTTCAATCTTTTCACTAATCTCGGCCGCCCACACCCACGAGACCCTCACCCCCATCACGGCCTCACTCCATGACCACCCAAAGCCAACACAACATTAGCAAACCAAGACAAATATTTAACCTTAACACAACCACACTTTCACCCATTCCCAAGTTCCACATCCAAGCCGTAGAGGATCCACATTGGCGTACCACGATGCAAATGAGTTTGATGTTTTAACAAAGAATGGAACTTGGGACTTGGTTCCTCGTCCTCTGGGTGTCAATATAGTTTGCACTATGTGGCTTTTTCGACACAAAATTATGTAGATGGCTCATTGGCTCGATATAAGGTGTGCTTCGTTGCGAATGGTGAATCGCAATAAATAGGCATTGATTGTGACGAAGTCCATCACCTTTGTTGTAAAACTAGTCACGATATGTACGGTTCTTAGCATTAAGGCGTCACGAGAATGGTCTATTCACCAGTTGGATTTAAAAAAAATATTTTCCTCCATGGTGATCTTCAAGAAATCGTCTACATGTTTCAATCATAGGGGTTTCGCGACACTCACCATCTCGATTTTGTCTGTCGTCTCAAGCGTTCCCTCTCCAACTTAAAATAGGCCCCGAGCATGGAACCAACGTTTTACCGTAATTTTTTCTCGCCTAGACGTCCTCTAAAGTAGACTCCTTCTTATTTGTCATTTGGCGTGGTGAGAACGAGCCATTATTCTATACGTCAATGATATCATTCTCATGGCATCCACGATGTCTCTTCTCCACCAAATCGTTACTTCTCTCAAGATGGAGTTCATCATGATTGATCGTAGGGCTCTCCATCACTTTCTCGGAATCTCTGCAACGTGAAATGTTGTCGGTATTTTTTTTACCAAACCACATATATCGAACCTCTACTTGATCATGCTTGGATGGCTACGTGTCATCCATGCATCACCCCGGTCGAACAAAGTCGAAGTAGTCTACCGGTGAAGGTCCTTTGGTATTTGATCCTACCCTCTATGAAACATTGTCCGTGCTCCACAGTATCTGAGATTTACTCATCCCGACATCCAATATGTAATTCAACAAATTTGTCTATTTCTTCACGACCCTCACCGTCCGCCCACACCCACGAGATCCTCACCCCCATCACGACCTCACTCCACCATCCAAAGCCAACACGACATTAGCAAACCAAGACAAATCTTTAACCTTAACATAACCACACTTTCACCCATTCCCTAATCCCACATCCAAGCCTTAGAGAATCCATATTGGTGTATCGCGATGCAAATGAGTTTGATGCTTTAACAAAGAATGGAACTTGGGATTTGGTTCCTCATCCTTTGGGTGTCAATATAGTTTGCGTGGTTTTTTTTTACACAAATTTTATGTAGATGACTCATTGGCTCGATATAAGGTGTGCCTCGTTGCGAATGGTAAATCGCAATAAATGGGCATTGATTGCAACAAGACCATCACCTTTGTGGTAAAACTAGTTATGATATGTATAGTTCTTAGCATTATGGCATCACGAGAATGGCCTATTCATCAATTGGACATAAAAAAATATTTTCCTCCATGGTGATCTCCTAGAAACCATCTACATGTTTCAATCGTAGGGGTTTCTTGACACTTAACATCTCGATTTTGTCTGTTGTCTCAAGTGTTCCCTCTACAACTTAAACAGGCCTCCGAGCATGGAACCAACGTTTTACCATAATTGTTTGTCGCCTAGACTTCCTCCAAAGTCGACTCCTCCTTATTTGTCATGTGGCATGGTGAGCAACAAGCCATTATTCTATATGTCAATGATATCATTCTCATGGAATCCACGATGTCTTTTCTCCACCAAATCATTATATCTTTCAAGATGGAGTTCGTCATGATCGATCTCAGGGCTCTCCATCATTTTCTTGGAATCACTGCAACGCGGAATGTTGTTGGTATTTTTTTACCAAACCACATATATCGAAACTCTACTTGATCGTTCTTGGATGGCTACGTGTCATCCATGTATCACCCCGGTCGACAAAGAGTCGAAGTAGTCTACTTGTGAAGGTCCTCTGGTCTCTGAAATATTGTTGGCGCTCTATAGTATCTGAGATTACTAATCCTGACATCCAATATGTCGTTCAACAATTTTGTCTATTTCTTCACGATCCTTGGAAACCGCACTTCCAGGCCATGAAGCGAGTGCTCCGATATATACGTAAGACCACTCATCTAGGTTTGTAGTTGCGGTCATTTACCAAGGGCCTCACGACCTACAACGATGTATACTGGGTCGGGTATATGGATATACGTCACTACACGTCAGCTTATTGTGTGTATCTTGGTGATAGTTTGATTTCTTGGTCGTCCAAACAGTAACCGAAAATATCTCACTCGAGCGTCGAAGCCGAATATCATGTTATCTCCGATGTTGTGGCCGACAGTATCTCCTTCTTTAGCTTCATTGCTCGAGTTCCTACGCTACATTAGTTTATTCCGACAATGTTTCTACAATCTACTTTTCAAACAACCCAGTCCAACACCAACACACAAAACACATTGAGATAGACATCCTTTGTTCGCGAAAATGTTGCTTTGGGTTCTGAGTGTGTCCTACATGTTCTATCATCCTGGTAGTTCACATACATATTTACTAAGGGACTTCCAACTGTATTGTTTATGGAGTTCCAATCTAGTCTTTGCGTTTGACCATCTAGCGCTTCGACTGTGGGGGAATGGTTATATAATAAATATATGATATATTCTAGAAAGTTTAGTTTACCTAGAATTTTTATTAGAATATTTAGTTTGTCTATAATAGATCTCTATATTGTACTATATATATATATTTGACTATTATGTTAATGAAAAATAATTAATCATTCTTCTAATTACCATAATTCATATGAAATAACACAATATAATATTAATTTCACTTGTACAACCCAAAAATTAACTCAATAGTTAATGACAAACCATATATACAAATCAATTGAATTCATATCAAATCGATATAGAATAACAGAATAATGAATATAAGACCACCATGCGACACAAGCTTACAAGGATCTATTACAGGGGCTAAGAAGGGAAAACTTTAGGGTCTTTTCACTCCTATGACCCTTGAAGAGTTTGCAACTACATCAACAAGACTTCAATTCATTTGAAGCAAAACTTATGTGACTCTATTGTAGGTGGAAAGCATTGAACCCGAGCAGTCAAGCAAGCAAGCCATTTTTCTAGTCGAGCAATTTCCCTTCGATCGAGCAAACACATGTCCTAGACGATCGTTTTCCCTGGACCAATTCGATTCTGAAATATGCTACTCCAACATCCAACTGAGAGCATCCATTTATCAGCCAATCAACTTCATTTTCTAAGTCAATTGAATCTTTTGTTTCATAACGTCAATACTCGATCAAGCACATCTAGTCTTGGCCGAGTAAAACCATTGATTCTACGAGATTGTGTTGAGACACAAAAACCCTTGTACGATTCGTTTGATCACTTCCCTTGTTCGACCAAGCATAATTCCAAATTTCATTATTTTCTTTGTCTTTTGAAATCTTTTATTTAGTTTTTGCATTATAAACTCAATGCATGCCATGGTATTTAAGATTATCAAGCTTTTACAAAGATATTTTTTTTAAATCAAACAAATGAATTTTTTTATTTTGAAATATGAGTGTTCATCGATTTATCAACACTATACCATAAATATTATTGTGAATCCTTTGGGTTTAGAGTTCTATAAACAATTTGTAAATTGGATTTCGAACGTTAATCTAATATTGAGCAAGTTTTGAATTTTTTATCGAAATATTAGAAGATT
The DNA here is from genome assembly GCA_036759665.1 of Gynandropsis gynandra. Taxonomy (NCBI): domain Eukaryota; kingdom Viridiplantae; phylum Streptophyta; class Magnoliopsida; order Brassicales; family Cleomaceae; genus Gynandropsis; species Gynandropsis gynandra. The sequence continues at coordinate 24,765,992 of CM071867.1, forward strand.
TTAATGATTCTACACGTTGCTAATCATGAAAAATATCATGATGATTTTACGCAACATAACACTTTCATTAAATGGTAAAAGTGGTTTAAATGAATGAAAACAAATTTATGAAACACTAAGAAATCATGGTTATAATGGACATATCATCATACACATATATACATACAATGATACATGACAATTAAAAAGTACACAAATATTTCGGTTTAAGGTTTTAAACAAGTTTTAACTTTTATATATTAATATTGGTTTTGTGTTTTCATAAATGGTTCACGCATCATTTAATGAAGACATACATTATCATTCGCTCTATATATAAGACCTTTTCATTTCATGTGAGTATATCTACTAGGATATAAATTAATTATGGGCAGTTCACAGCGAGTGTATGTATATATGCACATCAATTTTAGAGTGTTTTAAATTTCAAAATAAACAATCACTACAAAAAAACACGCTAGTTCCAACGGACGGGGCAACGGATCCGTCCGTTGGAAGAAAATAGCAACGGATTGCAACGGATATGTTAATGCTTTCAACGTGAGCATATCCGTTGCAATCCGTTGGATTTTGTAACGGATTTTAACGGAATAATGTCGTTGCCAAATCCGTTACAAATCCGTTGACAATTTGCGACGGATTGTAACGGATAATATCCGTTGGCCATATCCGTTGGAAGACCGTTAGAATCCGGGGGAAATATTCTGACGGTCATCCGTTGACAAATGTAACGGTAATCCGTTACCATTTGTAACGGATGGCCGTTGATATTGTTAATTTCGAGGTTCAACCGTCNNNNTCCGTTGCAATCCGTTGGATTTTGTAACGGATTTTAACGGAATAACGCCGTTGCTAAATCCGTTACAAATCCGTTGAGAATTTGCGACGGATTGTAACGGATATTATCCGTGGATAATATCCGTTGGAAGACCGTTAGAATCCGGGGGAAATATTCTGACGGTCATCCGTTGACAAATGTAACGGTAATCCGTTACCATTTGTAACGGATGGCTGTTGATATTGTTAATTTCGAGGTTCCACCGTCGAAATAAATTCGTGAGATCTTGCAACGGGCATCCGTTACACATGCCAACGGATGTCCGTTGAAAATTTAACTATATATATGGTTGAATCTAAAACAATATCAACAATATCAATATCAACGGATATGAATCAAACAAACCACCAATATCAAGTATCTTTTGCTTTCATGGTTGAATCTAAAACAATTTTGATAAATTTTCTTACCGGTGGTGAGGAAGTTTAATAAGGTTGTTTTGGGTTCGATCATGGAGATAAAGATACTGGTTTTTGGTGACGGAGGTAGCTGTCGGATAGAATTCTATGTTAAAGTTTTTTTTTATGTAAATTATTATTGTTATCCTATGTTAATTATGTAAAAAGAGATATAAATGAAATTTTAGACTCTATATTTCGGTTTTTGCGTATTGATTGAGTTCGATATGAAATCAGTTCCACTTACATCATTAATATCATAATTATCAAAACTTAAACTATTGTAATATCCAAAAATAACGAATTATAACGAATTTGCAAGCATTTACAATGGGAAAGGATATTGTCCGTGGCCATTTATGTTCGAAAGTAAATGTTATCCGTTATAGATCTTTAGAAACCAGGGAAAAGCGTTCTAACGGGCATCCGTTGCAATTGTTAACGGACGGCCGTTAGAAATAGCAACGGATGACCGTTGATATTTTGAATTTCGAGGTTCACGGGTCAAAATAAGTACCCGTGAACCTGCAACGGCTATCCGTTGCAATTTCCAACGGATGTCCGTTGGAACATTAGCTATTTAGATCTTACCAACGAGTGCGTCAAACCATCAATAACAAAAACATTTTCGAAAAAATGTCATCGTCTTCGAATCGAAATAAACGGATATGAATCAAACAAACCACCAATATCAAGTATCTTTTGCTTTCATGGTTGAATCTAAAACAATTTTGATAAATTTTCTTACCGGTGGTGAGGAAGTTTATTAAGGTTGTTTTGGATTCGATTATGGAAGTAAAGATACTAGTTTTGATGACGGACGTAGATGTCGGATAGAATTCTATGTTAAAGTTTTTTTATGTAAATTATTATTGTTATCCTATGTTAATTATGTAAAAAGAGATATAAATGAAATTTTAGACTCTATATTTCGGTTTTTGCGTATTGATTGAGTTCGATATGAAATCAGTTCCACTTACATCATTAATATCATAATTATCAAAACTTAAACTATTGTAATATCCAAAAATAACGAATTATAACGAATTTGCAAGCATTTACAATGGGAAAGGATATTGTTCGTGGCCATTTATGTTCGAAAGTAAATGTTATCCGTTATAGATCTTTAGAAACTGGGGAAAAGCATTCTAACGGACATCCATTGCAATTGTTAACGGACGGCCGTTAGAAATAGCAACGGATGACCGTTG
>CM071867.1:24774029-24799315 GCA_036759665.1 Gynandropsis gynandra
GATATGTAATAGGAAATAGTTTTAATTTTTGTGTTTTGTAATATAATTTTAATATTTTTATTAAAAACATTTTAGTTTTAAATTTTTTTTTATTTTTTTTAAAGTTCCAACGGGCATCCGTTGGAACTGGTAACTGTCATCCGTTGCACTGGGTTTCCCGCCAAATCGTTTCCCACCAGTTTGCAACGGACATCCGTTGGCATTTCCAACGGGTTTCCGTTGAAAATGTTTTCGCGCCAAATCTTTCCCACCAGTTTGCAACGGCCGTCCGTTGCCAATTCCCGCGCACATGGCAACGGATGTCCATTGCAAAAATGATTTTTCCCCGCCTAATTTTGCAAGCCGTTGCCGTTGCTTTCCAACGGCCGTCCGTTGAATAATTGCAACGGTCATCCGTCACAACCTTTTCCAACGGGCGTCCGTTGCTGTATTTCCAACGGCGTTTTCCGTTGCCATTCCGTTGCAAATTTGTAACGGATATTATCCGTTGGAACGCCGTCACGAATTGCAACGGATCATCATTTGCAACGAACTTTTCGCTACGGACGGAAATCCGTTGGTGTCCGTTGGAAATATAAATATATAAGCAATAATAATTATAAATTCTCAATTATTTCCATTATCCAAAAATCTATAATTGGATAACGTAAATCCTTTGCGATAGTTGAAATTTCGGCAGTTGGATAAGGACGCCCACTCTTTATTAGTAGGGTATCCAAAGTGTCACCTTTTTTATTTTCCCTTTTCCCATTTTTTATTTTTATTTGCATGTTAAAGAAAATAAGTATTTGTATTATTTGTTTACACTTTTTTTATTTATTTTCCTTGGGGTGTTATATATAGTTAGGCAACAAAAAATCTTATCCGCAACGAATGTCGCAATCATTATGGCCATGAAGAATGTCACACCCTTTACTGCCCATCCAATTTCATTCTCCTCTTTAAGACATCTCTTTTTTTTCCTCTCTAACTTTGCTTTATCCTCAATTGTGTAACATCCTTTTATCTCCTTTCTTCTACAAAATTACGTATGTTCATCATTTTTTAGATAGATCAAGTTAATGTGTAATTACATATAAAAATATAAAATTTTAAATAAATCGAATCTAAAAACTAAGAAAAACAAAATAATCTGTTCACATTTATAAGTTCTTGCCTAAACTTAAAACGAAACACATTAAAACAAAAAAAATGTGAAATGAATAAACAAATGTATGATGAATTGTTGGTCTGAATTAATAGATATGCTCATCCGATAATTTAAAAGATTTGTACAAATCAAATGAAGCATAGTTCGAAACCAAATGGAGAATCAGAACATTTGTTCGATCACATAGCAAATCGTTTGATCCGAACGATATCCTATAAGGTTTGAGTTCAATTACTTTTTTCGAGTTGTCCAAACCGATATGTGAGAGATGTTCAATCCGAAATATATATATTTATGTGTATATGTATATTGACGAATCAATACTTGCTCTTGGTTTTTGTTTGAATCATTTTATGCGAAATTATTAATTAGGTGGAACAGGGGTTTAGTCCTTTGATGCGAAATTAATTAATTATGTGTGTATTGATGAATTCATCATTTATTTCTTTAGTTCTTTCATATTCATCATTGTGTTTGTAACCACCTGCAGGTCCACCCCTTCTTTTCCTCTGCTCTAAGCAAATGAAATATAAATAATAAATGGATATAAGACTTCTCTAAATTTATTTGTATTATATTTTAATCAATATAGAATAACATATTATGCGTTTTATTTTATGTGGAGATTCAATTTTAAAACATGATTCATAATATTCAATATTTATCTATATTTATCTTTATGCCATTATATATCCTCAAAAATATTCTCTAAGAATTATTAGGATAACAAAATAATTCGAAAATTATTTTAACAAGTTTATCGATCAACCAAAAGAATATTTTCCGTCAAATGTAAAGATAAGTATTGCGATAATTTTTTTATCTCTTTTTATATAAATATAGGCTTTTGAAATTAGACAAGCGAATTGTGTGGATAAACGTTAATAATTCAAAAATCTTTTGTTCGATATAAATGTAAAACTATAATTTTTTACTGGCATTTGTATCCCATAGTATATATTGTCAAATTGTAATTTTGTAAAAAAAAAAGTATCTAAATGTATTATGCAATAATATGCACGAAAAAAATTCATCTTATTCTTTATAAAATCAATGTAAGTTAAACACACACTAAAATTATTGGAATTTTGTTCATAATTGTCACATTGTTATTGATTAAAGTCTAATACGAAATTTTGAATTAAAAAAACGATTATTTTTACGTACAAAATATTATCTATTAAGATTATGAAAAATATATACACTAACGTCAAGACATGTAAGCAAATATAAAATAGCGTCAAATAAAAAAAAACTGAATAAAGAAAAATATATAAATGGTCCACAAGGGCCAAGGGCCAGAGGATGTCAAAATATACGATAAAAAAGTATTATTAATCATTTTACGCAAGAAAACAAAATCTCGTGAGGGAACGATTTATGGGTTGAGAGTTTGATACACAATAAGAAATACTAATAATGTATTTTATAAAATACTATTAAATGTATATCAAGCAGTTGTAATATATGTTATAAAACAAATAGTAAAAATTGAAGTATCACATCATATTCATACTTTATCATTTATACATTCAAAATGCAATTACTGTAGCTTAGTATTTTATATATATCAATATTCTTATAACTAGTAAAAATATATTTTCTCATTTTATTTATCTCTTTTTGTCGCATTCCATTGTTTATTTAGTTTACATTAAATTTATTAGTTTTATTTAGTTTATAACCAAATTGAGTTAGATCACTTACATTAACTTTTTTCAAAAATTATAAATTAAATTCAATATCAAACAAGTACTATATACAGATGTGTTTAATAGTCTATAAAGATATTATAATTTAAGTAAATCATTTTAACATATAAAATGATTAATTTGATAATATAAAAAACAAATTGAAATGTTAAATTATTTTTAAAAGTTACTTTTATAATTATATCATAAGTTTATCAAAAATAAATTTGGAAATTTTTGATGCACTATAAGAAGATTGTATTATATTGATGTATCTAATAAATTTAAAATATTCAATCCTATAATTCATAAATATAAATAATCTTTTGTTTTTCACATTCATATATATATATATATATGCATACAATACAAATAGTTGTGTGTCATTTCCACGTTTAATCCAACCGAAATATTCGCTAGTCAAATACTACCAAATCGCATAAAACTATATATGTAATCAAATAAACTTTTGAATATAAACAAAGATTTCGCTCGGCGAGCAGTTGCAACATATAACTTATAACATACAATTAATAATCATATGTAATAACGTATGTACAAAGTATTAACATATTACGACACTCAAAAAATTGTTTTTCTTTTATATATATATATATTCTAAGTGTCTATAGATTATAGATATTATATTTGTTTATCTATTGATTATATGTTTTGAATTTTAATGTAAATACATTTTTTAATATAAAGATTCAAAATAGATGTGAAAAAAATACTTTGTATTCTATTTTACGTATTAAAATAACATATGATCAAATATCATTTGTTTGTCGTGTTTCTGAAAAATAAAATATACTAAAATAATCTAATAAATTTTAAAAAGAACATGCACCAGAATATGAGAGGCGGCGAATCTCGATTCCACTGCTTTGTCTATGTTTATAATCCAAGAAGATAATTTTAATTTAATATATAATTATTTTACTTATCTAATACAATATTTTATTGTATGAATATAAAATTGGATGTGGATTTGCATACTTTCGTATGCAAAATAAATCTCCATCCAATCAATAAACTCTCACAACACTCACATTGTTAAAAAAATGAATAAAATATTCAATATTTATCTATATTTATCTTTATGCCATTATATATCCTCAAAAATATTCTCTAAGAATTATTAGGATAACAAAATAATTCGAAAATTATTTTAACAAGTTTATCGATCAACCAAAAGAATATTTTCCGTCAAATGTAAAGATAAGTATTGCGATAATTTTTTTATCTCTTTTTATATAAATATAGGCTTTTGAAATTAGACAAGCGAATTGTGTGGATAAACGTTAATAATTCAAAAATCTTTTGTTCGATATAAATGTAAAACTATAATTTTTTACTGGCATTTGTATCCCATAGTATATATTGTCAAATTGTAATTTTGTAAAAAAAAAAGTATCTAAATGTATTATGCAATAATATGCACGAAAAAAATTCATCTTATTCTTTATAAAATCAATGTAAGTTAAACACACACTAAAATTATTGGAATTTTGTTCATAATTGTCACATTGTTATTGATTAAAGTCTAATACGAAATTTTGAATTAAAAAAACGATTATTTTTACGTACAAAATATTATCTATTAAGATTATGAAAAATATATACACTAACGTCAAGACATGTAAGCAAATATAAAATAGCGTCAAATAAAAAAAAACTGAATAAAGAAAAATATATAAATGGTCCACAAGGGCCAAGGGCCAGAGGATGTCAAAATATACGATAAAAAAGTATTATTAATCATTTTACGCAAGAAAACAAAATCTCGTGAGGGAACGATTTATGGGTTGAGAGTTTGATACACAATAAGAAATACTAATAATGTATTTTATAAAATACTATTAAATGTATATCAAGCAGTTGTAATATATGTTATAAAACAAATAGTAAAAATTGAAGTATCACATCATATTCATACTTTATCATTTATACATTCAAAATGCAATTACTGTAGCTTAGTATTTTATATATATCAATATTCTTATAACTAGTAAAAATATATTTTCTCATTTTATTTATCTCTTTTTGTCGCATTCCATTGTTTATTTAGTTTACATTAAATTTATTAGTTTTATTTAGTTTATAACCAAATTGAGTTAGATCACTTACATTAACTTTTTTCAAAAATTATAAATTAAATTCAATATCAAACAAGTACTATATACAGATGTGTTTAATAGTCTATAAAGATATTATAATTTAAGTAAATCATTTTAACATATAAAATGATTAATTTGATAATATAAAAAACAAATTGAAATGTTAAATTATTTTTAAAAGTTACTTTTATAATTATATCATAAGTTTATCAAAAATAAATTTGGAAATTTTTGATGCACTATAAGAAGATTGTATTATATTGATGTATCTAATAAATTTAAAATATTCAATCCTATAATTCATAAATATAAATAATCTTTTGTTTTTCACATTCATATATATATATATATATGCATACAATACAAATAGTTGTGTGTCATTTCCACGTTTAATCCAACCGAAATATTCGCTAGTCAAATACTACCAAATCGCATAAAACTATATATGTAATCAAATAAACTTTTGAATATAAACAAAGATTTCGCTCGGCGAGCAGTTGCAACATATAACTTATAACATACAATTAATAATCATATGTAATAACGTATGTACAAAGTATTAACATATTACGACACTCAAAAAATTGTTTTTCTTTTATATATATATATATTCTAAGTGTCTATAGATTATAGATATTATATTTGTTTATCTATTGATTATATGTTTTGAATTTTAATGTAAATACATTTTTTAATATAAAGATTCAAAATAGATGTGAAAAAAATACTTTGTATTCTATTTTACGTATTAAAATAACATATGATCAAATATCATTTGTTTGTCGTGTTTCTGAAAAATAAAATATACTAAAATAATCTAATAAATTTTAAAAAGAACATGCACCAGAATATGAGAGGCGGCGAATCTCGATTCCACTGCTTTGTCTATGTTTATAATCCAAGAAGATAATTTTAATTTAATATATAATTATTTTACTTATCTAATACAATATTTTATTGTATGAATATAAAATTGGATGTGGATTTGCATACTTTCGTATGCAAAATAAATCTCCATCCAATCAATAAACTCTCACAACACTCACATTGTTAAAAAAATGTAAGACAATATATACATAAAATATAAAATATAAAATATAAAATATAAAATATATTTTATTTTATACTATAAAATATAAGACATATATTATATAAATATAATATAATATAATATTATTAATGACTTACGTATGCATAATTTATATTCATAATATATATATATATATATAACTATGCATATATATAATATTAATATATATATGATGCGTATGCATTAATAATATATTAACATTATATATTTATATAAATATATGTATTGTTAATATATATATAAAGTAGTATCTAACTTGATAATATATATAATATAATATAATAAAAAACAATATATAATAAAAACATATAAAATTAGTATTGATCTGCGTTTCGTGTGGATTAAGATTAATCTTTTATATTTGTCTTTAATAATTAAAATAATATGTAATGGAATTTTGTTACAATTGGATAACAAAATATTTTTTTAAATATAATTTTACAATACTTTTAAACATTGTTGAATCTTTTTTTATATACAGCATTTGTAGTTTTTGTTGTACATTAACTAAAATCATTTAAAATAAATAATTTTGGTATCTCTTTATTTTTCTTCTTGAAACGACAATATACAATTGCTCGTAGCTAAATAATAGTTTTAGTAGATATATACTCACTCTATTAATGATTTGTCTTTGATCTTTATCAATTTTCATTCCAAAACATAACATACCGGATAATTGTTTCGTTTGAAATGAAATAACAAAGTTGTATTGGTTGAGATTAAAATAAATCGAAGTATAAATACTTTGTTATCCACATCAGTTCATGTTATTATTTTACTTTTTATTATATTATTACTCCAGTTGTATTATTTGAAGTCGTATTCCTTTACATAATCCAAATATCTAATCTATATTTCGTAAAAGCATGATAGATGCTCTTTTTTTTAGTTTTAAACAATGATTAAGAATCACTAGATATTTTAAACTGTTTAAAAATTCAGTATTATATAATTTACATACTTCGTTATTGTTATTAGAATCAGTATTGCAAATTTTAGATAAAAATACCGCTTCTATTTATAAGAATATTTTTTTAATTATATATTTAGAATCATTATATTATTTTGTAATAATTTTAAATTTAAATCAAGTATTTAATAATTTAATTTCAATTTCTAACAATTTTTTTATTTTTTTATTATTTATAATGTAATATTTTCTTAAACTATTTCACAACTTTTTAAAATGTTAATTTTTCAAGTTGTAATTATTAAAAAATTAAAAAAATATTATCAAGTTTTTTAAATTAAAATACTAAATAAACAAGAAATAGAAATTGAATAATAATTTCAATTGATTTTATTAAAATAATTTTTATTATTATTAAATTGCTATCTTACCTTTACAAATTTCTCTAAACCTAATTCAGCTCTTCCATCTCCCGCCGCTCTCTTTCTTCTCCCATCTTCTTCTTCACCCGCAAGCACAATCCTACCACCCGTCGTAGTCGTCGCACATCCATCTCTCCGTCACGAAAAAAGAGGAAACAAAGAGAAACGGCGGAAAAAATGGAAAACGATACAAATGAATAAAGGGAAGAAAAGAAAAACCCCTAATCGAACGATCCTATAACACATCGGAGGTGGTCGGTGCAAAGATCTAGTCGTGCAATATTTTCCATCCAACGGCTATGAACACACCAAAAACTAAAGGCCGACAGACATCCTCCATCGAACGGGCAACACGCTGGTCGGGCAAAAGCCAGCAACACACCCGGTAATTCGCGACCATACACATGTGGAGGAGTTCGTCTGGACGGCTCTCCTCTCGCCACATCAGCCCCGCAGCACTGTTCACCCATGCTTGCCTTTAAGTATATAGTATGATAAATAAAAATATTATCAAAGGAGAGAAAGATCAAAGAGAGTATTTGCTTTTACAATTTGTAGTTTTTTATAATTTTGATGTGTATACAAGATGGATATGAGATGTCTATTTATAGGTAAAAAGTATCAATTTTTAAGAATAAAAAATGATATGGGTTGAGCTACCAATTTTGACATTCATGTTTTAACATTTCTCCTTGAATGTCTATTGACTGTCTCGTTAAAAACATTATCATGGAAAATTTCTTTGGGATAAAAACCATGATGAGAAAAAAAAAAGTGCAAGCATGAAAAACTCCTCCTCGATTTGTCAACCATTTGTTTCTTCATAAACTTCTAAGGTGACACATCCCGATATTCTAAATGTGTTTTCTCAATGTTGAAGTAGAGAGCGCCAGCCTTTGTGAATAAGTCGGCTATATTTTTACATGATCGGATGTATTGAACATCAAATTTTTTCTTCTTCTCGAGCTCTTGAGTATACGTGAAAATTTTGGAGGGATATGCTTTGTTATGTCACTTTTGATATATCATTTATTTGTTTGAGCAACACATATGACATAATTTTCATATAGTATCGTTGGGTTGATATTAGTTGATAATCCACATGTCTCTTGTATGTGTCGAGCTAAAGCTCTGAGCCACACAATTCTCTACTTACTTCGTGAAGTGCTACGACTTCAGCATGATTTGAAGATGTTTCAACTAGTGTTTGTTTTGGTGAACGCCATGATATTGATGTGCCTCTAATTGTGAAAACATATCATGTTTGTGATCTAACTTTATGAGGATCTGATAAATAACCTGTATCTACAAAACCAATAAACTCACGATTAGAATCTCTAGGATAAAATAATTCTAAGTTAATCGTCTCTAGTAAATATCGAAAGATATGTTTAATTTGTGTCCAATAACGATGTGTGGGGGATGAACTATATCGTGACAAGAGATTAATAGAAAATGCTATATCAGGACAAGTGCAATTTGCTAGATACAAGAGAGCCCCTATCACACTCATATATGATACTTCTAGTTCAAGTATCTCTTCATTATTTTCACAAGGACGAAATGGATCTTTTTCAATATTTAAAGATCTACATACCATTCGAGTGCTTAATGAATTTGATTTATCCATGTTAAAGCGTTTTAATTTTCTTTTGTATAATTTTATTGATGTATAAATATATCATTCTTTAGATGCTCTATTTGTAAACCAAGACAAAACTTTGTTTGTCCAAGGTATTTCATTTCAAATTTCTCTTTGAGATAATTTTGAGCATTTTCAATCTCCTTTGAGATCCCAATTATATTCAGATCATCTACATAAACAACTATAATCACAAATCACTAGTTGTTTTCTAAATAAATACACAAGGACAAATGGGATTATTCACAAATCCTATTTTTAATAGATATTCACTTTGACGATTGTACCACATACGTCCACATTATTTCAACCATATAAAGATTGTTGTAATTTTATTGCACATATTTCTTTAGGTTTTGAGTTTGATGTTTTCGGCATTCTTAATCCTTCAGGGACTTTTGTGTATATATCATTATCCAAAGATCTACATAGATATACTGCAACCACATCCATAAGGTACATGTCTAAGTTGTTGGATGTTGTTAAGCTCATCAAATATCTTAATATGATTGCATCCATAACAAGGAAATATGTTTCCTTGTAATCAATTCCAAGGCTCTCGGAAAACCTTTATGCGAAAAGGTGTGTCTTATATCTCGTGACCTCATTATTTTCATTTCTCTTTCGTACAAAAATCCATTTGCATCCAACTGGTTTAACACCACTGGGGGTTTGAACAATGAGTCTAAATACTTTTATTTTATTTAATGAGTCTTATTCTATTTACATACCATCTTTCCATTTTATCAAATCATATATCTTTTGGCATTCTTACACTAACATTGGTTCTAGATCTTCACTATCATTTTCAATTTTTTTTTATACAGAGAAAGAGAATATTCCATCATTGTCATTTATTTCATCTCTTCTTATAATCTTTTCATCATAGATATAGTTAATGGAAATCTCATTGTTCTCTGTAGGCTCATGATTATTTTCATGATTTTCATTATGAAGATCATCTTCCCCATTTATTTTGTTTTCGGATGTTCTTATGATCTGAGAATCAACATCATTATTAAATTATTTTCTCTTTCGAGGATTTTTATCTTTAGAACTAAGTGGTTTTCCACGCTTCAAACATGTTGTAGACTTATTTAAAATTCTTTCATCTGCATTCCCTTTTGGTATTTCTATATGAGCAGGTGGCATTTGCAGCCAGTACATATGATTTTGTAACCCAAACTATATCATTGAACCCATTAGGAAGTTGATTTGCAATATTTTGCAAATGTATAATTTTTTGTACTTCCATATTACATTATTTTGTAGGAGGATTAAGATATAACAATGATTGTGTTTTCCATGTTAAATCTTGCGCGGCTTGTTTTATTCCTCCTCCTAACAGTGGAAATTCATTCTCATTAAAATGACAATAAGCAAAACGAGTTGTGAACTCATCATCCATTTTTTGTTCAAGATATCTAATGATAGATGGTGAATTATATCCAACATAAATTCCCAATCAGCATTGTGAATCCATTTTTCTCTGTTGCGGCTGAGCAATCAGAACATATACTACACAACCAAATACTCTTCGATGAGACATATTTGTTTCTTGGTCATTTGCTATTGCATTGGAGAATATTTATGATAAGCACTTGGCCTTATTTGAATTAGTGTTGTAGCATATAAAATGATATGTCTCCAAGTAGAGATTAAGAGTTTCGTTTTTATCAGCAATGGTCGAGCAATAAGTTGGAGGCGTTTAATCAATGACTCTTCCATACTATTGTGTGTATGAACATGTGGTATGGGATATTCAATCTCAATACCAATCGATGTAGAATAGTCATTGAAATCTTGAGAAGTGAATTCACCTGCATTACCAAGCCTCGCCTTCTTAATAGGGTGATTGGGGAATTGATCTCGTAATTTTGTTATTTGAGCAAGAAATCTTGCAATGAAATATTGCGGGTTGATAATAGGGAAACATATGACCATCTACTTGAAGCATCGATTAATACCTTAAAGTATCGAAATAGTCCACTTGGTGGATGAATAGGTCCACATATATCCCCATGTAATCGTTCTAAAAACGATGGTGATTCATGTCGAACTTTGACTGATGATGGTCTTGTTTTCATTTTTTCTTGAGAACAAGCACTATATGCGATCTCATGAGATTGAAATATCTTCTCATGTTTTAATGGATGACTACTGGAATTTTCAACGATTTTCTGCATCATTATTGAACCAGGATGACCCAATCAATCATACAAAATCTTAAACATGTCTTCATACTTTGGATTGAATCTGGCATATGATTTCACTATTCTTATTTTTGTGAAATATAATCCAGAGGATAAAGTTGGTAATATGTCCACAGTATGTTTTTTAGAAACCGTTATCATGATATAAAGATATTAATGATTTCCATCATTCATTGTTTTATCATGATAGCCATTTTGACGAATATCTTTGAAACACGATAAGTTTTTTTGGGATTGTGGAAAGAAAAATGCATCTTGTATAATATTTCTTGTCCCTCTAGATATTATAAAGTTTGTTTCTCCACATCCCTCAATTATTTTTCCACTTTTAGATATCGTATTGACACTGAATTCATGTATTCTTAACTTGGAGAAATACCTTTTATCTTTCAATATTGTGTATGTGGTAGCACAATCGGCTACACATATGTCTTCATCATTGATGTGTGATTGTAACATATTTGGTGTTACTTTGATCCAATAAAGATATAGATAAACCTGAAAATATGAAGCAACTGTTGCATATAAAATATTACAATAAAAAGATAATCTAAAAAACTTAAAAACAAACAGCGAGAGAAAAATACATTCGAAAATAATAAAACAAGTTAAGTCTGAAAATGAGATAATGATAACAAAAGAAATCCATGTTGAAATCTCATTTTCTTTCCTCATCTTCATTTTCAGGTTGATACACAAAATCTGCGATGTCTAGGTGCATTCCACCTTTGTTGTCATCCAGGAAATCATCAAGATCATTAAAGACAAAGTTCGTTGAACATTTTTGCCTTTATCCGTTAGTGAATTTTGGTATAAATCAACAAAGTCTCTTGGTGTTCAGCACACTTGGGACCAATGTCCATTCATACTGCATCGATAACATATTTTCATTTTCAATTACTCGATGATTTTTCCTTTTATTTTATTCACGATGGAAATTATTTGGTGGATTTCCCTGACCTCGTCTTCTACCATTTAAATTTTCATGACTGCGACCACGTCCACGGCCTTGACCATGACCACATATATTTTAACATCCACGACCATACCAGTGGTTATAATTTAACGAAATCACATTCGTTTCATAAAATGGTGCAGAACCAGTGGGACGAGCATGCTGATTTTTCATTAATAGCTCATTATGTTGTTCAGCAACGAGAACAAGTTGTAACAACTCGCGATAGGTCTTCAAATCCTTTGCGTGATATTTTTGTTGTAAAATTACATTATCAGCATGGAATATCAATAATGTTTTCTCCAGCTTATCATAATAAATTATTTTTTTTCTCCACATAATTCCATCCTGTAGATTATTTCGAACATCGCAGAATGATATTCGTCCACGGATTTATAATCCTAGAATCTCAAATTCAACCAATTTTCTTTGAGAGGATCACATATCTTTGTGATCAAATCGATCTTTAAGAGATTCTCATAAATCTGCGGGATCTTCTTTTGTTCGATATTCATTCTTTAATTCATCAGCAATATGATGGCGTTAAAATATCATGGCTTTTGTCTTTTCCTTTTTTGAGGAATTATTATCTTTATTGATCGTGACAATAATTTTTTTGCCTTTTAGATGCATTTTAGCATCAAATGCCCATGTCATATAGTTTTTTTTCAGAGGCATCAAGTACCGTGATTTTGAGATTCACCAAGTTCGACATGAATATCTATTCGACGAAAGGTAAATAAAAATGAGTTATGACATAAAAAATAAAGAAAATATTATAATTAATGTGTTAGATCCGTCTATATTTATAAATAATTTATTTTTAGATTGATTTAACCAATTAACAATTAAATAATAAAAAACATAAGTTCAATAAATTATTGGATGGATTTTTCTATCCTCCACAAAAATAAGATAAGTAACAAAATAAATAAATGTAACGTAAAAATGATGGCATAACTATCCCTATAACAATAATAAAATAATAAAAACATAAATTAAATAAATAATGGGGTGAATTTTTTCATCCTCTATATAAATAAAATAAGTAACAAAATAAAATAAATATAACGTAAAAAATGGTGGCATAGTCATCATCGTAAAACTAAACCACAAATAAATATTATTGATCGGTGATTTAACCCGTGAAATCATATAATATAATATATTATGATCGAAACTTAGTTTATGATGTCTTTATAATATGATATATATTTAAATTTAGGATAAAACTCCTACTTTTCCCTCATATTTACCTACTTTGTCTATTTCCCCTCATGTTTCTAACTCATCATATTCTCCCCTAATCTTTTGGTCAACATCCTATTTCTCTCTCATGTTTAAAAATTTTGTCTATAACCCCTCTTCGTTTAAAATCATGTTAAATCTTCCAATGTAATTTTAAAACCCTAAAAACCCATTAATTTTAACCCGATTTTCGACCCAATTTCGACCCGATCCGATCCAGAATTAATTTTGACCCGGTTTATGCCTAATTTTGACCTGATATAGGTGTAATTGCGACTAGCTTTAGACTCAATTTTGACCCGGTTTAGACTCAATTTCAACTAGAATTTGAAACCAATTTTCACCCGCTTTAGACTCAATTTTAACTAGAATTTTAGGTCCAAATTGACTGCTTTATTTTAATTTTGACCATAATTTAAAACCATTTTTGACTTGGTTTAGGCTCAATTTCAATCAGAATTTGAAACCAATTTTGACCTGGTTTAGACTCCATTTAAACAAGAATTTAGGTCCAAATTTGACTTGGTTTATACTTAATTTTGACAATAATTTGAAATCAATTTTGACCTTGTTTAGGCTCGATATTAACCAAAATTTGGATCCAATTTAAATTTTTACCCGATTAAAATCAAAATCTATATGAAATTTTAATCGACTAAACTTTAATTGAAAAAATTCACTTCTTACACTGAAATTGCAATCAAAATTGCACCCAATTTTGATTTTCACCCAATTTAAACCCAAATCAATATGAAATTTGAACCAAACTAAATCGAAATGTAAAAAAATAAATTATTTTGATTTTATTCGAATTATACCTAAATTTTACCCAATTACGACTCGAATTTTGGTGTAATTTTGAATGATTCAATTTTTAATCGAGTGAAAATCCGAATCAAATCAGATTTATACTGAATTGCGCACAATCTTGATCCGATTTTGATTTTCAAACAATTAAAACCTAAATCACTCAAAGTTGCATCAGGATTGGGTTAAAATTGCACTGAATTCGAGTTAAAATTATACCAATTTCGGGTTAAAAATCAAACAACCCGATAAGAACCGGGTTTTGTTTAAATTTTTGTTTAATTTTGTTTAATTTCATATTGATTCGGGTTTTAATTGGATGAAAATCAAAATTGTATCCAATCGAGTCAAAATTATACCAATTTCGGATTAAAAATCGAATAAACCGATAAGAATAATGTTTTATTTAAACTTCAGTTTAATATTGTTGAATTTCACATTAATTCGGGTTTTAATTAGATAATCATCACAATTGGACCCAAATTATGGTCAAATTTGAGTCTAAACCATGTCAAAATTGTGCCAAAACCAGATCAAATTTGGACCCAAATTCTAGTCGAAATTGGTCCTAAACTGAGTCAAAATTAGATCTAAACCGGATAAAAATGAACCTAAACCAGGTCACAATTAGAAGATTTAACTGAGTTTAAACGGATGCGGTTATAGACAGAATTACAAAACATAAGGGAGAAATAGGATTAGGGCCAAAGAGGGGAGAATAAGATGATTGCGAAAAATGAGGGGGAAATAGGCAAAGTAGATAAACATGAGAGGGAAATAGAAGTTTTACCCTTAAATTTATATTATGGACGAGATATATATTCTGAAAGGTCTATATAATTTTTTACTTAAAATCGATATCAAAATCGATTAGAAATCAATCAAGATCGTAAAAAATTGAAACTAAAAATCATACATATAATGTATAATATTATATTTTTCTTCTTAATTAATTAAAACGATCGTGATGATAACGTGTTAAAAAATAATCATCAATCAAAATATATATTATATATATGTATATATACTACAAAATATATTCATATAATATAATATAATATATATGAATAATATAATATTATTAATAACTTATGTATGTGTAATATGTATACATAATACTAGCATTAATCGCGCGCTTCACGCCAATTCAGCTTGATATGTTATATTTGTTTGAAATATATAAAATACGTGAAAATATATATTAAATAGGGGATAACAAAATGTTACAGTGTATTCAAATTTACAATATTACGGTATGTTAATGAATATTCTTTGTATACAACATTTGTTGTTCTCGATGTGCATTTACCAGTATCATGTAAAATAAGCAATTTTAATTCTTCTCTTGCTCCAGAAACTGCAACATACAATTGGTCGTGACTAAAAATTGATTTCAGTAAGTATATGCCAACTCGATTAATACTTTGTCCTTGGTTTTTGTTAATTTTCATTGCAAAACACAATATAATAGAGAACTATTTTCATTTACAGTTAAATGGAAAAGTTGTATTGGTCGGAACTAGAGGGAATCGTGGTATAAATACTTTGTTTCCAACATGGATTCCAATTATTATTTTTCCTTATGTAATGTTAGTATCGAGTTGAGTTATTTGAAGTCATGTTCCATTTCAAAGTCCAAGCGTTTGATCGCGATGTTTCATAAAAGTATAATGGGAGCTCTTTCTTTCAGTGTTAGACAATAATTAGGAAGTCATGGATATTTTAAATTGATTAAAAATTTTGTACTGTATAATTCACATATGTCATTGTTGTTGGAATCAGCATTGCACAATGTATCTCAGCTTAAATATTCTTTGGAATGTCCCGAAAGTATTTGTAGGAGCATTTCGTTTATTTCATGAACGATTTCATTTGTTGGGCACAATATTGTTCATTCTTGAAAAAACAAACAGGTTTTTGTAATCAGTTTGAATGTTTGGATATAATGGGTAGCAATACTTTCGATTGGATTTGATGTTTCATTGATTAATAAATCTTTAGGTATGTCTATGAAACATTCGTCATTATTCGGTTCACATAACGATCTGTCTCCTAATTGTAATATCCACTCAGAAAAAGCTTGTGCTTCATATGGATTTGAAGAATTATTGCTCATGTGGGTGCACATTTTTAGTTAATTTCAACATACAACAGTAATTCCAAATATAAGAAGAATTTATACATGCTTGAATAGTGTCATGTCTATTTCCTTTTGCAACCACTGGTAACATCTGGCAGAAATCACCTCCGTATACTACTGTTTTGCCACCAAAAGGTTTGTTTTTCAAAAAAGGATTTACTGAGCCATGATATCCTTCATACTTTTATCTAAAGCCTCAAAGCAAAATTTTTTTTATCATTGAAGCTTCGTCCCATATTATAAGTCGCATTTGCTTTATAAGTTTCGAAAGATTTGTATTCAATTTAATATTACAAATTGAGTCTTCATAGACATCTATTGGTATTACGAAGCGCAAACGCGCAGTGCGGCCTCCTTGTAACAGAAGTGAGGCAATGCCACTTGAAATAACGTTTAGAACAATCTGCCCACAGGATCTTAGTGATGTAGATAGGGTTTTCCATAAAAAAAGGGTTTTTCTTGTTCCTCCATGTCCATATAGAAAACAACGTTTAGGACCTTTGTTTTGATCTATTGCTTTTATAATTTCATTGAAGACTGAATATTGTTCTGCTGTTAAATGCAATTTAAGATTTATAAATTCAGTTTTCATTTTGTTTCGATCGTACGAAAATTCTTCGTATATTAATCTATTCAACAGTGATTGGTTATGAGCTTCTTTAGGAAATGACATTGAAGGATATTGTTTCAAAAAGTGATTATTTTTTTGTAACAACTGTTCTATTTCGCCAAAGGTTATGTTTTAGATCTCTTCATGTGACATGTTAAGATCTTTAATTTGAAAAAAAAACAATTATCTAATGTTAAAATATATTTAGGTAAATTACAATAGTAAGTATTCAAACCTGGTAAATTTTAGCAAGCGTCGACGTCTATACAATATGTCATCAGATAAAACTTGTCATGTTGTTAACCAAACGTGTTCTGGACATGAGGGATATTCTGTTGTTAACAAAATGACAAACAATGTTCGTAGATATGTTGGAGATGCCCAATTACTTACCTTCGTCATCGTCTAAAAGTCCTAGTGCCTGCATGCATCTTTAAATTTTTCTTGTAAACGACCATTACTTGTACGAATTTCCTCAAATGACGTAAGACTGTATATTTTATTTAATAACATTCGTAAATAGTATAGCTCCCCAACATTCGGATTAATATTTTGTAACCTACCAAATGAAAATCCGCGTTTACGTGCTTTCCAAATTTGATGCTTTTTGCTCCATATAAATTTTATTGGGAAATTACAATAAGTCAACTGTCGAGCCTCAGAGCACGAAGCATTACATTTGAACCATTCTATAAACATTATTTGTTGCATATATTCATCTGATGTTATGTCAGATAGTTCATCCTCTTCATCAAATACTATATTTTGTTGTCCGGGCAAATGAAATTAAATTGTCTCAGTCGGTGTACTTCTGTAATGAATATCAAATTTGAATATTCTGTAGCAAGCTTCACACCCTGAAATGTAAAGCCAGCTATAGTAGTTTTTTTTTATTTCATCTAGCAATTTGTTTGTATGCATTTGTTTTGATGTTGTTATTGTTGTAGCAACTTCATCACATCCTTTATTTATGTATTTGACTAAATACTTGATTGCACCATTCCAAATTAATATGAGCTTTATACCTTAAAAGAAGAAAAGGGTTATATGGTACAATATAACGATTATCTAATTTAATTCTGTCTTTTATTACAAACCTTTTGTCGTCTTGCCTTTTGTAAATAGGATAGCCTTCATTGTTAATATATGTTGAATGAGTGAAATTCTTTGAAAACCGTTTTTTGCATTTTCCTTCGTCGATATTGGGCGAGAATTTATTAGCTATACCACATGGTCCATGTACCATCGTTTCTTGCACTGCAGTGTATAACACAGAGTTTTTGTCATTATTTGGAATTTCAGCAGATATAATTGAATCAATATCATTTGATGTTGGTATTTGTTATTGTCTCTTGAGGAATAGCAAAATATGTGCATGAGGCAGCCCACGTTTTTAAAATTTAAATATATAAATAACTGAAAAAGAAAAGTGCAAAATAAAATTGTTAAGTTAATAGAAGAATGTAATTAGATAAAATTGTAGTTGTTAAAAGTTATCTGCATTAATTTGGAATGGTGCAATCCAGTCTATTTTCTGATGTATCACTGTACTGATGTAGAATTCGTTGTAATTCAAGCCACTTGGGTTACATGTAAATGTTAAGAACAAATCTTAAAATCTTAGACTTTTTCCTAGAACCATTGCGTTCAAATAATTTTGTTTCATATATCGTGAACCACCTGTGAATGACGAAGGTAATATTATATTTTTTCTAACCGATGATGCCAAAATATTTCCTAATTGAACAACATCCTCTATAGTTTTGTGTTCGCATCATGATTTATTTTGATGGTTTCTTATATAAGAAATTCTTTCTCATTCAACCATGCAAAAACCATCGGCGACAAATTGCTGAAAAAGTCTCCCTTAATGTATTATATTAGAAGATTCAATACTTCTTTCTTGTAAACAGGACGCCATGAATTCTCTTAAACTAATTCGAGAGCGTGGTTTATTGGAAGATTCAGTACTTCTTTGTTGTTAACCGCAAATTTAGGCCGAGATGATAACTGTCTTCTCCACACGAGAATAATAACGGATATTGTAATAGAAGATACGATGGATATAATTCGTTTATCCTCATGTAATCATTATTGTGTTTTTGCAAAATAATATCTCTTGGTCTTAACCTCCCGTCTAAATCTCCTACTATCAATGTTGCTATTTCTGAAAGCTTCTAGTAAATTATACAATTTATTTTTGTTTTCACGTCATGTTACCAAACATAATTTCATTTCTAATTCAGCAGACAATGTAAATCTACCACGAGCCATTCGAAATATCTTGACATAGGGATTATACTGATCGAGCATTTGTTGGATGTTTTTGACAATGTCTTCGCGTAAGGTATTCTGAAGCTGTGAAGATGTGTTATGTGTACCACTGTGAAGAGAAAATTTCTTTTTATTATTAGTGATATCAAAGAAGAAAGAACATGATAATGGTAGTGTATCTTGACGTACTTGAGTGCATTTATTCTGTTGTTAATTTCATTTTCAGTATCATGAATATAAAATTGGGTAAATTTTGCAGTATCTCCAAATTGTGGTAATAAACTACCAATTCTATGATAAGGTTTCCTGTGTATCTTATATATATGGCTTTTGCTGAATGTTTACTGAGGTATTAATATGACCACCCATTGATGTAAATGTCAATATCATATTGTATGCTTGAATGTGTTGTTTAAAATGGTCATGATACCTATAATTTTTTTTAAGAAGATCTTTCAAATATTGAGGACGTTCTGACGATTTTGGCAACGATATTTTCCCTCTAGAGCAGCATAAACTGAATTTCGGGTCATTTACATAACCTTTTTTATTTAAACGTTCTCCATACCACAGTTTTGTGTTACAATATTCACAAAAGAAATATTGATCTTTGATATCTGCATAGGGGACAACACCAATATATAATAACAATAATAGTATAAAAAATTGTATACCAAGAAAGTATAAAAAAATTTGTGTACCAAGAAAGTCAATCACAGACGACATCATCACATAGTCAACAACACATGGGTGTTGGTAAATATGTCCATCATACGTATTCGTTGAAATCGTATTCAACAAATATTAAAATAGTTTCTCTGTAAAACATATTGTTCAAAAGTCGTTTGTAGATTAATAATGTCAATAGACTATCAATAAAGCAAGATAAAAATTATAGATGATCATATCATATTTATTGAAATATTTATATGATATTAATAAAATAAAATTGTTAAAAAGTAGAATGGAGTATGTATTGATAATTTAAAACTGATAGGAGATGAAATAAAGTGCATAGCTAATCAAAACTGATTTATACAAAAGTAAACGTCATACTGCATCATAGCATATATCATAAACCCAAAACTGATTATAGATCAAAATATTTTGAGCCATACAGAAAGGTTCGTCGAAATTATCCGAATATAATATTACACATGGAAGCTAGTTTTGCGACGTGCAAAACCGAAAAATGTTTTGAACATAACGGTTTAAACTATTTAAAACGATTTCTGGCATAGCTTTTATTCCGACCGTTTGGAACAACTGATTTCTGGATCCGTTGATTTTACCTTCGATGGACTCAACTGAAGGTTGGGTGACTATCGCTTTTGTCAGCATGGCGCTTTCCATAAGAATGACTGCTGAAAGGAGAACTCTGAACAGATCCCATGGAACTATTATTCGAAGAGAATAGAAAAAGATATAGTGAACACAATAAAAGGTTAATGCCATAATTTTGCTATAATGTTTTTAATAGTAAATGTCATTTGTAAATGATTTAGAGCACCAAAAAAATACAATTCACATGATATCTGTGTGAATAGAACCAAGGAGGGTCTGCGAAATTCGACAGTGGTATTAGTGTAGATGCAAGGTATAGAATTCAAACAAATTGTACATTTAAATAATTATAGGGAAAAAACGTACTCGCGTTGATAAATAGGTGATAAATAGGCAGAACACCTCTAGCCGTTCCACGTGACGTTGAAGATCGTTGACTTTGTTGCAGTGGATAAACTGTTATCTTAAAAAGACAGTTACAGTTTTCCAAAACATTCAAACTCGTTGGGATTTCAAACGAGGATGCCTGGATCACATGAAAAATATGTGTAATATTATAAGATTATAAAAAAATATTACCGATTAACGATATTTAGTTTGAATATCAAATAAATGTATTATACCTCGGTTTCTTCATTCTAACATCGTAAGCGGATTATGTAGTAATTGCATCGTTTCTTTGTCAAATATGAGAAATATTGTCTCATCGGTATCATCAATGACCTTGACATAAAAACAAAACCTAGAAAAAAAGTGTGTCAATGATAAAATATAAAGATTGCGAAAACAATTATCGAAGAAATAATATATTGACAAAGTACTTTGGAAATGGGCTGTCAGTATTTGTTTGACAGGAATCGCAAAAGAAATGTCTCAATGTAACATGTGTTGAAGTGTCATCTGCAATGGCATTAATTTTTCGGGAATACATATTACATCCTAGATAATATCATCCATCCCTATTAAGGACTTCGGTAATTGGTGCGAGAACAATACATGTTACAGTTTGCACAGGAATTCACATTATTTTTAATGAAATATGAATAAAATAGTTAAAATACATAGTTGACTTACTCCAGTAGCTTTTCCCAAATCTACTATAGTTTTGATTGTAAAAGCATTCCAAAATTCAATAGATTCGTTGGGTTGTAGGCGTGGAGCAAGCAATATAATCTTCGATTATTAAGCAACGCAGCCGAAAATCTGTTGTATAATATAACAGTAATGAAAAATTTTCCATTGTTAGTTTACAGAAGGTGAAATGTGTTTTAAATTTGTTATAGAATCCCAAATAAATTTAAACATACTTGGTTTTATATTCAGCAATGCAGGATAGTTTTGATTTAAATAAAGTTTGTTTGAAAATTGAACATTGCGAATTGTTCGCCGCTCTGTAAAAAAAGATAGGGTTAAATAATATTGTACATGAGATATAGAGAAAAAATGTTTACATGATAAATCTTTGACAACAAATTTTATTATTATAATTAAACTTAAAATGTCTTACATAACATAAAGAAGTTTTATGTAGGTCAAGAAAACACAAATTGTCTTAAAAACTTCATAAACAATAACAAAAGAAAAAGTCATAGCAATACATCTTAGGCAAAACCAAACTATATTATAATCATGTTTACAACTACATCGACGACAGAAATTGCATTCCATGTGTTGCCAGAAAAATAATCAAACCTTGCAAACAAAACATCTAAAACTTTAAACGAAACTAAAATACGAATAGCAGACGAATATATGAAATGCAGAGGCTAGGAAAGAGTATTACCACCCCAACTTCTAATTTTGAAAAGTTGCCAAATAATAACCAGCAGACCATTCTGGTGAAGACTGATGCACTCGCATGTCTGATAAGCAAATGTTTCCCAAATAGTACACTCTACAACATCAGAACTTCAAAACATATTACGTTGTCAATAAAATTTAAATAGAAACGGTTTATTATTGGGTTGCAAATCAGAATGAAATACGAGAAGTACTTGACATCGTGAAGTTGAGCTGTCAAACGCCTAGTTGTCCGTTCTGCATATGAAATGTCGACGAGCTCCCCAACAACTATGACTTCACCTATAACATCTGAAAAAACATTACGAAGAGAAAATTGTTAATGTAAGTTGTATATACAGCGACACGAAAAGAAATGTAATTGTTACTATTATTTTGATGATATTCGTAAGACGACTCACCGATCAAAATGGATTCTTCCAAGGCACCTGACAGTATATTGGGATATGAAATAAATTCGAAGTATTTGTCCGAGTTGTTGAGATCGCTATAAGGTCTAACAACTGTAGTCGACGTGAATATTATTTTAAACGGAAGATTTGATGCTCTGTATTCCCCAAAACTGCTGTTAACAATAAAATCTGTAATTATACAACACGCTCTTTCCACGAGAAACCACTGATGGGGATACAAGAAATTTGATCTAACAGAATATTGAATCCGATTGTCCTACAGGATACGAAAAACCAATTAAAAAATATGCAATTTAAGGGAATAACATAAAAAAACTAGGCAGCAACGAAAAAGGAATACAGGTTTACCCATTCATCACAAACCAATACTTCCCAATTAGGAGTTGACCTCGGAACGGAAACGACGTCGAAGTTCCATACTCGAATAACACGGACGCGATTCCTAAAGGATATCTCTTGCGTAGGTCGTATGTCAGAAAGAAGACAATACATATTTGATAAATTGATCTAGTATGGTAAGAAAACTTTCGCGTTTTGCTTACTAGAATGGAAGCCAAGTTTGACAAATGTGCAAAGGGATGACTATTATTTATAACGTTAAAAAACATTTAAAAATTCCACGACACCATCATAGTTGTACATTTAATTAAGCCCAATAAAAAAGAACAAACAGCAAACATGAGACACGTCGTTAGCCATATGGACACGTATGGTTTACTTTGATAAGAAGAAGTAATATACGTGATGAATCACTGTAAATGCACATAAAACATAGCCACATAATAAACAAGATAAAAGTAAGTAACACATACATGTCTAAAGGACTGACACGTAAAAAGGAACACCTCAGCTACTCAGTGGAAACACATTGGTAATACCAGATGGGCATCTAATATCTACAAAATAACACAATTTAAAAAAACAGGTGTATAGGAACTAACAGGCCCATAGTAACACGAAACACAGTTATATCCAAATGGATCTCTCTATTTTTAAATAAATGTTAAAAAAAGGCTAAGCCCATAATTAGCATTATCCAGATGGAATAAAAATAACCCCTACAATAGTAATAAAACACACAAAAAAAACATATAAACAGTACAATAAATATCAAACTTTAACTGACGGATGCACGTATGGATGTATAAAACTAATGAAGGACCATACACCACAGATGCAAGAAAAAAAAGCATAGCACAGAAAAGACCAAACATTATACACAGAATGATGCACATATGAAAGCTTAAAACTAACAAAACAATAAACAAAGACCCCCAAAAAGAACATAACTCAAAACCAAGACCAGCATACACAAATTGAAGAAACAATATGGCTTAAAAATAAAACAAACGCAGAAACGAACAACCCAATAAAAGCCAACACAAGATTACACAACGCAAATCGAACAAAAAATCATAGTATAGAGGATCCATATATTAGATGTGTACCGAGGGAATCAAAATCTGATGCAACCATGACAAATAATACCCCAAGAACAGCCTATTGACTGTGATCTTCGAGCCATATTAACAGAAATCTGAACAAATTACAGTCAATCATAAAAACCAAAGAAACAGAAAACATAGAACTAAAAACAATGTATAGCAACAAAATACATTCAACAGAAATGAAAATACCCAGAAAAAATCGCATATAGAAGCTTAGAAAACTATTGAAGCAACAACTACAGACCAACAAAAAATCCCACCAGCAAAAGCAGAACAAAGTGACAAAATGTTGAAGCATAAAGGAGGAAACCAACAGTAAGAAAAGCATGCAACCGAAGAAGATGAGATGGAAGAAACCTTAATACAAAAAGATGAAAGAATATGAGAAGAAGAGAAGAACGAATGAAGAGAATAGAAGAGAGAAAAAAAGATCTAAAACCAACCAAACCCTAAATAAATGAAAGAAACCCTAAAATGACAAAGCATAAAGGAAAAAACTGAAATCCAACCAAATATACAATTGAAGAAGACGAAGTCGGAAGAAATCCGACTACAATAGAAGAAAGAAGAGGAGAACGACCGACGACAAGAGGAAAGAGAGGTCTGAAAAACCAAACTCAAAACAAACAAAAAGAACCCTAAAATGTTAGAGCATCAAGGGGGAAGCCGACGACCGACAAAACATGCAGTCGAAGAAGATAAAATCCGAATAAATCAGACCATCAAAGCGAAGCAAAATGAAATAAACCGGACGGTTGAATAAAAGAAGAAGTCGACGACTAACATGCAGGGCCGGCTAAGGCCCTGTTCCATAGGAGCCTTGGAACAGGGCCCCAGTTGGATGGGGGCCCAATATTAAAAAAAAAAAATTTTTTTCAGAAACCCTAATCTCTAACCAACTTCTTTTTTTCTTTCTTTGGTGCCTCCCAGGGCCGGCTAAGGCCCTGTTCCATAGGAGCCTTGGAACAGGGCCCCAGTTGGATGGGGGCCCAATATTAAAAAAAAAAAAATTTTTCAGAAACCCTAATCTCTAGCCAACTTCTTTTTTTCTTTCTTTGGTGCCTCC
>CM071867.1:24799663-24848365 GCA_036759665.1 Gynandropsis gynandra
ACAGCCTAATCGGATTTATAGCAATGAACCCTAAATAGCCTAATCGGATTTATAGCAATGAACCCTAAATTTGTACATTTGAACGCAGATTTAGATTACAAGATACACAGATTTGAACACAGATTTATAGCAATGAACCCTAAATTTGCACAGTATAATCAGATCATCAGCGCTGAGTTACAGACAAGCTAAGGAATTTGAAGGGATAAAACCATACATCGCAATCCAAAAAACCCTAAATGTCATGATTCCAGTAATGAATTTCAAGTATTTTGAAAAGAGGAGAAACGGATAAGCACCTGATGAATTGGTGGGTACATTGAATTGGTGCAGACTGGACATTCGAGGAGCTCGTAGACGCTCGTCGCCGGAGCAATCGCCGTTGGACCGATGATGTTGGTGGTGGCTCCACCGTGGTTCCCCGGAGATTTCGCCGAAGAAAATTGATGGTTGTTGTGGTGATGATGAATCTCATCGTTTTCGATGCTGACGCACTCGATACTATCCGACTCCATTAATACAACGAAATTAAAAAAAAAAAATCAAAAATTGGGTATTTTCTCTTCCTTTACTAATTTTCTAATGATGGACGGAGAAAATTCCTTTCTTTCTCGCCGATCAACAAGGGAAAAGCAAGAACACGAACAGTACTTTGTTTTCCTCGCACTTTTGGGTGTATTTTCTCCAAAAGAGATTCAACGATGAATAGAAAAATCTGGAAACATGAGATAGAGAGAGAGAAGAGGAAAAGAAAAAAGAAAATCTGGGAAATTTTTTCCCGGAATCCAAACAGGACCCTTCTCCCTCTTCCTCTCTTCGATCTATTTCCGCTAAAGATTTGCTTTTCCTCGTTGGCCTGTGCGATCTTTTGTTTTTGCTTTCTTCTCTCTACCTCATGATACGAAGAAACTAGAGATTAAATAATAGCCGTCCAGATCTTAAGGCTCCTTTTTAATCGGATTTGAATCCGACGGTCATCAGAATCCGCCTGCTTTTAATATTGTTTTTTTTTGTTAAATAACTATTTCTAGTTAGGATAAGGTTATTTATTAACCGTAATAACCAAAATCTCCCTATATAAATCCTCGATCTAGTTAAAACCCGTTTAAAATCTTCCTGCTAATTTACACATTAATGCGTAATTATAAAGCTACAGTCTTTTACATTTTAAAAACCTTGCATTATGATCAGGGCCGGCTAAGGCCCTGTTCCATAGGAGCCTTGGAACAGGGCCCCAGTTGGATGGGGGCCCAATATTAAAAAAAAAAGAAATTTTCAGAAACCCTAATCTCTAACCAACTTCTTTTTTCCTTTCTTTGGTGTCTCCTTCATGATTTTTCTCTCTTTTCTTGCTCTCTTTGTTTCCAATTTCGTCTCATCTCTTTCTTTTTGATTTGTTTTGTTTGTTTACGGAATCAAGGTCTCTTCCTCTCGTCTCTTCGCGGGTATGTTTCCGATCGTCCTCTTTTTTTGTTGCGTAGTTTGATAGTTAGCTTTGCTGGTATATTAGCTTGTGATATCTAAGTTCCCGATGGTTAGCTTATTTTGAGTATGTTTGGTTAGCTTACAAAGGTTGGCTTCATACTTTAGAAATTATAGAGAAACTGGATTTGCTAGTGCAGTGATTACTGCGAAAGAAATTGCACTTGAAATTGATATTGATCCTGTATTTTATCCAAAACGTGTGATACGTAGAAAAAAACATTATGATGAGATTGATAGTCATGAAATAACATTATCTCTAGAAGAAACCTTTAGAATTGAGTATTTCATATGTATAGTTGATCAAGCTATTGCTTCTTTGGATAAAAGATTTGAACAATATAAGTTTTATGATAATACCTTCGGTTTTATGTTAAACTCAACTAAGCTACTATCATTTAATGATATAGACCTTAAATTTCATTGTAATAATCTTGAAAATTCTCTTAAAAAGGATGATTTATTAGATATCAATGGATATGAGCTTTTTGTTGAGTTAAAGTTACTTAGAGAATTTTTACCAAATGAAAAGATAGGAACAATTGCTTTATTAGAATTATTGAAACGGTATAATTGTTTTCCGAATGCAATAATTGCGTATAGAATCTTATTGACTATTCCAATTACTGTTGCTTCTGCAGAAAGAAGTTTTTCGAAGCTCAAATTATTGAAGTCGTACTTGCGAACCACTATGTCACAAGAAAGATTGAATGTATTAGCTTTGATGGCAATTGAAAGTAGTCTCCTAGAAGATTTAGATGTGGAAAGTTTGATCGACTGTTTCGTTTCAAAACATGCAAATAGAATAGCTCTTTTCAAATGAATGTTGTAAATATTTATTGCATGTAAAGGAAATATTTTAGCATCGAATATTTCGTTTCAAAAGGGCCTATTTTAATTTTATTGCACAGGGTCTCTTCTCTAGTTGAGCCGGCCCTGCTAACATGCAGTCGAAGAACATGAAGTCAGAAGAAATCTGATTGCAAGCGAAGAAAGAAGAAGATAGGAAGAGGAGAACGACTGAAGAGAGAGATGAGCGAAGAAAGATCTGGAAGACCAAAACAAAAGGATCCAAAAAACCCTAATGTAATCGAATAGGCCAGATATGCACGCAGAAATCGGTGACGAAATCCGACCATCCAAAGCGAACGAAGATTAAATAAACCGGTCGGCTGAAAACACAACTGAAGAGAAATGGGCAGAAAAACACGCGGGCGAACTGACAAGACGACCGGGTCGGATAAATACCCATGATCAACCCGTTAAATCGCAACCGCACACATTTTTAGATGAAAAATCTGGATGACTCCTAATTTTCTACATCATCACATAAATAGTGTTTATAGATGTTTATAGAAGGAAACCTTCTACTATGTTTATGATATATGTATGTATCTCTATCATGTATAATATTAATATATATACATATATAAAATGTGTATGCATTACTAATATTTAATATTATATACAAATATATGTATTGATAATATGTGTTTATATATGTAAAAAATAGTACGTAATTTGATAATATATATGTATAATATAATATAATAAATCAAATGAGAGAATAATCAAAGCGAATATTTTATCTCGTAATTTGTAGTTTTTTACGATTTGGTGTATTTATAAAATGGAGGTGAGATGTTTATTTATAGAATAAAAAATGATTTTGGTTGAAATTTTTTATATAATAAATAAAAAACAAAGGAAGATTAATTGGAACGCCGCGGAGGAGAGCCAATATAGTGTCAGATTGGTGTGACCGACCCAGAGAGCCCATACTCCCTCCCTCCATTTTATTTATTCCATCAAATTACATTTATTATTTCCTTACATTTCAATCATATACTAATCATTTTTTAAGCTTTTATGTAAAATAGTTTAATTTTTTCTCTCTAAAAATAAATATTTACGGTGAATATCTAAATTTATTATTTTTATTTTTATTTGTAAATTTGGATATTTGTAAATACGAATATTTGTCGGATATATGAATATCCGTCGGATATCCGTATCTAAACCTACATTTTTCTAACATATAATATATATATATATATATATATTAATACAAAAACCAATAATCATCAAATATAATCTAAAATTAAAATTCAAATCGCACAAAGATACAAAGATACATAATATAAATCAAACAAAATACCAAATCTTCACATTTATTTCTATATCAATTATTTAAATTTAGTTTCGTGGATGATTCTACAAATATCGTTATTTCACCTAAAACAATGAAACAAATTGTTAGATTATACACTAGAATAAAATTCGCAAAAAATTATATATTTAGTGAATTCTATATTTTTCATATATTATAATGTCTCTATAACATTATCCAATCCATTTGATTAGAATCAATTTTGAGTATAAATTAAATATTCAATAATATTAGTTATTTGAAAGTATTTGATATTTTAATCATCTAATCATAAATATAGTACATATTTGTCTGTATATATTTATATAATAACTGTTTAAATAAGATTAATAATGTTTTTTATTTCCAATTTGATCATTAAATCAATTTTATTATATATGTATCTATATATTAACTAAATTTTCTATTTAATACTCACGGATACGAATAATTCAGATAATTTAATCTACTATTTGTATTTGTATTTGTCAAATATCTAATTTCTAATATTTATATTTATATCAACGGATATTTGAATTTTCGATTTTTGAATTTCTAATATTTATGATATTAGAATTTCTAATATTATAAATATTAGAAATATCTAATTTCTAATATTTATATTTATATCAACGGATATTTGAATTTCTAATATTTATATTTATATCAACGAATATTTTTCCAAGTTTTATTGTTTAATGAAATTTATAAACTACTTTTTTATTTATATATATATATATACACACTTGCACACGCAATTAGAATCATAAATCAAGTTGATAAATTACGAACAAATGAATACGGAATAAAATATTAAAAAAGATGATAACTGATTACTCTCCGGGTTGCTCGTAATGTTGATGATTACATAATAAAAGCAAGAGTAGCAACTACTACTCTTGGAACATTGATTGCATCATCCCTATTGTGACACATCTTCTCATTTCCACATTTAAAATAAAATTAAAATCTAAAATTCTAGATATAGTAACCCATAATTCTTTGATTGTTACTACAAATTTATGAATCTTTGTTCTCGTGATACGTTGTAAGAATCATTTTACAAAAAATATATATATATATATATATAATCTTTTGTATGTTTACTTAACCGGCCACATGTGAAAAAGCCCCAAAAAAATGATAAATCGTTGGGAATTTCATGGGTAAGCATCTCTTGCAAGCAAAGAAAACTTTGCTACCTACAAGTGGGAAAGATTAGGGAACAGATAATTTCAGATAAGCTAACGATATTTTTAAGCAAAAAAAGATAAAGAATTAATAAATAATTAAGAAAAACTCGTATTTATTATGTAATAGTTATATGTGCGATGTTAGGATAATTTAATTTTATAGTTAAGTCAGATCATCTAACTTGTAAAATCTTTTGCATAACATAGAACCGTCTCATGGGCGTGGGACCCGCCATCTCACAACTGTCTTCCACATTGGAATCTTACAAATCCAAAATGGCAGGTTAGTTCACTCATGAAATCTTTGCAACTTGCCTTCCCTCTGTCCTTAAAACCCAAAAACATATTTGTAATTAATTTTCAAACACACAAATATTTACTTTTAAACTTTATTTACATCATGTTATGTATATGATAGGGTTACAATAAAAATATTTTGGACCGCGAGGATGTTGACTACTATGTTTGTGTGAATTTAAATATTATTTATTTTAATTCAAAATCATTTAGTGTAATTGATGAGTTAAAAATGTAAAATATCTTTTCTATTTAAATTTTTATTGATTATGAGTTTCATAAAATATTTTAAAAAATTCACATAGAAGATAAAAAGCTCAGCTAATGCCTATATACTTTATTACATGATTTAGTAATTTATTAGTTTGTACAATCGTATTATTCCTACCCTTGTTTTGCATTTTATATTTATCTGAGTATTCAACAAATATAGATGACCTCTCTCTATATATACACTCAAGACTTCACGCTTACATTCCTCAAACTCCCATTTTCATTTATCTTCCTTAACCATAAAAAAAACTAAAAGGGAAAGAAAGCGAAGAGAGAAAATGGGTTGCCATAAGAAGATATTAGTCGCAGTCATTGTACTCTTGGTCTCCGTCCACGTCAGCGGCCGAGACCCATTCTCCTGCGACCCAAAGGATGCTGCGACGGCGGGGTTTCGGTTCTGTCAGCCGTCGATTCCAACGGGGGAGAGAGTGAAGGATCTGATCGGACGGCTGACGTTGCCGGAGAAAGTTAGCCTTTTGGTGAACAATGCAGCGGCGGTTCCAAGGCTGGGGATAAAAGGGTACGAGTGGTGGTCAGAGGCTCTTCACGGCGTCTCCAATGTGGGCCCAGGCACCAAGTTCAGTGGGGCCTACCCTGCCGCCACCAGCTTCCCTCAAGTCATCACCACCGTTGCTTCCTTCAATGCCTCTTTGTGGGAGTCCATCGGACGGGTCAGAGTTTTTCCTTTTTTGCCATTTTATTTATTTAAAATTTAGTATGTTGATATATTATTTTTATGTATCTCCTTATTTATCGGGGGGCGAAGGAAGATAATTAATTGGTCTAATCTGATTTAAAGAGATAAAATTGTATAATAATTTAGACATCATATGAATGTGTATTGTATACTATATAGACATGCGTGTAGGTTAAATGTGTATTAGTGTATTTATTTTGTCGTGCGATATGAATTGGAATAATAATTTTAGTGGACCTAGAAAGGAATGCTCTTTTTCATTAGCAAAATATTATTTTTTTGTGCATTTAATATGTTTATGATACTTTTCCCCGTTTCTGTGTTCTGATTCGTCTGGTCGGTCATGCAAAAATAACGTAGGCACGAATTTCTTATCCTAAGCCAATTAAAATATCTCATTTAATATTTTTTTCGTCGGTGAGAATATTGTGTTTGGTTTTGTTCATATGCTTCCTACCTATGACAAAAAGTGGATACTTAAAAATTACGAATTATCATTATTATTATGCAACTCAGTCTCGTTCATGAAAAAATTAATGTATATGTGTATACATGAAGTCTGTATGTTGTTTTTTATAGAATATTAGTAATACTTAATGCAAATATGTTTTATAATAAGAAAAATGACATAAACGGGTTCAGAGCGCTTTTTCCCGAAACGAGGCAACAAGTTGTATGATTGGTCCAATGAAAAACACCAACTTGTTCGGCGCATTTTATCGACGAGAATAAGATATATGTGCTAAACTACGCTGGGGAGTATGCAGGTAGTGTCGGACGAGGCAAGGGCCATGTACAACGGGGGAGTGGGGGGTCTGACTTATTGGAGCCCAAACGTGAACATATTGCGGGACCCACGGTGGGGACGTGGACAGGAGACTCCCGGTGAAGACCCCGTCGTCGCCGGTAAATACGCCGCTAGCTA
Source organism: Gynandropsis gynandra (assembly GCA_036759665.1). NCBI lineage: Eukaryota > Viridiplantae > Streptophyta > Magnoliopsida > Brassicales > Cleomaceae > Gynandropsis > Gynandropsis gynandra. The sequence continues at coordinate 24,806,680 of CM071867.1, forward strand.
CGTCAGAGGTCTACAGGGAACCGACGGTAACCGGTTGAAAGTCGCCGCGTGTTGCAAACACTTCACCGCCTACGATCTCGACAACTGGAACGGCGTCGACAGATTCCATTTCAATGCCAAGGTTGATATTATTGTTTATTAATTTGAAATTATAGCAAAAAAATTTCGAACTCACGTGGGAGGCACGTGCATGAATGTGAAGGTGAGCAAGCAAGACATCGAGGACACGTTCGACGTACCGTTTCGTATGTGCGTGAAGGAAGGGAACGTTGCGAGCGTTATGTGTTCGTACAATCAAGTTAACGGCGTTCCCACATGTGCCGACCCCAATCTACTCAAGAAGACTGTCCGATCCCAATGGGGTCTCAATGGGTAAATAACCCTTTCTTAAATTCTGCGACATTTATCGTGCAATACAACCTCCTCATGTCCTTGATCGTATGGTAAAAAAATGGACAGTTACATTGTGTCGGATTGCGATTCTGTCGGGGTTTTCTACGATACACAACATTATACAGGAACGCCGGAAGAGGCTGCAGCCGATGCCATCAAAGCTGGTAAGAAAAGAATCATGAAATTATCTCTTCATTTTGTTTTGTATGTATATAAAAACCAGGAATTGCATTCATTTGGTAATAGGCTTGGATTTAGACTGTGGACCGTTCCTTGGAGCCCATACAACTGATGCCGTTAAAAAAGGCTTATTGAGCGAATCAGACGTCAACAATGCTTTGACCAACACACTAACTGTCCAAATGCGGTTGGGAATGTTTGATGGCGAGCCATCTGCCCAGCCCTACGGTCATCTTGGTCCGGCTCACGTGTGCACACCCTCTCATCAAGAACTAGCCCTTGAAGCTGCTCGGCAAGGCATTGTTCTCCTTAAGAACCGTGGCCCGTCTCTTCCTCTCTCGCGCCGTCGTCACCGTACCGTTGCTGTCATCGGGCCAAATTCGAATGCGACAGTCACTATGATTGGTAACTACGCAGGAATCGCTTGTGGATACACAAGTCCCGTGCAAGGAATAAATGCTTACGCTCGAACGATCCACCAAATGGGTTGCGTCGACGTGCATTGCAAAGATGATAGTTTGTTTAACGACGCGGTCAACGCGGCTCGGCAGGCCGATGCCACGGTTCTCGTAATGGGACTAGACCAGTCTATAGAAGCAGAGTTCAGAGACAGGGACAGTCTACATTTGCCGGGCAAACAACAAGAGCTTGTTTCTAGAGTTGTGTCGGCCTCTAAAGGCCCAATAGTTCTTGTCTTGATGTCTGGTGGGCCCATCGACATCTCTTTCGCCCAAAACGATCCAAAAGTTCCGTCCATCGTTTGGGCCGGGTATCCGGGTCAGGCCGGTGGAGCCGCCATCGCTGATATCTTGTTCGGTTCTACAAATCCAGGTTAGTTCGCAATCCACCCATTTTCATACAGGGAGAAAAAATTCAATTTCGGTTCTGATATTCATCAAAATTAACAGGTGGGAAATTGCCGATGACGTGGTATCCACAAGAGTATCTAACGAACTTACCTATGACGGAAATGTCGATGCGACCAAGCCAATCGAAGCGGCTCCCTGGTCGGACCTACAGATTCTACAAAGGACCCGTGGTTTACCCGTTCGGTCACGGCTTGAGCTACACGCACTTCACCCACACCATCGCCGACGCCCCAAAGGTTCTTCCCATTGCGCTTCACGGTCGTGGCCGAAACGGCACAGTTTCAAGAAAGGCCGTTCGAGTGACCCACGCAAGGTGTAGCCGTCTCTCCCTCGGCGTTCACGTGGACGTAAAGAACGTCGGGTCCAGAGATGGGACTCACACCATGCTAGTATTCTCTGCTCCGCCAGCAGATCACTGGGCCCCACACAAACAGCTGGTCGCATTTGAGAGGGTACACGTGGCAGCTGGTGAGCAGAGACGCGTGCCGATCAATATACACGTGTGTAAGTATTTGAGCGTAGTGGACCGAGCCGGGGTTCGAAGAATTCCGATCGGGGATCATAGCATTCATATTGGAGACGCAACCCATACGGTGTCGCTTCAAGCATCTACTCTCGGAGTTATCAAGTCTTGACTTTTTTTTTTTAGTTTTTTATTTTATTTTTTTTCTGAAAAACAAAATGGATAAATATTGTTTTGAGACAACACCAAAGAAATATGTTGTAACTCATCGATTGATGTAAGAATTTCCATGGATAAGTTCGTAAGATTGATATTGGTCCACGATAACACATCTTTGGCGCCATAGTTGTAAGTAATTATAGTTTATAATATCTAAATTTTGCAATAAAAATTGATTTTGAATAAACTGAATGTGAATTTAAACGTAACAAAACAAAATTAAATACATTTTAAAAAATCAGAAATATACATTTTCCAAATAAAAAATACATCTTTCGGGCAATTTATTTTATTATGAAATAAATCTTATTCCATTGAATTTCTAAAATTAGTTATAATTTCATTGTTCATATAAAATTTTAATTCCATTTTATTTCATTTTATTGTCAGTTAAATTGTGATTAAAGTAACCTTTAAAATCTTACAAATTTGAAACAAAATCAATATAATACAGAAATAAATCAATTCAATTGAAAATTTAAAGATTAAGAAATATAAGAAAGATACAGCAGGAAAAAATGTGAAATTTTATGTGAATTTGAGATAAATTATTTCAAATTTTCTATTAAATTGATATATTTCCTAATTAAATTAATATTTATTATTTATTATTTTAAAACATATTTTTGAAATATAATAGATAAAAAGGTTCTAAAATTTTTATATAAATATAAATATCGTATAAACATTTGGTGGACGACGATCATCTGATATATTTGTCTAATGAATATGTTAAAAAGATTGAAAATTAAATCTTAATATAGTACAATTTATGATTATGATTATAAAGTTTTAAATTGTATTTTTTATTTTTGAAATAAAAACTAAAATCGTTTAGCATTAATGTGTCTAAACATTAAATATTGTTATTTTGTCTCACGATAGATCTAGTGAAATTTGAAAATTATATATACAATAATATTTACAAATGGTGAAATATGGTGAAGTCACTCCAACCTTTCAAAAGTTATTTTTAAAATTTAATTTTTTTTATATCTATATGTGATGAAGGTAAATTTAATGTATAATTATGTTAAATTTTATAGAAATGTTTCTCAATATATCTATCATATGACAAAGAGGAATTTAATTATAATTATGTTAAAAAGTTTATAAACATGTTTCTCTTCATTAAAAAGATGTATAATATTCATGGATTTTCACTATTCCTTATTCTTCCAATCTTCATGACTCTTCGTTTATTCTAAGCTCAAACAACTCTTCACCTATTTTCTTATAATTAATTGATTCCCTTAAATTCTCCTCAAAGGGACCACCCTCTTCACACTACTCAGGCGTTGAGTGGATTCGTCACTGTCCTTTGAAGCAATTATGGTGCTAGAAGGGATTACGTTGAAAATTTAATCATATCATAGAATGCATGTTTCATTCTTCCATGTATTCTGAGATTTGGAGGTAATTTCTCTCATTTTTTCGTTAGGCGCAAACTAAATATTCTTTTTGGTTAAGATACAATTGGTTGAAGAGAACACCATAATCAGGGGCGAGGGGCTGTAATGGGGAGAGAGGTGAGCAGTCGTTATAAGATCGATATTTGTGTATGTGTGTTCATGTTTGTGTATGTATATGTGGTGAATGTGTATATGTTTGCAAAAAAAAATTACAATACTTTTCCATTTATACGACCAATTGTGACATCATCTGAGTTCACAGACCTCAATTCATTGTTTTCATCATTTGTATCGTCCTCGTGATTGTTTTCTAGATATTTCAGATTGAGCAATATCGTTGTAGTTTTTTGTTCGTGAAAATCAAATCATGTATTTAGTGTGAGACATCAGACTCAGATATCTTCTCCGATCTCTAACTTAAAGTCCATTATCTTCTCCAGTGGGTATGATGTATATGCGAGTAAAGAAGCATGAATTGATGGCCAATTTGGCTTTACTTCGCTTTTACAACCATTAGAGTATAATAAGTTTGGTCTTAACATTAATAATGTTGCATCATAAGTTCAACATGCCAGAAAATCAAGATTTCAATGAAGATTTTCATGGCTTTGTTGCAATTCCCTTTTTATGGGTCGTATGTGATTTTATTTGGGATTTTTCAATTTTGTAGGTTAGTTCCGTTGACTTGAGGAAAATTTTGTGTCTTTCATCTTAAATGCTCTCCGCAGAGTATTGCGATGGTCTCAAGCGTACAATTTTTTTTCTTGTTGTTAGGGTACAAGATTAAAGAGGCAATGAGTTATGGGATGACGACATTGAATGTTGGAAACTATTGTGATGGTATCGAGGCATACCCAACCACTGTCGATGGCATGGGAATCGAGACTTTCTTCTACCAACGTGTCTTACTTCTTCGTCGGACATTAGAGGTGAGATTTTAGAAGTTATAATCATAGACATTGGTTATATTTATTCAATGCTACTAGGTGTGATTGATTTATACCCAGTTTGACACACATTGTAATCAGTAGAAGTTGCTTTGAGTAATTTTTTACAATATGGAACACATTGAAATCATTAAAAATTGCTTTGATTATTTTTTTCTCCTTATGAATTTGATAAGTTGTTTTCGAAACTTTGATTCAAAGTGAACCTGAAAAGAACTTCTTTTTTTTTCCTGTTTTCCACTGATATATTTAGTTTCTCTTTTAACTTTTGTATCATTGACAAATTTGTTGTTTTATTTTGATCGTTTATCCCATACTAGAAGCTTTGGATTTGTTTGATCATTGGAAACATCTAGATTTTACTAAAAATGGATGGTTCAATTGATAGTAGAGTTGAGACCATGGTCACAAGTTTGGTAAATAATAATAATTACTCATTCAATATTTGATGTCATCATCATAGGTTGAGAGAGATTATTTCGTAACAACTCGAACTTCATCGCCATGTGAAGAACATGTGTGAAGATCATCTTGGAGTTGTACCAGCTGTGGAGAAGGTGAGTGAAGGAGAAATGGTGTACCATCTATGGAGAAGATGAGTGAAGGCGAAATGATGTAGGTAAATGAGACTTCCTTCTGCTCAGCGAAATTGTATATATAATGTTAAACATTAAAAAACCGTTGCAATAAATGGTTGTAGACTTGAAAATCAATGCAAAATCATGCCCGATTATAGCTTTTTTATCCAATCTGTATTCCAACAAAAAACAAGTAGTCTAGAGTCCAACCTTAGTTTAGGTGCTTTATTTGTTTGCGGTTTCGTTGTTTGTTATTTTGTCTGGTTTAATAATCTACTAATTCCAAAAATTCAATGCGTAATCCTCGCATTCAATGTGTATTCCTGAATAATCTCATTTTTCAATTTTTCAACCATTTCAATTTACCAAGTTTAATGTTAGCCAGATTAGTCAACATGATGTTATTTGTAACACGTAGTTTTGTTGGTTGGTTAATTGGTCACATTTTATTCATGAAATGGGTTAGATTGGTATTAGTCTGGATACATCAAAATCATTCTGTTAAGTCTAATGTACTTATTAGATCTAATAAGTATAAGTTCCTTGTGTCAGAATTGAGAAATTCTATGGCTCGAATCATTAGTATTCTCTTATTTATTACTTGTATCTACTATTTAGGCACAATACCATCACCCATTTTGACTAAGAAACTAAAAGGAACCTCAGAAACGGAAGAAATGGGTGGGACTAAACAGGGCCAAGAGGTATCCACCGAAGAAGCTCTTTTTCCTTCTCTTTTTCGGAAGAAATCCGGATGAATGGAAAAGAAAAAATTAGTAAGGATAATGAATTCCACGTTTGAACATACTATAAAACAGTTTATGAAAATCTAGATGGAAATCAAGAAAATTCTAATTTAGAAATTTTCAAAAAAAAAAGAAAGAGGAGGATTGTTTATTAGGCACACTATCAGAAATGCCCTCTTAACACTTCAAAACTACCCTCCTAAATCTGATGGAAAAAAAAATTGGAGAAAAGACATATGTGCCCTTAATGAAAAACACATACAAAAGAGGGAAAGGCAAATATGAGAAAAGGGAAAACGAAAATTGAGAGGAGGGAAACAAAGTAGAGAGCTATTTCCTTTCATTTTCGAGTGTTTCCCTTCTATTTTCGAACGATTTCCTTCAATTTTTGAGTGATTTCTTTCCATTCTCGAGTGATTTCCTTCTATTTTGAGCGGTTTGCAGCAATTTTCGAGCGATTTCCAACAATGTTTCAGTCATTTTCAGTGATTTCCAGCGTTTTTAGCGATTTTCCGGTGATTTTTGGCGATTTCCGGCGATTTGTAGCTGAGTTTCAGCGATTTCGACCGTTTTCCGGCGATTTCTGGCAATTTCCGGTGATTTCTGGCAGTTGGTCGCACTGGGTCACAGGGTCGAACAGGGTCGGACTGGGTCGCTGGGTCGCAGGGTCGGCTGGGTCGGACTGGGTCGCAGGGTCGGATAGGGTTGTTGGGTCGCAGGGTCGGCTGGGTCGGACAAGGTCGCAGGGTCGTAGGGTCGACTGGGTCGGACAGGGTCGAACAGGGTCGCAGGGTCGCAGGGTCGGACTGGGTCGGTGGTTCGGACTGGGCAGCTGGGTCGCAGGGTCACAGGGTCGTACTGGGTCACTGGGTCGCAGGGTCAAACTGGGTAGAAGGATCGCATGGGGTATTTTGGGAATTTTAGCATTTGTAAAGGTATTTTTGAAGCGAATTTTTTTTCGGGAAGGGTATTTTTGAAGTCTTTTAGCCCTACAGGGGTATTTTTGATAATCCTCCCGTTTATTATGGTTTGAAAAACCTTTTGTAACTCTAATTTTCGATTATAAAAGATGGAATCAACCAAATCGATATATAAAAAATGATCAATTTGAAAATGTTGTAAGAAAGGAAATGTCACAATATTTTTTTTATACATGTCAAAATGATGGAAAAGAACGAATATCTTTTACATATCCTCCCAACCTGCCAACATTTTTTGAAATGATACAAAAAAAGATATCTTCATTTACAAAAGAAAAAAAACTTATAAATTTTCTATTTTTTGGAGTTTTTCTAGTGAAAAAAAAGAAAAATTTAAAGAAAGAATTTTTAAATAGAATTGAAACTTTAGATAAAGAATCGTCTATTGAAAATATACTGGAAAAAAGACTTGTTTTTGTCATAATGAAACAAAAAAATATTTACCTAAAATTTATGATCCATTTTTACATGGGATCTCTCATGGAAGAATTCTAAAATCACCTTATTCCCAATCATAACCAAAAAGTATATAAAAAATAATCTAGGAAGATTTTGGATAAACAAGATTCATGGTATACTTTTTAATATTAATTCTTACAAATTTGAGCATACAATAGAAAAGTTTAAAAGAAAATCGTTATCAATAGAGAAAATATTTTTTTTTTCAGAATCCCAACAAACTCATTCAGAAGAAGAAATCAAAATTTTCAAATTTTTATTTGATGTTGTTCTAACTTATTGCAATGATCAAACTCTTATAAAAAATTTGATGGATTGTTATCAAATCAATAAAAAAAATTCCTCGATGGTCGCACAAATTAATGAGTGAGTTACAACAATGGGAGGAGGAAAATAATGAAAACATACCGAGAGATCCTCCAATTCGTTCAATAAAAGCAAAACATGTAGTAATTTCTACCGATAAACAGTCAGACAAGGATATAGATACTAATATCAAAGATATCAAAGATAAGAAAAATTCTGATGAAAGCCAAGAAGTGGCTTTGATCGGCTATTCACAACAATCTGATTTTCGTCGAGAGCTAATTCAAGGATCCATGCGTGCACAAATGCGTAAAACACTTATTTGGAAATTTTTTCAAACAAATGTCCATTCCCCATTTTTTATAGAATAGACAATCCTTTTTTTATTTGATATTTGGAGGTTGACAAAAAAATTGTTTGAAAATTGATGTGGAAAAACGAAAAAAAATATAATTCGAATTATACCGAAGAAAAAACAAAAAATGAGAAAAAAAAGACGAAAAAAATGAAAAATCTAAAAGAAAAGAAAGAAGACGGATAGAATTATAAAAGCTTAGGATAGCCTGGTATTTGCTCAAATAATAAGAGGTTCTCTCTTAGTAACTCGATCAATTCTTAGAAAATATATCATATTACTTTTATTAATAATATTTAAAAATATCGCCTGTATTTTATTATTTCAACTTCCCGAACGGTTTGAGGTATATGTTTGGTTCATAAAAATAAGCACCAAATAAGTCAAAGATACAAAAAAAAAGTTATATTGATAAAAAGAATATTGAGAAATACATGACAAAATATATATAAAAAAAATTGGAACTAGAAATAGAAAGAAAAATCATTACGATTTCTTTATTACAGAAAATATTCTATCCCCTAAACGACGTAGAAAATTTCGATTTTTAGTTTGTTTCAAATTCAAAATATAAACGCTAGGTATATAAATTCAACATTTGATAAAAATATTCAAAACTGTGGTCAAGTTTTGAATAAAAAGAAAGATCTTTGATTCTAGTTGTATTAGTAAGAGGGATCTTGAGCAATTGCAATAATCGAGTTCAATGATATTCATGGTATTGTAGATGCTATCACACATACAATTATACTCAATTCGATGGAATTGTTTGAGCTTTGCCTATTCACTCGATTATGGAGTCTTTCTTTTTCTAAAAGCATAAGTAGTAAAGTTTTGACGGGCATTAGAATGTGCACATGGCTTTAGAAGTTCCATATCAAACTATGGTGTGCCACTCATCGTGTTTGTGTGGACATGATTTTTTTTACCATTTTATTATCATACATATTGTGGATTTAATTTCATAAATATGGAAAATAAGACTTACTAAGCAAACTTAAATAATAATTATGCATCCTAACGAAAAAGTTTGGTCAAGATGTTACAGAACAAGTCCGAAGGTCTAGGAAGGGTTTAATGTGATCCATATGGACCGCCTTTCGAATGCGAGGTTTATATAATTATCATCACATAGATTATAACACGTTTTTCATCACATTATCCAACATACTAACCCAAAATACGGTTGATTTTGAGAAAATAAATTTAATACTGGTGTTCTAATAAAGTTTAGATGTTAGGTAGGAATGTTTCTTTAAATTTTTGTAGTATAAAATGTGAATGAAAAATTAAAAATGGTTTTATTTGAAATATTCATTTTTAATTAAAAACTTGAAATATATTATTTATTTATTATTTCTTTTATATTATTTGGTATTTTAATTAAAAAAACGTTATAAAACACGTAAAACTATATTATTTATTTATTTATTTTTATTTTTAGCGTTTATGGGAGTAAATCTCAAAATAACGATAATGAAACTAAATTATTTATTCAACCGTATTTTTTATTTTGAGATAGGATCACATATAGATAAAAATAATTAAGTGAAAGTAATTCGGGTATATTATCCGAGTTGTTAATTGTATTACAATGTTTTTATTGTGGAAATGAGTGTTTGTAATTTTTTTGTTTAGATTACGGATTATTTGATAAAAATGTTGAATAAAAAAATTTATTTTATTATTATTATATCATTTTGTACGTTTTATTTGTTTTGCTATCTTTTTTAGAATGATAAAAAAAAATATGGTGCTTTAACTTCTTTCTAGTGCCTAGACTACTAACGTTTCCAACAAAGAATTAGAGGATTTGTAACAAAATCATGAGTTGAATTGTTTTATAAAAGATATGTTAGATAGTTTAAACATGAATGTTGAGAATTCCAACATAAATTAAAAATTCCATTCAACAATTGTAATATTTAAAAAAGTTATCTAAATAAATGTATATACTTTTAAAAAAGAATTATGAAACACAATTGGTGAAAAAATGAAGTACTTTGCAATATTGACAATAAATATTTTTAAAGATTGCATCTATGAAGCGAAGCTCCTCCACAACCCACATTGTTCATATACTTCATTTTTTAACCAATAAAAATAAAAAAATTCAATAGATTTATCAAGTCTATAACCTTCATAACATATATACTAAAAATTATGGCATTATGTTTCGTATTATCCTCATAATCAAATTTGAAAGTGGATATTGTACAAAGAAAAACAAATAACATTTATAAAATCTATGTATAGTATCGTACGAATAATAATATTAATGATAATTTAAAAGATCGTAACTAAATTTAAAGAATTCAGTTATAACAATCTTAAAAAATATCAAAATTTGCACGAAAAAGTTCCATTTGGCCCATGAAATATAATGGGCCTATAAATCAATAAAACGTATATGTATATAGATCCTAGACTCATTGGATCTCATTAAGACTCATACGAACGATACGTATTACAAGTTATAACATTTGGTTTGTGCAAAAAAAAAAAAACAACGGATTAAATAATCAAATATAATATTTGAATAACATACTTCGGGATTTTAATTAATCAAGATTATTTGTAATAATTGTTTCAAATTTATATTAAGTAAACCCTTAAAATTTTAGACAAATAAGATAAATCTATACAGATATTGAAGGCATAACCTAGAAGATAAAGATGATTTATATCATCTATATTGTCTAGTGACAGAGGCTATTTTGATGGATTTATGTGTGTTAAAAGTACCGTTTATTGCATTATAAGTATATATATACATACATACGCTTTTTATATGAATAAAAATTCATGATATGAATTTTAGTAGATTCGGGGGCTTCGCTTTATCATTAAACATAAATCATGATATGAATAAAAATTCATGGATCATAGATTTAGGGGCTAGTAGTCATGTTTGCAACAATTTGTCTTCTTTCGTTGATATAAAATTCTAAACAATATTTACGTTGTCCTACCAAATGGAACGTGTCTATCGGTTTCTTATATAGGAACAATAAAAATAAACAATCTCTTGACACTTCATTATGTGCTTTATATTCCAACTTTTACCTTCAATCTAATTAGTGTTAGTCTTCTCCTTCAAAATTCTAATCTTAACGTTATTTTCACTGTCACTTCTTGCATCATACAGGACCTTATTCGAGGCTTGATGATTGGGAAAGGTAGAGCTTCTCACAATCTTCATATTATGAATCATTCTTCCACTCCAATCCTTGATGTCTAGATTTCCTCTTCTATTTGGCACAACAGATTGGGACATCCATCTTTTTCAAAAATTCAGTATCTTTCTTCTCAATCCTTGATAAAATCCTCTCCCATAGATAATTCTCATCATTGTAAAATCTGTCCTCAAGTAAAACAGAGACGTTTACCTTTTAATTCCAATAACAACAAGTGTGATACAATCTTTGATCTTATACACATGGATATATGGGGACCACTTGCAATTGAATCAACTGATGGTTTTCGATATTTTCTTACATTAGTGGATGAGTGCTCTAGATGCACATGGATTTATTTTTTAAAACAAAAATCTGTTGTTAAAAACATTTTTCCAGAATTTTTAAAATACATAGAAACTCGTTTAAAATGTCAATTAAGGTTGTTCGATCTCATAATGCATATGAACTTCAATTCAACAAATTGTTTACTAGTAAAGGGATTTTGCATTTTCATTCGTATGCATATACTCCTCAACAGAATTCTGTAGTTGAACGTAAACATCAACATATACTAAATGTAGCTAGAGCATTATTATTTCAATCTAATATACCTATACAATATTGGAATGATTGCATTTCTACTACTGTTTACTTAATAAATAGGACTCCAGTAGTAATTTTAAATAACAGAACTCCTTCTGAAATAATTCATGGAAAACCTCCCACATATGAACATTTAAAAACTTTTGGTTGTTTATGTTATGTATCAATTTTATTAAAATATAGACATAAATTCTCACCGAGATCTCATCCAGCATGTTTCTTAGGTTATCCAATAGGTTATAAAGGATACAAACTTCTTGATTTAGTCACAAATCAGATTCTCATATCTAGAAATGTAATCTTTCATGAAGAATTATTTCATTTTCTTGATATTTCGCAATCTATGAAAGTGAATGACATTCTACCACAATCTGTATTGCCTTTATCAATTAGTGATTTTTCATCAAATTCATCTTTTTCTACCGGTTCTAATGCTTCCATTGATAATTCCTCTTCTGTTGTGCCTCATAACTCTTCTTCCATTTTTCCTCCAGCCCCTTCCACACGTTTCAGACCTGTAAAAAATGTTAAACCTCCTAGTTATCTTTCTGAATATTACTGAAATCAATTAGTTGTTGAACTTCCCTCTAAATCACACACTCCTCCTTACCCAATAGGATCTTTCCTCTCTTACTCAAAATTGTCCCCTAATTACAAATCTTTCATATTGAACATTTCAAAAAATATTGAACCAAAAACATACATCTAAACAATTTTATCACCGGAATGGAAAAATGCTATGAATCAAGAACTTTCTGCTTTATTGAATAATAACACATGGACTGTTTGCTCTCTTCCGTATAATAAAAATATTATAGGTTGTAAATGGCTGTATCGAATCAAATATAATGCAGATGGTAGTATAGACAAATATAAGGCTAGGCTAGTTGCTAAAGGGTCTACTCAAAAAAAGGGTATAGATTATGTAGAAACATTTATCCAGTGGCTAAGATGGTAACTGTTAGGTTATTGTTGTGTTTAGCTGCTTCTCACAATTGGTCAATAAACCAAATGGATGTCTCTAATGCATTTTTGAATGGCGATTTAGATGAAGAAATATATATGCGTATTCCTCCAGGTTATGACTTTGATAAAACAGATTTTACAAATCATGTTTGTAGGCTTAATAAGTTCATTTATGGACTCAAACAATCTTCTCGTCAATGGCACCTTAAATTTTCATCTATTTTATTATCATCTAACTTCACTCAATCTGTTTTAGATAATTCATTATTTTTTAAAAAAGATTCAAATGGTTTTGTTGCACTTTTGGTCTATGTTGATGATATTCTCATATTTGGTGATAATAGTGTTGCTGTTGAAAATACAAAACAAATTCTACATATGAATTTTAAAGTTAAAGACATTGGTGATTGTAAATATTTTCTTGGATCGGAAATTGTTAGATCAAAGTTAGGTGTTTCTATTAGTCAAAGGAAGTATACTCTAGAATTATTGGAAGAATTTGGTCTCTTAGGATCTAAACCAGTCATGATTCCAATGGATGTAACCACTAAACTTTCTACATCATATAGTCCTTTATTAGATGATCCGACTTATTATAAGAAACTTGTTGGTAAATTGATATACTTGACTATTACACATCCTGATATTTGTTATGCAGTAAACAAACTTAACCAGTTTATTGCATCTCCTACTTGTATGCATCTTACAACTGCCAAAAGAGTACTAAGATACCTTAAAAATAATCTTGGACAAGGGTTATTTTATTCATGTGAAATGAGTACTAAACTTTCTGCATTTGCTGATGCGGATTGGGCATCATGTATTGATTCTCGTAGGTCCATAACTGGTTATTGTGTGTTTCTTGGTAATTATTTAATATATTGGAAATCAAAGAAACATGTAACTACATCTAGAAGCAGTGTTGAAGCTGAATATCGGGCCATGGCAAATGCCACTTGCGAGTTGGTACGGGTTTCGTCCTTGCTAAATGAAATTTCGTTTTCTATAACAAAACTAGCTTTGTTGTTTTGTGATAATATAGCAGTTCTACATATCGCAAGCAATCCTATGTATCATGAAAGAACAAAGCACATCGAAATTGATTGTCATGTGGTTCGAGAGAAGCTTCATTCGGGATTTTTGAAGTCGATGCATGTTCAATCAAGTAATCAATTGGCAGATGTTCTCACCAAACCTCTATCGTCTCAACAATTTCAGACTTTAATTTCTAAGATGGGAGTAAACAATATTTACTCTCCATCTTGAAGAGGTGTATTAAAATACTATATCTTTCTTGTAATTCTTGAATTAATTTAGATTAGTTGATTATTTTTTTCTAATTCTTAAATTAGTTTAAGATTAATTATAAGATTAGTTAGTAATTTTTAGCTATAAATATATATAAAAGGGATAATATATTCATTCATACAAGGAATCAAATTTTTTCTTCCTTTATTTTTGTTAAAAATATCTATGTATATATATTAGAGTGCGAAATGCATTAATTTGATAATGACAAAAAGCAATGTACCTTGAACAGAGCAAAGTATCAGTAAAAGAAACTTTCACTTCTTTTTTATAATCTTCTTTTTTTTTCTCAATAATTTGGTTTTAACCTTTGGGGTAATAATTACATGTTAAAGGTGAAAACTTTACATAAAGGCTGGTTTAGTCAGTTGGGGGTTTTTGCAGATTCGAAACAAATATATACATTATATATTAATATAAAAGAGTATATAATTTTATTAGAATTGAATAAATGGCATAAAAAATTAGAAAAAGATCGCAAGCAATGAGAGAGACTGCAAGCTTTTTCATTCCTTTTCACGTGTTTCCAATAATTGCAATTCGGGAGACTATCCACTTTTATATTTATTTTACTTTTGGGTAATTGTTTTTTAATTTCCTAATTTGTTGTTACAAAATTTAAACAGTCAATTGTATAAATATGTATATATAAAAGGGATCATAATGCAGCCATAAAACTCACGTCAATATCACCATTTGTATCTTATTATCCGATTTAAGTCGGTTCTTCTTGATTACCACATCTCAACCGCATTTCGAATTTGGGTAATTGTTTTTTAATTTCGTATTTTGTTGTTACAAAATTTAAACAATCAATTATATAAATATGTATATATAAAAGGGATCATAATGCAACCATAAAAACCACGTCAACGTCACCATTTGTATCTTACTATCCGATTTAAGTTGACTCTTCTTGTTTGCCACATCTCAACCGCATTTCAAATTTGGGTAATTGTTTTTAATTTCGTATTTTGTTGTTACAAAATTTTACCAATCAATTATATAAATATGTATATATAAAAGGGATCATAATGCAGCCATAAAAACCACGTCAATGTCACCATTTGTATCTTACTATCCTATTTAAGTTGGCTCTTCTTGTTTGCCACATCTCAACCGCATTTCGAAATTAATTTTTATTATAATATGATGATATAATTTCTCCTTTTTGTTCTTAAATTTAAAAATATTTAAAAAGAAGAGAAAAAAATGGTTTGCATGTGACACGTGAAAGCTCATCCACATGCACGTGCTCATCACGTCGTGGTCCTTCTCGAGTTCTGCAGAATAGTTCGAAGATGAAAGATTTTCTTTACTTAGTTTAAACTTTAATTAAAGGTAATTTAATATCAGATTACATCACATTGGCTCATTTACTTGCATTTACTTGCATATGATTGGTTAATGTTTCAAATCCACTTACATATGATTCCAAGTTAATACTCCCAAAATATATAATCCCATTCGATTGTCGCCAAAACGAAGGAAGAAAAAAAATACATAATTTGTTTTTTATAAACCCAACTAGTATAATATCCATTTTATAAAATTAAAAAGCTTAAGCTTTATTATATACATATATATATATATATATTAATAAAACATCAACTTTAAGTTGTATCCCTATTTATATTGGATAATTTAAAATCTCATTTATATTTTATTGGACTTATTTTACTAGCATAATTGATAAAATAACTTTTTTATCCCATTATGAGGTTCTTTTCATCCTATTGGTGCCAATATGTGATCGCATTTCATTTCTTCAAATTATTAATGAGTTAATTAAAAATATCGTACTTGCATCGATTGAGCACTTTTCCCAATAAGGTGCATACAAATCGATCAATATAAAAATATAATTTACTTTAACGTCTCCCTTACATAATAAATAATGTTAATGGACTCCAGTGAAAAAGATATATGCTAGAGTTTTCTATTTGAATTTTGGATTTTCTAAATTATAGGTAGGGATTGTTGTGAGATATATGTATATATTGAATCTTGCACTCATGAAACAACATAACAATATTTTTTATAATTCTGTTGGCTTGCCGTGATATGCTATCAGAGTCTAACCCCCTTTGTTTTTGCATAGACGAAAGCAACGGTGACAACAACTCAAATTTCCGATAAGTTCTTTACACCTGATTGATCGAACCTCGAACGACATAATGACTACAACCAAAACATCTTCTTCGACCGCCTCAATCGTGACTGCCTCGAGGAGGACAATCTCACCGTACGACTTGACGCCTGGAGACAATCCTGGCTTGATAATATCGCAGTCGCTGCTTCACGGCGACAACTATGAAGAATGGTCTGTGAACGTACGCCAAGCCTTGAAATCGCGAAAGAAATTCGGGTTTGTGGACGGTAAAATCCCACAACCGGAATCGGATTCACCGGACTATGAGGATTGGGATACCAATAATACTCTTGTGGTCTTGTGGATAAAAATACATTGGAGCCGAAATTGCGGCCTGATGTTGTTCATCGTGAGTGCGCGAAGGATCTATGAGAGTACCTTCGTCGCAGATTTGGAATATCTAATGCTCCTCGTCTTCTTCGCATCCGTGGTGAATTAGCCAATTGTCGACAACACAACATGTCTGTCGAGGCGTATTTCGGAAAATTGACGAAATTGTGGGATGACTTAGATCACTTTCGCGCCTTGAAGATCTGCACATGTGGTAGTTGCATATGTAACATAGCTTCGGCCCTAGAGCAAGATCGCCGTGAGGACCGCCTGTATGAGTTGCTTCTCGGCTTAGACGTAGCTCAGTACGGTGGGGTCCCCTCAAATTTGCTATCTCGTTAACCCTTACCTACGGTGGAGGAAGCTACTTTACTAGTGACTCAGGAGGAAAGTTCAAAACAGAGTGTTACAAAATCAGAGTCTCGGTTTGAAGGAGCAGTTTTTGCCACGCAAAGTGGACCGAAATCACCAGGATTTCCTGACGAAAAGGACCGAAACACCCTTTGTTCTCACTGCGAAAGAACAGGGCATGTTGCATCAAGCTGTTTCGGATGGATTGGCTACCCGGAGTGGTGGGGAGATTGTCCTCGTGTTCGCACCAGTCGAGGCAGAGGAAGTTTCTCTAGCACTTGCGGTCGTGGACTTGCGCGAGCCAATGTCACAATTGTTGTGTCGTCGTCCTCCGCCACGGTTTCGAATGTGGTTGTTTCTGATTCGGATCGATCACCGATGAGTGGTGTGAGTGTAGACTAGTGGAAGACTTTGGTCACGCTCCATAATACAGGAAAAATCGGAGCCAATGAAACGACGTCTGGTAAGACAATTCCGATCTCTTGGCTTCATGGTACAGGGGTCTCGAATCATATGACTGGACAACTCGATTTGCTAAAAGACGTCACAGCCATGACACTATGTAACATCATCCTTCCTGATGGACGCCAGACGGTAGCATCGAGTTGTGGATCTGTAGTACTCACCGCCTCGTTACATTTGTCGAATGTGTTTTACATCAAAGATTTAAACTACAATCTTATTTCGTTTCTCAATTGGTGAGTGACAACCAATGTCATGTTAAGTTTACTAACAGATTGTGCGTGATTCAGGACTCGACTACGAGGACGTTGATTGGAGCGGGTGAATTACGAGACGGACTCTACTATTTTCGGGAATTGGATAGTGTTGCTGTTGTTCGGATGCGTGACCGTTGTTCGCTTGACGTGTGGCATCGGAGATTGGGACATCTGGCCTCGAAAGTGGTGGAACATCTGCCTGCATTGTTTTTAGCGATAATAGTAGAATTGTTGATGATAAGTGTGACGTTTGTTTACGAGCAAAACAATCTCGGGATTCTTTTTCGTTGAGTATTAATAAAGCGAATGAGTCGTTTCAGTTAATTCACTGCGATTTGTGGGGACCTTATAGGACTCCTTCGTTTTGTGGTACCAAGTACTTTCTTACAATTGTTGATGACTTTTCTCAGGCTGTTTGGTTGTATCTCTTGATTGATAAGACTCAAGTCTCACGACATATTGTGGATTTTTTGGCTATGGTTGATAGACATATTACGAAGAAAGTGAAAACAGTTCGAACGGACAACGGGACTGAGTTCATGTACTTGACTGATACGTTCTTCGCCCATGAAATCGTACATGAGACATCTTGTGTTGGCACACCGCAACAGAATTGCCGTGTGGAGAGGAAACATCGACATATTCTTAATATCGCACGGGCGCTTATGTTTCAAGCCAACTTTCCGATTGAATTCTGGACGATTGCATTTCGACGGCGGGATATCTCATCAACCGAACTTCATCGCAAGTCTTATCCGGTAAAACGCCATTTGAAATGGTTTACGATCAATCACCGAGCTATGACCACATTCGAATCATTGGATGCTTGAGTTATGCGCATAAACAAGATACTAAGAGTGATAAGTTTCCACCTTGGAGTAATCGTTGTGTCTTGGTTGGCTATCCTTCCGGAAAGAACAGTTGGCGTTTGTACGACTTAGATCGTGGTGTCTTCTTCGTCTCTAGGGATGTCGTCTTCTGTGAAAATAAGTTTTTTGTTTTCTATAAACCTTATCGTTGATAAATCCGAGACTCAAGCTCAGTCTCCTACGCCTCAGTGGCCTGTTTTTCTAGACGATGATGATCCACCGACACTCATCATCGTTTTGTCTCCCGATTCTGTTATTTCTTCTGCCCTTGTTGCGACCGAACCTGCCAGTGGCTCTGACGACAAGGGGTTCTGACATTGTGCCTTTTGACAGTGAACTTGGCCGAGGAAAACGAGAGAAGTTTCCTTCTACTAGACTTAAAATCACGTCAGGAACACGGTCCGTATCTTGAGCTCGTCTCCACAAGCACCCGTTCCTTCGTAGTCCTCAGGTACGTCCTATCCTCTCACACAGTTTGTCTCGTGTACGAACTTCTCACAGGCCCACGTGGCATTTTTAGCATCCATTTCCACAGGCATCGAACCTCGTTCCTATAAAGCGGCACTTCAGGATTATCGGTGGAAAGCGACAATGGACAGTGAAATTGCGACTCTTGAGGACAATAGAACATGGACCCTCGAATCTCTCCCTCGTGATAAAAAGGAAATTGGTTGTCAGTGGATTTTTCTCATTAAGTATCTTTCAGATGGAACCGTGGAGCGTTATAAAGCATGACTTGTTATACTGGGAAACCGACAAGAAGAGGATATTGATTATGGAGAGACCTTCGCTCCTGTTGCCAAAATGGTCACGATACGCACATTCCTTGCGATTGTTGCAGCTCGAAACTGGGAATTTCATCAAATGGACGTTCACAACGCTTTTCTACATGGCGATCTCCAAGAAGAGGTGTAAATGAAACTTCCCCCGGGTTTTGATTCCAATGGAGGGGGGAAGGTTTGTCGACTTCGCAAATCTCTCTATGGTCTTCGCCAAGCTCCGAGATGTTGGTTTGCAAAGTTATCTTCGGCCTTGAAGAAATATGGTTTCATTCAATCTCAGTCTGATCTTTTGTTATTTACGTTCCGCGAAGATCAAATTTAGATATGTATCCTCGTGTATGTTGATGACTTGATTATCTCGGGTAACTCGAACATTGGTTTGCATGCCTTCAAGGAGTATTTGAGCACCTGTTTTAAAATGAAAGATCTCGGCCCGTTGAAGTACTTTCTCGGCTTGGAGGTAGCTTGTAGCAAGCAAGGCATATATGTTTGTCAACGAAAATATGCGCTCGACATTTTTTCCGAAGCCGGAATGTTTGGTTGTCGACTAGCTTCTTTCCCAATGGATCAAAATCATCGCCTCGCACTTTCGATTAGTCCTCTTCTCGCTGACCCCGCCAAGTACCGACGACTGATTGGCAGACTCATCTACCTCCTGGTAACACGTCCAGAACTGTCTTATTGTGTTCATATCTTGTCCCAATTTATGCAGAACCCAAGACAAGACCATTGGGACGCAACAATACATGTGCTACACTACCTCAAACAAAATCATGGCCAAGGCATCTTGTTTCGATCTGATAACGATCTGCAGTTATGAGGGTGGTGCGATGCTGACCACGGTGGTTGTTCGGTCACTCGGAAGTCTCTGAATGGTTGGTATATTCAACTGGGCATGTCTCCGATATCTTGGAAAACAAAGAAGCGGTCCATCCCGTCTCTCTCTTCTGCCGAGTCCGAATATCGGGCAATGTGTGTCACTACTTTGGATCAAGGGTCTCATGTCCAGTTTAGGCGTTGAACATACGACTCCAATGATGCTATTCCACGACAGCCAAGCAGCCCTTCATATTGTGTTTAATGACGTTTATCATGAATGCATGAAGCACATTGAGCTTGATTGTCATTTTCTTCGCCATCATTTAGATTACGGGAACATATCGACGGAACATGTCTCTACACGAGCACAATTGGCTGATATCTTCACCAAGGCTCTTGACAAGAAGGAATTTTCGTGGTTTGCGGACAAGCTGGGCGCGTAAGACTTGCACTCTCCAATTTGAGGGGGTAATGGACTCCCGTGTTTATAGGAAAAGATATATGCTAGAGTCTTCTATTTGAATTTGGATTTCCTAAATTGTAGCTAGGGTTTGTTGTGAAGTACATGTATATATTGAGTCTTGCACTCATGAAATAACATAACAATGTTTTTCCATCTTCGTCGGCTTGTCGTGAAAAATGTATTTAAATGAGCTATATTAACATTACAAATCTTTTTTTAGTCCAGCATTATATGTCTCGTTGTTCAAAACTGAATATCATGATTATTTGCACAATTGTGAATGAATAAGGAGGAGAAATTTGGAGACAAGTGAAGAAGAAGAATTAAGATAATGGTAGAGTATTTCGTACGAATGAAAAAAAAAAAGCGAAAGAAAATATTATTATTTTTATTGATTTGTTGAAAATATATCGGATATTGTATATATATATATATATTAAATTTAGATAACAATATAACTTACCTAAATTAAAATCATAATAGAAAATACATAACATAATTGTTTATTCTAATACTTTCCTGTCTCATCTTAGACATGATAAAGTATTATTGCGATTATGATAAATATCTATCATAATGTTGACCATCTGATTTGAAGATTGAATACGGAAGTTTTAGCAGGAAGCTAGATTGCAACACGTAACATTCAATCTTTATTTATCTATATTTTCGTTAAATATATCGAATTGTTCGTAAAATAACAAAATAACAAAGCATGTGATAAAACATGAATTTATAACAAATACCTACGTTATTTTCTACAATGAATTTTTTTAACAAAATTACAATCACATTATGAGTGCATAAAAAAATTATTTTATTTTAATTTATTTTTAAAATATATACTAATTATTGGTAGATATGAATTGAGTTTAAGAAATCATTGTTTATGATTTCGTTGTTATCCAAAAAGATGTAACATATTATTTTGATAGAATCGATATGATATTTTTGGTTATATGGAAAATGTTATTTGTATATGAATTATATGTGTCTTTTATTTCTTTAGAAACTGAATTGGTGATCCAAAAAGAAGTAACTACTGCCACAACAATTCCAAAATTCAAAAAATAAAATTGATATAAAAGAATTAAAATTGATAAAATTTTATTTCGTTAACTATCACCGTAGACTGTTTTTATACATTAAAATTGAATTAATTTGTTTAATTTTTATTATCGATCAAATAAAATTGGTATCATCGACAGATCTACCATAATGACCTGAGAAGTTGCAAAATTTGTCGATGGTATAAAAATTACATATAATTTTTAACAATTAGGGTTTGAAAGAATAAATCAAAGGGAGGAAGAAACTAGGGAGAATGAAAGAAAATATTAAAATGATAATGATTAAAAACATAACAAAAATATTATAATTAAAACGATGGACGAATATCCAAAGGATAAATCGCATCATCATAAAAAATGATAAGACTTTCACAATAGTGAATACACAAGAAAAGATTAGACTTTTTAAGAAGAAAATCAAGATGTAAAATACTTCGTATGAATGAGATGGAAGGAAAGAAAAGATTTTTGTCTTTGTTGGCAATGCATAGATTAAAATATCAAAGGTATATATATATATATGTTATAGCTTAATTAATAAGCAGATATGCCAACTATAATTAACAATTTAACTAACCTGAGTTAAAAGTATAACTAAAAATACATAACAATATTTTTAATTTATTCTAATAGTTGTTCCTGCAATTAATCTAACATCAAATTTTATGTTTTTGTACGAGTAAACGAGAGGACAATAGAAGTAATATATATTGGTTGTGATTAACTCTAGTAACAACATTTAATTACGTCTAATTAACATAATGTTCATAAAATATTCGTAATGAGTAGAATTTGGATAAGAGAATCTTTAGGGCTTCGTGTCACATATGTCTCCTTCCGCACCAGCATGTATTGAGAATTGAAGAGTTCTTCAATTAAAATACGATTAGTTAATTAATTATTATAAATACATCTATGATACCAATCCAATTCACCATAAAATGAGATCTCTTCGGGAAGATTTTATCCATTTAGATACTTGACGTCGTACATTACGGATTGATGACGATTTTATTTTATTATTTTATTAGTCAATATCAAAGTTAAAGAATTTAACCTATATATATATATATATATTCAACAAATGAAATGAATGATAAGTTTTTATATAATAATCGAATTATATTTGAGGGAATATTTACATTAATCGAAGTTTGATCATAAAAATTTAATGAATGGTCTAATAATTTATATAGACATATAGATAAATGGGTTTATTTTTAGTCAACATTATTGATATATGTTATAGTATTTAGTGTTGACTACGTAATTAATTTTACAAAGAAATTTCGACAAATTATTTATTAGTTTTCAAATAGTTTGATAAATTTAAATGATAACTTCAAAAATTGCATTATACCAAACATTACCTCATAATAAATTTCATATGAAAAAAGAAGATTGTTCAACGAAAAGTAAATAAGCCAAAACATTTAATACACGCAACTGAACTAATTCAAATGCCGGAATATCAGATATACTTTCATAGAACTAAAACGCTTCAAAACTATCATTTCCTAAAATAATTATTTAATCGGGAAAAGATTGGAAAAAAGACAAATTTACCATTAATTCTCGAATGTGAAAAAATCCACGTTCTGCAGTTTTTCGACGTGAAAAACTGTGAAACCGTGTCAAAAGCAAGAAAGAACAAGTGATTTCGAATTTGAGAGGGATCGATTTGAAGTTGGAAAGAAGGAAATGACTATAATCAGAAGCAGCATCAGCAGTGAAGAAGAGAGCACGAGTCAATCTTCAATGGCGTCAATAAGTGTAAGTAGATCGATTTCTAGGGTTTTACAGGCTGTTGAGTCCCAAAATGGTTTATTGATTTGGAATGGGTGTGAGTGTCAATGACTCTATTGAGTCTTAGTGAGTCGGTTGAGTCGCAAGAGTCGATTGTCTCAGTGAGTTCGTTTCGGTCGCAATGGTCGGTTGAGCGTCGATTTCTAGGGTTTTGCAGGCTGTTGAGTCTCAAAATGGTTTATTTATTTGAAATGGGTGTGAGTGTCAGCGAGTCTGTTGAGTCTCAGTGAGTCGGTTGTCTCAGTGAGTCGATTTAGGTCGCAATGGTCGCTTGAGCGTCGCAAGGGGTCTAAGGGTCATTTGAGTCGGTTGTCTCAGTGAGTCGGTTTGGGTCGCAATGGTCGTTTCAGCGTCGCAGGGGGTATAAGGGTCGTTTGAGTCGGTAGTCTCAGTGAGTCGGTTTGGGTCGCATAGGTCGGTTGAGTCGCATGGGTCAATTGAATCGCATGGGACAGTTGAGTCGCATTGGTCGGTTGAGTCGCATGGGTCGCTTGAGTCGGTAGAAGTATAATGTATTCTTTAATTAATTGGTCATTTTGCAGGTGACCCCAAAGCCGAAGTTTTTGTATCAATTCAAACACATGGATAGAATGCCAAAGATCACCACCAAGTGTTATCCTCGCGAGACAATAACGAAGCTGAGAGGAATCTTAGATGAATACGAGTTGCATTACTTCGACAAGGAATCACAATTTAAGCATTTATTCCATTTCCAATGTGACTCCACATTGACTAAGGTTCAAATGTCTATCCTCCTAAATCACTCCGTGATTGTACGTGACAAGAAGGAGTTGTGGTTCGTCTTAAACGGTGTTCCCATCCGGTACTCTATAGTGGAGCACGCACTAATTTCCGGATTGAACTACGGACTATATCCCAAAGGATGGGAGTCCAAAAGGGGTGATACATTCAGGCGGAAGAATTTCGACTGTGGAAAGGTGACCCTCGCACAAATCATTGGAAAGCTTGTGAAGGCGAAGAATGCCAAGGACCGGAAGAGGTTGGCAACTTTGATGTTGTTGGCGCAAGTTATGACTCACAAGCCTTCATTAGACAACTCTATCATCCATGATCTCATTAACATGGTTGATGACTTGGAATTTTGTGAACGCTTTATATGGGAGCGTTACACATTCGAGAAGATTGTGGATACTTGCCGCAAGCACGTTAGCGGGGAATCACCAAAACCAAAATGGTATTGTGGCAGTTTCATGATATCGCTAATGGTAAGTTGTATATATTATTCGAATAACTTGAATGTTTTCGTACTTTTTGCATTCTTATCATTTTGTTTTAATGTTGTAGTTACTTCCTTTCGAAACCATCCTTAGTTTGGACGGAAAGGGATGATATGTTGATGTTATGGATGCGGATCCATCATACCCAAGAATATGCAAGAAGATGGTTAAATCCAGTATTAACCTGAAGTATGTAGACGGGATAAGGCTGATCGGAGATTCTAAGGTAACAATTACACAAGGGTCACAAGGAAAACAAGGGTCACAAAGGGTAATAATGGTTATTTTTTGTTTTTCAGGATATTCGAAATATTCTTCATGCTGAACACGACGAGGTAGGTTTAGTTTTTTATCTGGACGACTATGAGGGATGCCACGATTCCGATGTTCAGATATGGATAGAATATGTTCGTAAAAGTTCGAAGGGTATTTGTTGGGAGGACATCCGTGAGCAAGAACTGCTGACGCGAAAATCAGTTCTTGGTGATCAAAAGAAGGGGAAAGGGAAGGGGAAATGGAAGGGGACTAAGAGGAAAAAGAGCATGGATAAAAAATAATAGAGATTGAAGATGATGAAGCTGATGTTGAAGGTGATGAAGAAAAAGATGGTGATGCTGAAGCTGATGTTGAAGCTGAAATTGAAAGAGAATGTGAGGATGAAGATGAAGCTGAAGGAAAAGAAGCTGCAGTCCGTCTGACACTGGAGCAAAAATTAGTGAAGGAATTAAAGAAGTAGAAGAATCATCAACGCTGTCAGATATCTTCTAAGGGATGTCGGGTTTCATTTGCCTAATACTAAAGCAGAGACGGCAAATCCCAAAGGTGCTGAAAAGGCAAAATCAAAATCTGCCGAGATAGATGCGAGCACCGCAAATCAATCTTCCGGCAGTGTTAGAGGTAATGAATTCCTTCAACGGCCAATAGCTAGTAAACGAAGAGCCGGTTTAGTCAGAGTCTAAAAATGACTCTGAAGATGCTCAGAATAGGATTTGGCAAACATTTCAAGATTAATTGAAAATATAGTATATGCCGCCACCATTTCAAGATTACTACAGTCGTTGCTCCTCATGAAGTTCCACCAAGTAAGTAATAAATAGTGAATAAGTTCATTTGAGTCAATTTCCATTGAGAGTCGGCATGGGTTGCAAGGGTCGCATGGGTCTCAAAATATGCATAAGTCACACGACCGTATAAGTAGAAGGGTTGCATCTAATGAATGAAGTAATTTTATGCAGATGCTCCAGTGGTTACTGTTGATGAAGTCGCTGACGAGGAAACTACAGTCGGTCCAGTCGAAGAGGGTGCCCCTAAGGAGGTTCCTACCGAGGAAACTACAGTCGGTCCGGTCGAAGAGGGCGCCCCTAAGGAGGTTCCTTCCGAGAAAACTACAGTCGGTCCATTCGAAGTGGGCACCCCTAAGGAGGTTCCTTCCGAGGAACTTACAGTCAGACCTGTCGAAGAAATCGCCCCTAAGGATGTTCCTTCCGAGGAACCTACAGACAGTCCTGTCGAAGAGGCCCCCTCTAAGGATAAGGAGGTTCCTTCCGAGGATACTACAGTGGATCCTCTCGAAGAGGTCCCCTCTAAGGATAAAGAGGTTCCACCAAGTAAGTACGGTCTTTTGAGTCACAAAGGTCGCATTGGTTGTATGGGTCGAATGGGTCACAAAAGGTCGAATGGGTCGTATGGGTCGTACGGATCGAATGGGTCACAAAAGGTCGAATGGGTCGTATGCGTCACAAAAGGTCGCATAGGTCACAGGGTCGCATTGGTCGCCATATGTTTAATGAAGTAAATTTTATGCAGGTGCTGGACCTTTATCAAAGGATTCTGCGCCTTATGTTGAACCTCTGCCGGTACGTAAACGAGTTTTATGACCACGGAAGGCATATGTTGAACCTCCACCGGTGAAAAGAGCAAGAATAGTGTGAGGGAGAGGACGAGGGAAAGATGTTGGTGGAGTCTAAGAACCCGAAAATAAGGTTATTCAAGAACCCGAAAAAAAGGTGGTTCATGAACCCGATAAAAAGGTGGATGAAGAACCTTCGTTCTGATGGATGCCCAAGGGATTAGAAAAGGGCTCGATAACCCGAGAACCTTCGTTGATTGACGTAAACGGTGAAAGGTTAGTTGACTGCTCTATATATGTTCCTGACGAAACCTGGACATGAGAGTCGGTGGAAATCTGATCAAGATACTCCCCGGGGGGCAGAGTTTTGGAAGATTATATTGACGCCCAACGTATGGCTTGAAGATAATGTAAGTTGTTTTAAACCCGAAATCACAGAGGTCATTTTGTGTCATATGTGTTAAGTTTTTTTAAATTTTTGCAGCAATTGGAGGAGGCGTTGTTGATGCAGTATTGTCGCATGAAGACATTCCCAACGATATTTAAGAAACTTCACGTTTGTCCTATGCTTTTCACGCGGATCCTCAAGCTGTGGTTGTACGAGAATATGAACACTTTGTCGGAATTTCTTAGTGATTGTTTGAATGGCAAGTATCCATTCAGAAGTACGGAACCAATGAGTGCTTTCGAAGGTTTTGTCGCGGTTCTAAACATTCCATCGATCGGTAGTATATATATAGGATGTCGTTGGGTAGCCATCAAAGCGGATTTCAAAACTCGATGCATCACAGTATACGACTGTCATACGAGGCTTAAGGAAACGCATATCGATCCGGTGATTCAGAATCTAAGAAAAGCTATCCCCAAGATGTTCATTCTCGGAGGGTTTCTTTCTTTGGCTTCTGGAGAAGGTAAATGAAAATATGAGTATTAAGAAGGTGTACAGAACGAAAGCGGGAATGATTGTGGTGTTTACTCCTACAAATACTTAGAAGCCTCGGTAATAAAAGCACGTAATGATTTGCACTACATTTGCGACGAAAATGTTATTTCAATGCATCAGAAGATTGCGGCTGATGTATTTAGTAATGAAAAATGTATCTCTCCATCTTGAGATTAACTTGATATTTGGTACATTGTTGTTTTTTAAATATTTTTTACATTGTCATTTTTTAAATATTTGGTATATTGTTATTTTTTAAAATTTCTTCATAATAATAAAAGGAGTCGCTTGGGTAAAAGGGTCGCAGGGTCAAGGTTCGAACGGGTACAATGGTCCGAGGGTCGCAGGGATTCGAGGGTCGCAGAGGTTCAAAGGTCGCAGAGGTACAAGGGTCGCGACCCTCGGATCTCTGCTACCCTTGTATCTCTGCGACCCTTGAATCTCTGCGACCCTTGTACCTCTGCGACCCTTGTATCTCTGCGACCCTCGGACCCCTTAGATTTACAAATACAATTATTTACAAATAAAATGAATAGTTTATTATTTATTATTTAGAAGTAATATGAAAAATTTATTATTTATTATTTACAATTATTTACAAATAATATGAAAATTTTATTACTTATTATTTACAAATACAATTATTTACAAATAATATGAATAATTTATTATTTCTTGTCCATTTGCGACCCTTGGATCCGTGCGACCCTTGTCCCTCTACGACCCTTGGATCCCTGCGACCGTTGTCCCTCTGCCACCCTTGTTCCTCGCGATCCTTGTTACAAGAATAGTAAATCCATGAAAACAACGATATTAACAATAATACTTACTATTGAATCATTGTAAAATGAAAGTTCAAGTTCAAAAAAACCATCCAAATACAAAACACAACTGAAAATCAAACTGTTATTGTTAGGCTCTGTTTTAGGGATAAACCGAAGTACATGTATTGGTCCATTCTCATATATTTGGACTACGAGGGTATAACCATCGGTCTGTCGATGGTCGAGACAAAACTTTCTCCAACCCCTTCTGATGGAAGTGCCACCACGTGCCACGGGCCTTAGATCTGCCTCCAACGGCGTGGAGTATCCTATCAGATATATCTTAATATTTTCGGAAAAATTGATGGAATGAGAGTAAGAGAGAGAGAGTGTGTGTGTGTCTCGTTATTGTAAAAAATGGAACGACTGTAATTCGAAAAGACATGACCAGGATATCGAATTGCCGTCAGATGGAATTCGAAAATACATGACTGCAGAAGTTATTTTTTTAAAATTTTTTAAATATGATGAAAAGTTCAGCGGAAATTTTGGTGACGGAATTTTCGGCGGGTCGCATGGGTGACATGGTCACATATAAGGATTAATACATGCAAAATCGACGAATTTACGGGTTTATAATGATAAAACGTCAAACTAATTAATGACAATTGAGGGTCGCATGAGTCGCATGGGTCGCATGGTCGTATATAAGGATAAATATATGCGAAATCGAGGAGTGTACGGATTAACAATGATAAAATGTCAAAAAACAATCAAAACAATACTTTTAAAACGTCAAACTAATTAATGCCAATTGAGGATCGCATGGGTCGCATATAAGGATCAATATATGCGAAATCGACGATTTACGGATTAACAATGATAAAATGTAAAAAAAAATACAATCAAAATAATACATTTAAAACGACAAACTAATTAATGCCAATTGAGGGTCGCATTGGTTGCACAATCACATATAAGGAACAATAAATGCGAAATCGACGAATTTACGGGTTTATAATGATAAAATGTAAAAAACCAATAAAAACAATACATTTACAACGTCAATTAATGGTTAAAATAAATTATGACCCATGTGTCCCTAGTTGAGTTGTGTATAACCAATGTCTGTGCTTCAAAAGCGATAGTAGTGTTTTAAGAACTCGTCGGATGAGTTTGACAAAATTTCAAAAAATACATTCAACATTATTTTCAAATATCGATATTATTTATATTTATATTGATTCTAAATTAGATGTATACAACTCAAATATATTGATAATGGAATGGGTCGTATGATCGCATATAAGGATCAATAGATACGAAATCGACGAATTTACGGATTAACAATGATAAAATGTCTGATGGATTCTAATTTAATCCAATTGAAGGTCACATTGGTCGAATGAGTCATATTTGTTCGCATGAGGTCATATTTGTCCGCATGAGATCGCATTGGTCGCATGAGTCATATTTGTTCGCATGAGGTCGCATGAGTCGGAAAGGTTCAAATTTAATCCAATTGAGGGTCACATGGGTCGAATTATAATGAAGATTTTATCGAATTATAATGATTCTAAACTAGACATGGGTCGGAAGGGTCGTATTGATCGCATGAGTCATATTTGTTCGCATGAGGTCGCATGAGTCGGATTGGTTCTAATTTAATCCAATTGAGGGTCGCATGGGTCGAATTATATTGAAGAATTTATCGAATTATAACGATGAAAGTCACAACAGGTTTAATCAAAATAATACAAATAATATAGTATTACACAATTACTAACTAACAAACCTTTCTTTTCTTTTAAGTCGGCGATGTCTCGGTTGTCACGTTCCAAACACTGTCAGTGATGCAAGCTTTTGAGGATGGGGTTTGTATCGACAAAGAACACGGGGTTTATCTCGACAAAAATGGGTTTTGTAATCGACGAATAAGAAGAGGTTTGTCTCGACAAAGATGGGGTTTGTCTTGATGAAGCGGACGGGGTTTGTCTCGCCGAAGATGGGGTACTTCTCCGAGCCTCACCGGGTCCAGGATAACGATTCTCTTTAGGCCTCCCGCTTTGCCTTTTCTGAGCCAACATATGAGGTAGAATCGTAAATTCAGTCACTTGAGGAGGAAAGTCCCAATCACTGCAATCAGGAACCATATACACAGTTTCTTGGTAAGCCAAACACCATGTCTCCCGAAGGTAGTAGTTTGAACATAGATCTGGTATCTTGTGACCTTTACCAACCTTATGTGCTGTCGTAATTACATGACTGCATGGATACTTATCCACATCAAACATTTTGCATTCGCACGTTCTTTTTTGAAGACTCACTACAAATCTTCTACCCATCTCATCTCTCATCTCATACTCATCACTCAGACTGTTCAATTCAATAACATCATACTTGGATGCTTGTCCAAACCATTTATATAACATTTTCTCAACGTAAGGTGTTAACTTTTGAGAATCGCCACCGGAATCTGCTTCCAACCTATATCTATTGAACCATTCCATTCTCTTTCCCAAACAAATGTCTAAAAGCCCTAGGATCGTAAATTTTTTTACTTCTTCAACGTTGAATTTATTGACTCGGTGCCATTAGTGGTTAATAAGTTGTACTTTTACCTCTTAAATTTGCATCTTGCCCACTTAACGAGATCAAGTTCCTCTTTCTCCAAATACTTTACAAAATTAGGATACCTGCGCAAAGGTCAGAAAGGTAAAAAATGGCCACAAAGGTCACAACAGTCATAAAGGTGACAGAGGGGGTAAAGGGTCACAGAGATACAAGGGTTGTAGGGGTACAAAGGTCGCAGGGATTACAAGGGTCGCAGGGGTACAAAAGTCGCAGGGGGTACAAAGGTCGCAAGGGTACGAGGGTCATAGGGGTACAAGGGTTGTAGGGGGTACAAGGGTCGCAGGGGTACGAGGGTTGCAGGGGTACGAGGGTCGCAGGGGTACCAGGGTCGCAGGGTCACAAGGGTCGCAGTGGCATAAGGGTCGTAGGGGTCAAAGGGTCGCAGGGGTCTAAGGGTCACAAAGGGTACAAGGGTGGCAGAGGTGCAAGGGTCGCAAAGGGTACAAGGGTCGCAGATGACAAAAGTCACAAAAGTCATTTTTGTACCTGACCTTCAAATCATTCAATAGCACTTCAAATTCGTTCTTCGTGTATGTTGTTGCACATTTGAAGAACATTTCCGCCACAGTATCACCCTTTGAAGTCTTTCTACGATGGCCTTTATTGACGTAGCTCTTTATATTTTGCGATATATGACGTGCACAAAAATCATGATCAGCATCTTTATACACTTGTTTTACTGCTTTGATCAAGCTTTTAAGGCGATCAGATATCACAACGACATCACGTCCGTCCGATATCACCTCTTTCAATCTTGACATAAACCACGTCCATGATTCGTCCTTCTCTCTGCCGACTATTCCCCATGCAAGAGGATATTAGTGATGTTCACCATCTTGCACGGTCGCCACAATCAATGCTCCCTTCTACACTCCTGTCAGAAATGTCGCATCCACGGAAACCACTTTACGCATGTATTTCCATCCCTTTATAGCCACTTCGACAGCCATAGAAAGGTATTTGAAACTTTTTTCTATCAATGTTAAGCTGAAGATCTGCGACAGATATGAGATTTCTTTTTATAAACATGTGCAACCACCCTGAAAGCCTCCTATAATATTCAAAGTCATCACCATGAATATCCTTTTGAGCACCGCATTTGCCTTTTAATACCATAAAATATGATACATTGGCACCGTATTTTGCTTTTACACGAGCCATCAATTCTTTTGCTGGAGGTGTTTCATAATTTCCGGCATATTCCTCTTTCAAATAATCCATAACCATTTGCGTTGTACCCTTTGTAGCTTCGGTCCATTTAGATACAAGTGAACAGTTATGAATGGGATGGTGTGTTCTCACACTAAACCGTTTGGAATTCGAGATTGCTGCCACGCGTAATTTCCATTTACAACCACTTCCGGAAAACTTGCATCGTACTTCCCACAACTTCGTATCAGATCTCAATGTTGTATATCTAAACGAAGTTTCGATTGAACCCTTCCTTACAAATGTATGTACATCCTTCTTGCTATCAAACTCTTGCCCAGTTTTAAGATTCAATCATCATCGAACTCGAAGATATTATTTTCGCTATTGTGAACTACCATTTCCGAGTTGTTCTCACCATCACCATACTTATGCTCTGTTGGCACATCAGAATCAACTTTATTACTGCCACAAACAACTCCATCAACTACCACATTCATCGCACACCCATCATTTTCTCTTAACCTGCTTGTATGTTCACTATCAGAATTATCTGAATCCAAAATATCTATTGTTTCCGGATTACTCTAAACTCTACTGTTGTTATCTGGACCTACAATAACACAGTCATCATAATCTACAACACCTCGATCCTCACCTTCTTTAGCAATGCTTCCAAAAGCAGGAATTAGAGGCTTAATTTCCCTCTCAATTTCGATTTCACAATTCACACTTGCCGATTCTATCTCCACATACAGTAGTGGTCGAATTCCTCTTATGTGATCGAACAGATAACAAAGAAGATGTTTGTCATTCATTATATATGTCAGCTTCCTATTACACAAATATTGGGCAAATAGCTCAACTTCAACTTTGTTGTATTAACTCATCAATCAGTTGCTGGTACGTCAGACTAACCGGAGAACATAAGAAAAATACTCTCTGGTTTTCTTGAACTCTACCAACCCATTCAGATTCTCTATTTGGGGTCTTTTTTCCATTTACCATCATACAAAAAATGAATCAGTGTGATTTTCTCATCCACCGTATCCATTACACCTGTAACAAAAACATAAAAAGAAGGGTAAATTATATGAACCACTGCGACCTTGCAACTCGATGAGACTCTATGACCCAGTGCGACCGTGCGACCATTGTACCTTTGCGACCCTTATACCCATGCGACCTTTTGACCCCTCTGTGACCCTTGTACCCCTTTGCAACCCTTATACCCATGCGACCCTTGGACCCCTGCGACCCTTTCAACCCTTTGCGACCTCTTTCCCAAGCGAACCCTTAGACCCGTGCGACCCCTTTACCTCTACGACCCTTCGACCCCTGCGACCCTTTGAACCCTTTGTGACCCCATTCCCATGCGACTCTTGGACCCATGCGATCCTTTGAACCCTTTGCGACCCCTTTCTCATCCGACTTTTGGACCCCTGCGACCCTTTGACCCTTTGTGACCCCTTTACCCTTGGACCCCTGCGACGACCTTTGATCCCTTTGACCCCTCGATAAGACTATGTTCTAACACCCCCATCCCGGAACAACCTCGGGACTAGGAGTGTCCACCATCACTTCCAAGAGGTGGCTACACGTGTCATCGCTCAAACGCATTTATAACATAAATATAAATGATTTATTCTGAAATAAGAGTGGTCCGGACCAAATAGCAAAACAATATGTAAATAACATAGTCACAGTAAATAAAAAAACGAAATGCAAATTAAAACTCATCGAGACCTCGTGCACGCCTCTCCCATCAGTCCGCTGTGAACCTTCATGTTGCTGCTCAACCTCGTTACTTTTTCTCCTCGCCATATCCTGTCCATCCACGACAGCCCAAAAATTGGGTGAGTACGCCATACGCACTCAGTGAGATCAATACGTGTACGTACTCTGTGCCACATATTCTCCCGCTCGAACTGAATATCATAAAATAATGATATATCCAAAGTCTAAACTAAAGATATACAGATAACTCTACCCAACCCGACTGAGTATCTAAAATCTAAGACTAGTACCACACTAGATCATAACGCACAGAGTCCACATGACTCTAGCTCAGGCATATGCTCGTGAAGTCCAAAAGACCCTAGCATACTGAAAATCTCGCAAGGTCACAACGTACCCCAACTATCAGTACACACTGAAAATCTCGCAAGGTCACAACGTACCCCAACTATCAGTACACTACACTGAAAATCTCGCAAGGTCACAACGTACCCCAGCTATCAGTACACACTGAAAATATCGCAAGGTCACAACGTACCCCAGCTATCAGTACACACTGAAAATCTCGCAAGGTCACAACGTACCCCAGCTATCAGTACACACTGAAAATCTCGCAAGGTCACAACGTACCCCAGCTATCAGTACACACTGAAAATCTCGCAAGGTCACAACGTACCCCAGCTATCAGTACACACTGAAAATCTCGCAAGGTCACAACGTACCCCAGCTATCAGTACACACTGAAAATCTCGCAAGGTCACAACGTACCCCAGCTATCAGTACACACTGAAAATCTCGCAAGGTCACAACGTACCCCAGCTATCAGTCTCATTTTAAAAATATAATCTCTTCCATAAATCGATCACAAATCCGAAATTAGGATGGAGAAAATCATCACCTTAGCTTCTCGACGATTTGACGATTCTTGATATTATCGCTAACAACAACACCAATCAATCCTTTCCTATCATAGATCCATTCAATCAATAAATTTTCATAATATGAATCTTCGAATTAAGGAAATAATCACAAAAATTAACTAGAGATTTACCACAATCTCGATTAGAATTCACCCACGTAGATCGTGAAGAAAATATTCTCCAATTAATTCTTCCTCCTCCTTTTCTCTTATTTTTTTCCCTTTTCCTTCTTCTCTCTAGCCATTCTCTCTCTCTTTCTCTTTCTCTCTCTCTCTCTCTCTCCACGGCGTTGTCCTCTTTCTGTTCTCTTTTTTTAAACCGTGCACTTGTATTTCTTTTAACCTAATATTTATCGGCGGTGTCCTCTTTCTGTTCTTTTTTTTAACCGTGCACTTGTATTATTTTTTTAACCTAATATATATATATATATATAAACATATGGAAGTCGGTGTGGTACTGACTTCCTAAAAAATCGCGGCCTCACAATTCTCTCCCACTACAAAGGAATTCGTCCTCGAATTCTATGTCTCCAATTCTTACAGCATCATTTGTATTCAATGAATGGAGGAACCATAAACCTCATTTTCAAACAACTCAGAATACTCATGTCTCATATCCTCCTCTAATTCCCACGTTGCTCCTTCGACGCCATGATGTTCCCACACAACCTTAATCATCGGAATTTGCTTACGTCTCAATTGTTTCACTTGGTGATCCACAATGCGTATTGGACGTTCTCTATACGTTAAGTCCTTACTCAAGGTTTTTGGTGGCTCAACAAGTATCTTCTTTGGTACTGATAGACACTTACGCAACAATGATACGTGAAACACATCATGTATTCCCTCTAAAGATGAGGGAAGTTCCAATCGATAGGCCACTACTCCAATTCGCTCAATCACTTTAAACGGTCCTGTGAACCTTGGTGATAGCTTGTTCACTCGACTCCCACCTGATCTCCCTCGCCTCGCTTGAATTCGCAAATACACCATATCTCCAACGTTAAACTCAACATCCTTCCTTTTTAGATCAGCATAACTCTTCTGACGATCTTGAACCGTCTTCATCTTCATTTTAACAACTCTTATCTTTTCCATAGTCTCCTCGACAATCTCTGCTCCGAAGATAGATCTCTCCCTCACTTCAGTCCAGCACAAGGGTGTACGACATGGTCGCCCGTATAAAGCTTCATATGGTGGCATCCCAATGCTAGCATGATAGCTATTGTTATATGCAAACTCAACGAGTGGTAAATGATTCTCCCAACTACCAGGCCACTCCAACGCACATGCTCGTAATAGATCCTCAAACGTCCTTATAGTTCTCTCAGATTGTCCGTCGGTCTGTGGATGATATGCGGTGCTGATGCGCAATTTGGTTCCTAACTCTTTTTGAAACGTCTGCCAAAGACGTGAGGTGAATCTCTCATCTCGATCTGAAACAATGCTTGATGGAACCCCATGCAACTTCACAATTTGTGCAATATATATCCTTGCTGGCTGATTCACATCAAAAGTCTTCTTTATCGGAATGAAATGAGCTGATTTAGTTAGTCGATCCACGACTACCCAAATAGCATCCTTACCACTTTGCGTCCTTGGAAGACCCATCACGAAATCCATGGTAATATGATCCCACTTCCATTCGGGGATTGGTAGACTTTGTAATTTCCCGCTTGGTACTTGTTGCTCCGCTTTAATTAATTGACACGTTGGACATTTTGCTACCCATCGAGCAATGTCATTTTTCATCCCTGGCCAATGATAAAGCTGGCGACCATCCCGATACATCTTCGTCGATCCCAGATGAATCGAAAACTTAGATTGATGAGCTTGGCTTAAAATCTCTTCTCTGATCTCTAGATCCTTCGGTACACAAACGCGACCACTAATCATCATTAGACCGTCTTCCCTGATCTGATACAACTTGTACCTCGGGTCTTGCTGATTATTACGAATCTTCTGTAACCTCTCATCGAATAATTGTGATGTACGAATTCTACTCAATAGACTAGCCTAGTTCATGGCTTGGAAACCAACACTCTCGGACTCAGTCTGCCCTGCCTCTAGTCTCAAAGCACTTATCTGGCTAATCAAATCCCCGAATTCTTGCATAGCCGAAACCTCAATTCTTTGTGGCTCAACGCATCTGCAACAACATTTGCCTTCCCCGGATGGTACGCGATGTCCACTTCATAGTCTGCGACAAACTCCATCCACCTTCTCTGACGCAGATTCAACTCTAGTTGCGTAAATATGTACTTTAAACTCTTGTGGTCCGTAAAAATCTGTACCTTCTCCCCATAAAGATATGCCCTCCAAATCTTTAATGCGAAGACCACAGCTGCCATCTCTAAATCATGAGTCGGATAATTTTCTTCATGCTTACGTAACTGTCTTGACGCATAAGCAATCACGTGATCTCTCTGCATAAGTACACATCCTAATCCCGTCTTTGACGCATCCGTGTAGACTATGTATGGAATTCCTGGTTGTGGTAAGGCTAACACTGGGGTTTTCGTTAGCTTCTCTTTTAGCTCCTTGAAGGACTTCTCACAATCTTCATTCCAAACAATAGGTACATCTTTTCCCGTAAGTCTCGTCATTGGCTTTGCTAGACTAGCAAAGTTCATAACAAAACGTCGATAGTACCCTGCTAATCCTAAAAAGCTCCTTATCTCTGTTGCATTTTTCGGTTGTTTCCAACTTACAATCGCTGATACCTTCTCAGGATCGACAGAAACTCCTTCCTTCGATACGACATGTCCCAAAAATCCAACACGTCTCTTCCAGAAACTACACTTTTTCAACTTCGCAAACAATCGTTGTTCTCTGAGACGCTCTAACACTAAGCGCAAATGTTCCTCGTGTTCCTCTAGGCTCTTGGAGTAAACCAGAATGTCATCTATAAATACAATAACAAAACGATCCAAGTAGTCCTGAAACACATTGTTCATTAGTTTCATGAACGTAGCAGGGCCATTAGTCAACCCAAATGGCATGACCGCAAATTCATAATGCCCATATTGAGTTCGAAATGCGGTCTTTCTAATATCACCTTCTGCAATTGGAATCTGATGATATCCCGATGCTAAATCTATCTTTGAGAACCAAGTTGCACCTCTCAAATGATCTAATAACTCATCGATCCTCGGTAGTGGATAACGATTTTTCACAGTGACTCTATTTAGAGCCCTATAATGAATGCACAATCTGAAACTCCCATCTTTCTTCTTCACAAATAGGACTGGTGCACCCCATGGTGATGTACTCGGACGTACAAAACCTTTCTCAAGTAGCTCATCTAATTGCTTCTTCAACTCCACCATCTCCGCTGGTGCCATTCGATAGTGAGACTTTGATATTGGAGTCGTACCCGTATCTAGCTCAATCTCAAATGGATCCCCTCGCGTTGGTGGTAAGCCTTGCAGTTCTCTGAAAACATCTGCAAACTCTTGCGCTACCGGAATCTCCTCGACTTGCACAGATGGACCTTCTTCTTCTACCAATATGGTAGCAAGATATAAATCACACCCTTGATCTAGTAATCGTTCCATACGCAATGCTGAGATGATGTGAATCCCTTGACCTGATCGAATTCCTTGATACTTAAGCTCCTTGCCACTCTTCTGGCATCGTACTTGACCGCGACGACAATCCATCACAACTCGATGTCTTGACAACCAATCCAATCCAAGGATCACATCATAGCATTCCATCGGAATGATGATCAGCTCTTCAGCTAGTTCTTCTCCTTCTATCACCACGGGTGCCTTCTTGACAACCCCTTGAGATTCTAAAATCTGGCCTCCAGGAGTATGCACTCGGACAATACTCGTTAGATCCTCAGGTTGAACAACTAATTTATTAGCCATCGATGGACTCACAAAACTATGTGTCGCACCGGTGTCAAATAACACATGAGTAGACATGCCCCCCACGATTACCGATCCAGCGATAGGTTGAGCGTCTCCTCCTTGACCTTCACATTCATTCTCATTGCCTCCCATGGCATATACCCGTGGTTGTACAGCCCTACGTTTCGATGCATGCTCTGCAGGCTTCCTGGTCCTAACCTGTGGTGTTAGACCCGTCGGTGGTGGTGGTGGTGGTGGTGGCTTCGGACAATCCTTCAGAAAATGATCCATACTACCACAGCGGAAACATCCGTTGAATTGTCCTCGCCTCATAGTTCCTCCCACTGGCTGAGGGCAATCACGAAATTGATGCTCTAGACTTCCATATCGGAAGCATCCTACTCGCCTATCAAATCTTTGACATGCCCCTACATGCTCATGTCCACAACGAGGACATGGGTACCTCGATGTTGATACGACATGACGTGTTGGAACTGCTTTCCTCTGATCTGATCTTCCTCGAATCTGTTGGACAACCTGTTTCCGCTTGGCATCCGAAGACTTCAAGATGCCCTCCTCGATGAGTCCCTTCTCTACCAACTGAGCATTCTGAACTAGTTCAGACAATGATCCATGCTTGATTATCTCAATCCTGCGTCTGATCTCTGGTCGTAGTCCTTGCAAAAATTTGTTGACCTTGAGAACTTCTGAGGTTATCGATTTAGCCCCAAATCGTGATAACTCCAAATAAGTCTCATAATATTGAGCAACAGTACGGTCACCTTGTGTGAGCTGTAGAAATGCCAACTCCATCTCTTCACGAGCAGCGTGTGGTATATACTTCAACTCAAAAAGTTGTTTGAACTCATCCCAAGAAAACACATGATCAGGACGTTCCCTCTGAATCTCTTTCCACCAAAACACCGCTTCTCCCTCCAAATAGTGGAGCGCAATATCAATCTTAAACTCAAGTGGACATCTAGATGATCGAAAGTTCCGTTCTAATCGAAACATCCACTCCTCCGCCTTCATGGGAGGTATCGCACCGCCACGGAATGACTTTGTACCCCATTTAGCCATGTGATCCATGACATAGAAATACTCCGACGTCTCCGCATGCCTCTGATTAAACACTGGAGGAGGCATTGGTGGTGATGACAACAGTACTTGCGGTGGAGCAGGTGGTTGTACTGGTGGTGGTGTTGGTGCCTGCACCGGTACTTGTGGCGTTGCTGAACTCTCCTCTTGTTCATGATGTCGACTTTCTGCTAATAGCTCTCTCAACATTTCTCTCATGACATCTCTATCTATTCCTCTTCGCGATCTTCGTTCAGATGATTGAGACTGCGTACGGCTAGTGGAACGAGAGGTTCCACTCATTCCGCGACCAAGAGCTCTAGTAATCATCCTCCTCGGTAGTGTCTCCTACACACAATTAACTCTTATTAGTTTCCATAGCTCTAAACCCACTAGACATTTAAGGACATGTGTGCTACGGTCTCGTGGCTTTATAAAAACATTTCACAAAACATTTGAAATCCAGTGAAAACGATAAAAACGAAAATGACAACCAGGCTCTGATACCAATTTCTAACACCCCCATCCCGGAACAACCTCGGGACTAGGAGTGTCCACCATCACCTCCAAGAGGTGGCTACACGTGTCATCACTCAAACGCATTTATAACATAAATATAAATGATTTATTCTGAAATAAGAGTGGTCCGGACCAAATAGCAAAACAATATGTAAATAACATACTCACGGTAAATAAAAAAACGAAATGCAAATTAAAACTCATCGAGACCTCGTGCACGCCTCTCCCATCAGTCCGTTGTGAACCTTCATGTTGCTACTCAACCTCGTTACTTTTTCTCCTCACCATATCATGTCCATCCACGACAGCCCAAAAATTGGGTGAGTACGCCATACGCACTCAGTGAGATCAATACGTGTACGTACTCTGTGCCACATATTCTCCCGCTCGAACTGAATATCATAAAATAATGATATATTCAAAGTCTAAACTAAAGATATAACATCATCACCTTAGCTTCTCGACGATTTGACGATTCTTGATATTATCGCTAACAACAACACCAATCAATCCTTTCCTATCATAGATCCATTCAATCAATAAATTTTCATAATATGAATCTTCGAATTAAGGAAATAATCACAAAAATTAACTAGAGATTTACCACAATCTCGATTAGAATTCACCCACGTAGATCGTGAAGAAAATATTCTCCAATTAATTCTTCATCCTCCTTTTCTCTTATTTTTTTCCCTTTTCCTTCTTCTCTCTAGCCATTCTCTCTCTCTCTCTCTCTCTCTCTCTCTCTCTCTCTCTCTCCAGCGGTGTCCTCTTTCTGTTCTCTTTTTTTTTAAACCGTGCACTTGTATTTCTTTTAACCTAATATTTATATATATATATAAACATATGGAAGTCGGTGTGGTACCGACTTCCCAAAAAAACCGCGGGCCTCACATCTGTGACCCAGTGCGACCGTACGACTATGTTACCCATTCATTAATTGCAATTATTTGACATTGCAGTAAGTATGACTCGTTTAGACTCGTTTTCAATAATTGCAATAAACACAAGAGAAACACGAAAAATTCACTATACATACCTGGTTTTTCTACGGAACGTGCTTAATTGTAAGCTTCTTTGTTGACAACAAACGATTTCAACCTATTGGCAGCGAATCTGATGTCGATTTCAAACTATTCTCGCCGAATCTGTTGTGGTGTGGGGAACAGTAATTTTCGCGCCACATGAAATGAGAGAGAGAAATAGATGTGCTCTAGAGGAGAGAGAAAAATTGTCGACAAAGGTAAGGCGGAATATCAGAAATACCCTCACAGGGCTAAATCACTTCAAAAATACCCTTCCCCAAAATAATTATTAAATCCGAAAAATAAAAACTGAAGAAAAGACAAATTTGCCCTTAACGTTCGAACGTGGAAAAATGGAAGTTCAGCAGTTTTTCGACGTGAAAAATTGCCGAAAACGAGAAAGCCGAACAGTTTTTCGCCGTGAAACCTGTTTAAAAGTTGATAGCAAGAAAGAAATAAGTGATTTCGAACTTGAGAGGGAACAATTTGAAGTTGGCGAACGATTTGAACTTGTCGAGAAGGAAACTGCCGAAGAGAGCACGAAGAGAGCACGAGTCAATCTTCAATGGAATCAATAAGTGTAAGTAGTTCGATTTCTAGAGTTTTGCAAGCTTTCGAGTCACAAAATGGTTTATTAATTTGAAATGGGTG
>CM071867.1:24865212-24883311 GCA_036759665.1 Gynandropsis gynandra
CCTTTCTAATAAACTCATGTCTTGAAATAAACAAAGCAAATCTTGTGCGAACTTGCTTAGACCACTGCAGCTATCGCCAAGTTTAAATATTGGATTCAACCATATACTTTATATACTAATATTTAAAATTTATATACAACGAACATTACAACATCACCTTGAATTACAACAACTATTAAAGCTATAATATACCATTTATTATTTCTTCATGTTTATAAAGCGTTATATAAAAAAAAGTATCATCCCGCGCATCGCGCGGGTACTTTTTCTAGTATAAATAATAAAAACTAAACTAAAGAAACCTAACAATTAAGAAATCGTTAAGAACAAAATAATATAAATAGTAGAATTACTGAATTCGGATATACAATTATAAGTGAATATTAAATAAATGTTGAATTGAAAAATAACAATTAAAAATATCCGATTTTATGGATGATCGAGGTCTTCGTTTATAATGTTTTAAGACAAAATTTTCACATTATTCCGTTTTGAAGATGTAACGATCACAAGAGGTTGATCTCTTGTCGAATTTACTTTAAATTTTTCAGAATTTTAAGGTGTAAACAAAGAGTTTTTCTGCGTCTTCATATAGATAGCTTCAGATGTAAGTTAAGAGATGCAATATTGCCTTCCGACGCAAGGTTTCGGAGAAAAAACGTTTGGAGTGTTTGAACATACGCACCGCTTATCAAACACACCGTTTTACCTCTAATGACTAAAATATAAACGGTCGAAAATAAACAAAAAAAAAATTCCGGCCCGCTGGGCCAAGACTCATCCATATCAACCAACACCTATATTTGGATAT
The DNA here is from genome assembly GCA_036759665.1 of Gynandropsis gynandra. Classification (NCBI taxonomy): domain Eukaryota; kingdom Viridiplantae; phylum Streptophyta; class Magnoliopsida; order Brassicales; family Cleomaceae; genus Gynandropsis; species Gynandropsis gynandra. The sequence continues at coordinate 24,866,024 of CM071867.1, forward strand.
TATTATATAGTTATATACATATATATATGTCCATTAGTCTATTCCAAAGCTCATTTTATTGTCCATTTGAAATCTTTCTATGTATGAACATCTATATAATGTTCATTTATTTTCTCCATTTCTATCGTGAGACTTCATTAATACATGATCAAAACATGTGCAATACAAGTGACGTACCATGTGCCTGTAACAAACACTCATAAAAGTTTGAGAAAAAAATCGATTAAGATTAAACATAAGAATGTTAAGCAGAACCAAAAGGTTAGATAAAGATGCATTATTTATCGAATTCGAGGTTAATATCTAAGTGATCTTGTTACGTACTTCAAAATTTAGCTTTATCTCAAAAATAGTTTTTTAAAAAGCTTTTGTTATGAAACAACTTAAACGGTAAATTTTTAGACCGTCTCTTGATTTTCAGATTCCTCTTTCAATTAAGTAAAATATACAAAACTTTTTGAAAAAAATAAAAATATTAATTTAAATCTTTGAATTTTATATTACCTTTTTTGAATTTTTTATGCCATGTTATAATAAACAAATAGAAAGGTTGATGCATTTAATTTGGATAAAAATGTTTCGGAAAATTGAGAAATGATTGAAAGATTTTCAAACAATTTAGCTTATGAAAAACACAGATGTTACGCCTGAAAGCAAATAATTACATTTTGGAGATGTTACGCCTGAAATCAAATAATTACATTTTGCGTGTTCCCGAGGCAACGGACGACGTAATGGCGGCTCGTCTCCCTTTGCAATGGGCATCCGTTACCATTGGAAAGTCTGCAAAACCTGCAATCATCATTACACTTTCCAACGGGCATCCGATGGAAATTGTAACGGATGACCGTTGCAAATTTGTAACGGTCATCCGTTGCCCATTTTAACGAATGTTCATTGGAAAAGCTGTAACGGGTGTCCGTTAGAAATTTCCAACGGATGCCCATTAGAAATGAGGAAAACTAAAAAAAAAATTTCTAAGTGTCGGGAGCGATTTCGCGTTTTAACGGGCATCCGTTAATAATTCCAACGGATGACCGTTGGTATTAGATAATTCTAATTTCTAATACATCAAACATAGTTTATATAAACTGTTCGATTGTATTAACATTTCGATTGTTCGAATATAACATCATCTACATTATTACACATCATGTACATTACATGTCATGTACATTACACATCATCTACATTTATTACACATCATACACATTATTGTATTTACATTTTTTCTTCAGTAGATTCATCGATGGGCGAGTCTTCCTTCGATTGTTCATTGAATTCATCGTCGTTTTCATCTTTAGCATCTTCCTGTTCAACGTCTTCATAATCGTGTATGAATTCTCTGTCTATGTCAGTTCTTGCGAGAATCTCCTCGCGATCTGTATCAATTAAATGAATCGACTGCGGATGATCGGGTTGCAACGGATCTTCTTTATGATCAGAGCTTATGATCCCTCGTGGCTTAATCTTTACTACGATCCACCACTCATCTCTTCGACATTTCAATGTTGTTGGATATTGTACGTAACAAACCAACATGGTTTCTTACCATGTACTAGTCAAAATGAATCTGTATCCTCCATACAATATGAACATGCCAATCTTCCGTGCGTGCTCCATCCAGATAACATTCCGTGCAACGGATGTCCGTTGGAGATTCACATGAATTTATTTAAACCCGTGAACCTCAAAATTAACAATTTCAACGGCCATCCGTTGCCCTTTGTAACAGACATCCGTTGTAAATTCCAATAGATGACCGTTGAAATGGTATCCAACGGATTAATGCCCCGTTGAAAGTGCTTACAAATCCGTTATAATTCGTTATTTTTTCATATTACAATATTTAGATCTTATGAATTATGATTTTAATTATATAATTATAAGTGATTTCATGACGAAATCAAACGATGAATAAAAATCAAAATGACGCGAAATATATAATCCAAAGTTAATTTCAAAATTTTTATTTCCTTATATTATTTTTCTTTTTAAACTACAATTTCATTAAGATCTCTTTCAATTACGCTATAACATATTGTAACAATAAATAAAAAAGGAAAACATTTAGGAAATGGCTTCAACTCAGAGGCAATGTAGTGAACTCGACTCGGATCCTCACCGCCGGCACCTCCGTCGTCAAACCCAACATCTTTGTGTCTATTACCGAATTCAAAACCACCCTCATAAACTGCATCACCGTCGGGAATCCTTTTTCGGATCCCGACGATGAAACAATTTATGAAGGTTGTTTTGAATTCAACAATAGATATTAAGATGCTTATTACTGATTATTTGAGGCAATCTTAGGTTCCGATATAAATAGTAAATTTTTCAACGAACATCCGTTGGCAATTGCAACGGATGCCCGTTGCACGGTCACATGAATTTATTTCGACCGGTGAACCTCGAAATTAACAATATCAACGGGCATCCGTTGTAATTGTTAACGGGCATCCGTTACAATATCCAACAAATGACTATTGCAATTTTTTCCCCGACTTCTAACGGGTCTTCCAACGGAACATGCCAATGGATAATATCCGTTACCAATCCGTTAAACATTGCGACGGATTGCAACGGAAATTATCCGTAACAACTCCGTTGAAATTTGTAACGGAGTGCAACAAATTTACGCATGTTGAAAATATTGACAAATCTGTTACAATCCGTTGCTATTTGCATCCAATGGACGGATCCGTTGTCTCGTCCGTTGGAAAAAACGAGTTTTTTTTGTAGTGTTATGATGATATCATCAACATAAACTAAGAGAATGATGATACCAGAATTGTTTCGAATGATATACATGGAATGATCAGCCTCACTCCTCTTAAAACCATACTTTCGAACAACATCATAGAGCCTAGTGTACCAAGTTCGTGGGGACTGTTTAAGTCCATAGAGAGCTCCTTTTAATTTGCATACGATTCTTTTTTTTTTGTTTGGAGACCCGGGGGAGGTTTCACATAGATATCTTCCTTTATTTTCCCTTGAAGGAAAGCATTTTTAACGTCCATCTGCCACAAACTCCAATTAAGGTTAATAGCAACAGTAAAAATAATGCGAACAAAATAAAGGTAGCAACAAGGGCAAAAGTCTGAGTATAATATTCCCCATATTTCTGATTATACCATTGCGCTATAAGACGAGGCTTGTAACGTTCTACCTCACCATTACTCTTATTTTTTATTTTTTATTCCCATTTGCTTCCTATGGGTTTCTTTTCTTTAGGAAGAGGAACAAAGTCCCATGTTTTATTCTTTTCTAAGTCTCAGTATAATATTCCCCATATTTCTGATTATACCATTGTGCTACAAGACAAGGCTTGTAACGTTCTACCTCACCATTACTCTTATTTTTGATTTTTTATTCCCATTTGCTTCCTATGGGTTTCTTTTCTTTAGGAAGAGGAACAAAGTCCCATGTTTTATTCTTTTCTAAGGCTACTAGCTCTTCGGCCATGGCTTCCTCCCATTTTGGCTTCCCTTATGCTTCTCTATAGGTTTTTAGCTCGATATCCCTGTCAATCTTACTAAGAAAAGCTTTGTGATCAATAGAGAGACATGTTAAAGAACAAAAGTTGTGAATAGGGTACTTAGTTCCATGCCATTGAAATAGGGTGTTTGGTTGCCACACCATTAAATAGGATTGTGAATCCAATACGAGGTTTTGTCGCCTTATTCGAGTGCTTCTCCGAGGCACTATCTCATTTAGAATCCTTCCTTCGACTTCATTGACTTTATGATCCTCATTTTGGTTGTGATCATGGCTTTGTTCTTCGTTCTCATGATTTGAGGCCCGAGTTTCCTCCTCATTATTTTTCTCAGAAGGTATGATCTCATCATGGCTTTCTTGTTCTTCATTTTCTAAGATTTCTTGCTCATTTTGGTCTTCATGATGCACATGTACACTTGGCGGGGGACCTGTTTCATTGTTAGTTTCCGAAATAGTATTTACTAGGTTTTTAAGTGACAAACCTATATCATTTGGTTATGAGATTCCTTTAATCTCTTCCTAGGAAAATTTATCATGAAAGCTCTTTTCTTCGAGGAACATAACATCTCGAGACACCATTACATGCTGGGTTTTTGGATCGAAACACTTGTAACCTTTTTGATTTACTGAGTATCCAGTGAACATGGTTTTAGTGCTCCTTGGTTCCAACTTGTTTCGCTGTGAGTCCGGAACAAGAACAAAACACACACAACCGAAAGTTCTAAAGTACTCAAGATCAGGTTTCGTAGAGTTTAATACCTCATAAGGTGATTTGTCCTTTAGAAACTTTGTTGGAAATGTGTTAATGATGTGTATAGGTCATGACCGCATCGGACCAAAACTCTTTAGGAACATCTCGATCAAACATGATAGTTCTCGAGACTTCCATTAGGTGCTTATTCTTCCTTTCGACCACTCCATTTTGTTACGAAGTGTAGGGACACGAGGTTTGGTGTGTAATGCCTTGTTCTTCAAGGTACCTACGAAATTGAAGACTAGTATACTTGATAACACGTAGTGTGTGTTAGTTTTAGGCTAGGAATTTATATCATTTTCGCATAGTTTGCATAGCACGAGTTACGAATCTGACACGAACGTTCTTTATATACTCCCTTTTTGTTGATTTTCAGGTTTTAAGACGATAAGGCCTATTCGAGCTTTAGAATGTCGATTCTTGGATTCAACCGCGTATAATGGGAGCTACAAGCCATTCGGAGCAACTTCAGGCCACGAAATCAAACAGAACACCCAAGCATCAAGCGAAAGGAATGAAAACAAGAAGATAACTCAGCCCGCTCGGGCTGCAACTCTAGCAAAGTTTGCACGAATCGGGGAGGCTTGGAGCAATCCCGGATTTGGCTAAAGAACCCTTGCCCGCGCGGGGTGGCTAAGGTGCCCACTCGGGCTGCACATAACCAGCAAGAAGAGCCCTGGTCGGGCGGGTGAAGAGCCCGCTCGGGCTAGAGTTCACTCACCCCGAGCGAGCCCCCTTTTTTCTCAACAACTTCGGTTTTGAATTCAAACTTGATTAGAAAGAGAGGGGGCGATCTAGGGCAGGAGGAGGACGTACAGGCCAGGAGAGGGACTGAAAAATACAAGGAGAAACTCAGGAAAAGCTGGAGAAGAAGAGAAACAACAATCTGGACTTCGGTATCGAGATAGGAAAGATCGAGGAATCATATTTCTTACTCTTTATCATGTCTAGGGTTTATTTCTCTTGTTTTACAGTATATTCCATGAGTGACTAAGCCTCTAGCTATAGGTTAGGATTGCTCGATTTGTAATGGATGTTTGAATTATGCGTTAATGCTTAGACTTATCGAAGTTTTCTTGAAATTCGATTTTGCAATCAATATCGTAAACGTCTTATACTAGTGCTGCCCGCTCAGTAATCTAGGAATTTGTGTTTAGCTGGAATGTTAAATTATGAATCCGGAACAGTTGATTGTAGATTAATTTTGATTAATGAGAATCTGACCGGCCGGTTAATCGACTTAGGAATTAGGATTGCGCGCTTAACGCTACCGTAATCACGAGTTAATCGCTGCTGGAAGGTAGGATTGCACGTAATTATGGTTAGGAGGTTTAGGTTCGGCAGAATCATTTCTTATTTCAGAGCATGAATTTTCCGTTATCAAGATAGTTTGATTGGTCCATGATCCGTTGTTCGTTGCATCCTTGCAAGTCCCGGTAACCCGAAACCCACAGTGTTCTTAATTGTCAAGTTTTTCATGTCACCTCATCGCTTCCATTATCCATTTTAGTGTTTTAGGAATCTGTCCCACATCACCATCACTTAAACCCGTCTTAGTTTACTCATATTCTTAGCTTAGGTTGCATTAGTCCCTAGAGTTTCTTGTATTACACCGATCCGTATACTTGTGGTAAGTGGATATTAGGCATTTGTATAGCTTGATATTTTCCACATCAAGTTTTTGACACCGTTTTCGGGGACTAATTACGGTCTAGATTAGGAATTCGCTAGATTAAGATTTCCGTAGTCTTTGTTCTTTTTCTACATTTTGATTTTTTCCTTATCGAGCTTTAATTCAAATGCTAAGCAATGCAGCGCTTAGAGGATTTCTACCATCTCCTACCCGCATCACATCTCCCGCACTACCCATAGCAATCTTGGAACCAAGGAGTTTGGGGTTACGAGGAATTCAATTACAGGGGTAATAATCAGCTTGTGGGAGATGCATACGACACCGGATGGGGGGGGGGACCACCAAAACTTTTCGTATACGAACCCCAACGGTGCGTTGGATGCGCAACATCTACCGGGAAATTTTCAATCGTGGATGCAGTCCTACAATGAAAGTTATCAGCGACATGCGCTACCACTGACTCAACCCGATGCAACCTCCAATATTACTACCATGTTAGCCTGCTTCATCCAAGAGCAGCAAAATCAAAGCAATTTAATTATGGAAGTGAACGCAGGGACAAAAAGACTCAAGAAGCAGATGGAGGGCATTGACTATCATCTTAAACATTTGAGGATGCAGGTCGTGCAATTAGCGCAAGAAGCAGCGGAAGAGGCCCTTGTCGAGCTGAAGGAGAAAACGGAGGAGGAAGAGGAGAAGTACGTAGAACCAGCACCGAGGCCACCTCCTTTGCCGTTTCCAAAAAATCAGCGCAAGACAATGGTGGATCAGCCCATTCCTTCGACGTTTGAAAAAGGTGAAGCTTCCATCACAGCAGCTCGAGAAGGATTATGTAAGGACACAAACGAGTTGCTGGACGAAGGAAAGAAGAAGGAACCCCTAGACCAAGACTTCCACACCACCCGAGCAGAATCCAGTGCGACCCAAGATACATACGACGAGGATCTCTGTATAAACACTCCCGAAATGTCAAGGAGCTACATCAAACGCCCAACACACAATTATATCATTGACAAGGCACCTAAGGTGAAGCTGAAAGAGATGAGTGATGAAGTTGATAAAAGCCCCACCGAGCTGTATAATAAGCACAATAGAGGTCCCTCCTTTGAGAGCAGCACAAACGGGCTTATGGGGAACACAATAGCACGGGCTGATTTTCCAAAAAATCCGACGAATATGAGTTTTATGCCTATTGGAGTATTCCTTATCAACAAGATTTAAGATTCTCCGCCATCCGAGCAGCATTTTAAACCCGATTAGACGATTGAGACAACATCAATATGCGCCATAGGATTCGGGACCCCAACGGGAAGGAGACTGCACACGCGACCTCGCGCAAGAGAACAACGAGGACACCCACCTCGATATGATGAGTAGAGTTTGGTCAGGCTCGAGACCTTAAACAAGCGCTTATCGGGAGGCAACCCGACTTTCGTATTTTCTTTTCATTTTGAGGAACTATTCTTATTCTTTTCACATTGATGTACTCGGTGAGTTAGTATTCCTTCTTTTGGATTATGTGATTCTTTTTCACAGGTTTTTCGACGTCGGTATCATCCCTTAAGAAGGAGACACGTACAAGGTCCAACCACATCACCAATTCGGGACAACAAGTGACACAAGGTGCACAAGTTCTAACCCTTATTTTCCCGTAGTTTGTTGTGCGAGATTCTCTCAGGTCTTGAACACCGAGACGGTGTTTCATTCAAGTCTGGGGGAGTACTTGTCGAGTAACATGCATGTGATTAGGATTAGATGATTAGGATTAGATGTTGATTTTCTTTAATAAACGGATGGATACCTAGTATGTAATTTCGAGCATTGGTCATTATTGTATGACTTTGTCGAATCGTGAACAATAGTCTAGGTTTCCTAAGAAGTATTTCAGATACCGATTGGTCGAGTAGTTGTGCTTGAAACCATGATCTATAGTTGCATTCACCCCCTAGGTTTCAGTACCAAGTATCCATATCTCCGTGTATACCTTTTATCCCTTGTTTTGTTTGATATATTTTATCGTTCATTGATCATTAGATTCCACACGCTTATACTTCGCTGTCAATATGGATAAGTTTTTAACTATTTCAGGTTGACATTGACATGAGTACATCGAGATCGATGGTTCGGGTCTAAGTGGTGGGTTGAGGCGCTTTTCTACGTCGTAAGGGTTAGAATTGATGCGTAATCTTTGGTAAAAAAAAATTGTTCTTCAATAACGCACCTCTTCACTCTGCTAAGGTTACACGACCTTATGAGTGTGCCATAGGCAGCCTAGGTCTAAGTAGAAAGCCACCCTCTTCGACTTCGACGTCCTAGAAACCAAGCGCGGATCTATATCCAAAAAAAAAAGAGAATATGAACGAGAATAGGAGTCTAATGATATCTCAAACTTAGGGGAATTGATATGGAGATTGCTTGGATGTTGTCTAGGGGTATGAAATAGACTTAGGTTATTGGTAGGATTGCATGGCTCGTGACTTTCGGTTGATAGAAGTCTGAACTAGGTACGCTTAGGCTTACGTTCATGTGACGCGTTGTTTTGCATGATGGCTAATCCTTCGAAGTATTTGTGCTAGTGTCCATTGTTATTTAGCTCCTCTTGTACTCGACTCTAGGTTTTGCTCGAGGACGTGCAAAGGGTATGTATGGGGGAGTTTTATAACACGTAGTGTGTGTTAGTTTTAGGCTAGGAATTTATATAATTTTCGCATAGTTTGCATAGCACGAGTTACGAATCCGACACGAACATTCTTTATATACTCCCTTTTTGTTGATTTTCAGGTTTTAAGGCGACAAGGCCTATTCGAGCTTTAGAATGTGGATTCTTGGATTCAACCGCGTATAATGGGAGGTACAAGCCATTCGAAGCAACTTCAGGACACAGAATCAAACGGAACACCCAAGCATCGAGCGAAAGGAACGAAAACAAGAAGATAACTCAGCCCGCTTGGGCTTGGAAGAGGCCCTGCATGGGCTGCAACTCCAGAAAAGTTTACACGACTCGTGGAGGCTTGGAGCACGCCCGGATTTGGCTGAAGAACCCTTGCCCGCGCGGGGTGGCTAAGGTGCCCGCTCGGGCTGCACATGACCAGCAAGAAGAGCCCGCTCCGGCGGGATATCACTCACCCCGCGTGGGTAGAGCTTGTGCCCGCGCGGGCCCCCTTTTTTCTCAACAACTTCGGTTTTGAATTCAAAGTTGAATTAGAAAGAGAGGGGGGCGATCTAGGGCAGGAGGAGGACGTACAGACCAAGAGAGGGACTGTAAAATACAAGGAGAAACTCGGGAATTTTAAATTTTGAATTGAAAGTCCTATGCCAATTATGTAATATTTGAATAGTTATGGGTTTAAGTTGTAATTATTAAAGAGTTAATAATTATAAATAAACGCTTTACGAGGTTTCGTAATACACAGACTGTTCTTACGAAAACCCTAGCCGCCAGTAAAAGAAAACCCGAAGAACGAAAAACAGTTTTTTCGTTCTTCCGAATCCCGCATCAAAGAGATCCCGATCTCGGCGTGGATACGCGTAGAGGGCTTGTACCATCAAGCCTCACATCCGATCCTCAGTTCAACGTTTCAGGTATCTCAGAAACTGTTCTTGAGTCGTTTAACGTTAAAACCGAACAATTAATCGTAAACATGACTAGATCTTAATTCGGGTTGATTAAAACACGATTCCGCATATTCAAATCAACCCTACATAATGATCAATTGAAAGAGTGAAAATAAATCGGTAGTCGTGGTATCACAATTGTGTGTGTAGGTTATCTTGTTAAACAAATTGGTTAACATTTTAAATTATGAGTTGGGAGTGACACAATATGTAAAATACCAAGGATGTTTTCCTAAGGCATCTTTGCTTCACGTATGCCTTTGGAAAAATTAAGGACTAAAAAGAAAAAAATGGAGAAAAGACAAATGTGCTCTTATTTTTTGTATGTGAAAATACACACGGTTTGGTATTTTTCTGAAACGAAACCTATTTCAAAGTTGAGAGCAAGGAGCGAGAGGCGGTGTCGAAGTTAAAAGGAAGGATCGAGTTCCAAGTAAAGAAGAAGTAAATTTCGAAGTTGAGAGAAATGAAATTTTGAAATGAGAAAGAAAGAAAAAAAGAAATGATAAGGATCAGTAATGAAAAATAGAGCACGAGTCAATGGCGTCTGTGAGTGGATCGACTTCTAAGGTTTTACGTTGCAGATGAAATACATTACGGATTAGGTTGTTGAAAGAAAAATTGTTTGTTGATTTCAAAGGGGTATGAGTCTTAGTGAGTCGCTTGAGTCGAAGAGGATCATCAGTCTTAGTGGGTCGCTAATGTCTTAGCGAGTCGCATGAATTGAAGAGGGTCAGGACTCTTAATGAGTCGCTTGAGACTCATGACCCTCTTCGACTCAAGAGACTCATTGGATCTCAAGGGTCGTTTGAGTCGCAAGGGTTGCTTGATTCTTAGTGAGTCGCTTGAGTCGAAGAGGGTCAGGAGTTTCAGTGTGTCGCTTGAGTCGAAGAGGGTTAGGAGTCTCAATGAGTCGCTTGAGTCGAAGAGGATCAGGAGTCTCGGTGAGTCGCTTGAGTCGAAGAGGGTCAAGATTCTTAGTGAGTCGCTTGAGACTCATGACCCTTTTCGACTCAAGAGACTCATTGGGTCGCAATGGTTGCTTGAGTCGCAATGGTCACTTGAGTTGTAAAGGTTGTTTGAGTCGTAAGGGTTGCTTGAGTCGCAAGAATCGCTTGAATCGCAAGAGTCACTTGAGTCAATAGAAGTCTAGCATATTTTTAATTGGTCATTTGTAAGTGCTGCCAAAGCCGACGTTTCTCAATGAATTCAAGCACATGGACAAAATGACAATGATTTTTGATAACACGTAGTGTGTATCAGTTTCAGGCTAGACATTTGCATCATTTTCGCATAGATTATATAGCACGAGTTACAAATCCGACATGAACGTTCTTTATATACTCCCTTTTTGTTGATTTTCAAGTTTTAAGGCGACAAGGCCTAACCGAGCTTTAGAATGCAAATTCTTGGATTCAACTGCACATATTGGAAGCTACAAATCACTCGGAGCAAATTCAGGCCATGGAACAAAATGAAACACCGATCATAGGCCTCGACAGAAGTTTCAGCCCGACCCGGGCTGAATGTTTACCCATGCTCTAAACTTAGCTCGCTCGGGCTGAAGTTCTGCAGAAGTTCCAGAAAAATTCACACGACTCGGGCCGAAAGGGAACCCGATCAGGTAGGTTAATCACATCGACCCCGCTCGGGCGGATACCTTAACCCGCTCGGATTGATTGATACCCGATCGGGTAGAGCACCTAGCCCGCGTAGGCCGCCTTTCTCGCAACAACCTGTTTTAAGTGTTTGAACGGGAAAAGAGAGAAAGGAGATGAATTCCAGCAATAGAGGGCGAAGGCTAGGGCGAGGAAAGGACTGAAATTCATCACGAAAAACTCAGGAGAAGCTGGAGAAGGAGAGAAACATCAATCCGGACTTTGGTAACATGATAGGGAAGATCGAGGAATCGTATTTCTTATTCTTTATCATGTCTAGGGTTAATTTCTCTTGTTTCACAGTAGAAACCATGAGTGAGTAGATTTCAAGCTATGGGTTAGGGATATCAGATTTGTAATGGATGTTTGAATTATGCGTTAATGCTTAGATTTATCAAAACTTTCTTGATATTCGGTTTTACAATCAACATCGTAAACGTTTTATACTAGTGCTGCCCGCTCAATAATCTAGGAATTTGTGTTTAGCTGGAATGTTAAATTATGAATCCGGAATCGTTGATGTAGATTAAGTTTAATTAATGAGAATATGACTGGTCAGTTAATCGACTTAGGAATTAGGATTGCACGCTTAACGCTATCATAATCAGGAGTTAATCGCTGCTGGAAGGTAGGATTGCACGTAATTATGGTTATGAGGTTTAGGTTCGGCAGAATCATTCCTTATTTCAGAGCATGAATTCCCTGTTATCAAGATAGTTCGATAGATCCATGATCCTTTGTTCGTTGCATCCTTGTAAGTCTCGGTAACCCGAAACCCATGGTGTTCTTAATTGTCAAGTTTTTCACGTCACCTCATTGCTTCCATTATCCATTTTAATGTTTTAGAAATCTGTCCACATCACCATCACTTCAATCCGTCTTAGTTTAGTCGTGTTCTTAGCTTAGGTTGCATTAGTCCCCAGAGTTCGAACCTTGTATTACACCGATCCGTATACTTGCGGTAAATGGATATTAGGCATTTGTATAGCTTGATATTTCCCACATCAATACTCTTCCCCATTGACAGTCCTTAGACGTTCTTATTAAACTTTACAAACACATCATAAACACAACTCTTAGACGAGAGGGTATAAATCCAAGTAAACTTTTTGATTTTTCATCGATGAAGGTTACAAAATATTTCTTTTGATCACGAGAAACACATATATAGAGCTGTCCAAACATCAGAATGGATTAGCTCAAAACAGTATTTATAAACCTAAACAGAGTTTGGAAAAACTACTTTTACGTGTTTTATAAGATGCAAGCTTCACATGCTTCATGTTTATCTTTAAGATAAGGAAAAATGATACTTAGAACTTAGCTATGAGGGTGTCCAAGTCTCGCATGACATATAGAAACTTTAGTAAAATTTGAATTTGATAGAAACACAGACTCAGGATCACAAAATGAGTTTGCCGATTACTTGTTTGCTTTCAGTCTCCTGCATCCAAAATGAGTTAGAATCGAAAAAAATATAGCAATTAAGGTCTTTTGCAAGATTTTGGACATAAAGAAGATTATTAGAAAATTTTGGAACAAAGACAACCCTTGTATCATGCCGAGAAGCTTAGGCTTCCCTGTTCCTGTAATTGGAACAATCTCCCCATTCGCAATAGAAACAGAGCCACTATGACGTTTTATATCTTTGAGGAAGTCATGATTTTTTATAATATGATTTGTAGCTCCAGAATCTATTATAATATGGTTTCGGAAAAAAGAGAAAGCAGAAAATCTATTACCTCCCTCTTCATAAGCTTTATTTGTTTGATTTCTACCATAATCATCTGGTAAAACCCCTCGAGGTCTGCCTTGGTGACAAACTCAGATGCAGAGGCCATATTAGCCTTACCTTGACCGTCACGACTTCTGTCTTCAAATAGGGGTGAAGGATCCAACAACGATCCTTTGTATGATATTTCTTTTTGCAATACTCACAAGAGAACTGCTTTTTGAAAGGCATGACAGTAATGGCTTGCCCAAAGGTGATTTTGAGTCATTAGCATCCTCGGTCATTCTTTTAAAGAGACAGTTTCTCCTTTCTTCCCTTTTAATCATCATACAAAATTGTTAAACGAGGGAAACTCGTTTTGGTGAAGTATGTGATGAATAAGATTATTGTATTTGTCATCGAGGGAGATTAAAAGAAAAATCCCGATCCTAGTTTGCTCTCTAAGCTATTTCTACAGGATCCGCAATATAAGGCTTTAGAGTATCGAGTTTTGACCATAATTGTTTAAAATCACCCAAAGCATGGTTAAAAGACTTTCCCCCTTTCTTAGATTATTAAGGTCTTTCTTTACTTCATACACATGGTTAAGATTGGATTCATTGCCAAAAACTATTTTAGCTCGTCCCAAAGCTCTTTAAGAGACTCTATAAGCCTATATGTACAAAGTATATGAGATTCGAGGGAATTTTGTAAAACAACCAAGGTAGTGTGCTTATTTTGTTCCCATTTTTTTGATCTAGCACTTGAATCTACCGGTTTCACATCCGATCCTATCACGAAACCAAAAAGACCTCGCATGCCAAGATTGACCTTAGCAATCTTCGTCCAAATGGAATAATTGTTTCCATTGAACAAGATTGAGATGCTTTTGGTCGAGTCCATTACAAGAGATCCGAGAAAACAAATGGAAACAAAAAGAAAGAGAGATCTTTAAAAAATTTGACCGAAAACAACTTTTGAAAGAGAATAGATTTCAAAAGAAACAAAATTGATCAAAAAAGTTTCCGAGATTTGATCACCATTCTGATACCATGTTGATTTTGTAAAACAAAGAAGAACCAGCGGAAGCAAGATAGGAAGATTGAGAGCGAGCGAAGATCGAGAGAAATAGAGAGAATACGAATAACTATTCTCTTATGAATTTCCTTAGAAACAAAGGTACATATTTATACAAGTAGAAAGGGAGAAAAACAAGGAAATTACAAGTTCAAATGCAAGGCACAGGTTTAGATGCAACATGCATGAGTTGGAGCGATCAACAAGGCATAGGAGACCGCAGAGCTCATCAATTGGCTTGACCAGGTCACAGTTGGTGGGACGTAGGACGCTGGGACGTAGGACACCGGGACGTAGGACGCATGATGCAGCTGGACACGACCTGAGCGAGAAGAGCAGGACGCGACCTGAACGAGACGCGGTGTGAGAAAAGAAAGTGGTACGCGACCATTCTTCTTAACAACAACTGGTATAACAATTTTATCTTATGATCTGATCCTTGAAATAAGCGTTCTTTACAAGAATTTTACCTGTTCCGTCAGGCCCATTAAGATAAAAAGTTTACTTCACGATGTTCGACTGAATCCATAACCATCGAATAAACCCTTAGTTTTTCTGGATTAATGGAACCCATTAATTTCATATGCTCTTCCTTTTCTAACTCCACATTGAATTGCAATTCTCACCGTAACATCGCATTTGTAATTTCATAGAAAATGCTCTTATCGGGTGTTGGCATGTTAGGGTATTCCGAAAATGACTTCTTATTTTTTATTAGAAGTTTCTCCAAATCTATAAAAGTGTAGTGTGGATTTCAGCCTCAAACAGTTGCGGATCATTAAAACGAATTTTTTCTTCTTTATAAGTATACAATCTGCAAGGTATTTCTAAAAACGTTTCAAAGATCCAATGGTCTACTAACGTCACAATAGACAAGTAATGTAACAAACAATCTTCTTAGAATTGTTGGCAAAGCCCATTTAGTTGCCTCGTGCATCACTTTACACCATTTGTACGCCATCAAGCAGACCTCTCGCTATGCACGCCTCTTTGAAGTTGTTGTACCTAAAATTAGCAACTGCTCTAATATCATCATAACTGGTAGGCCCTTTGACTGATAGTAAGCTTTGCCTGGCGTTGGATGGATGTTAACAATTATGCCAAGTGTTAAGGTTTTTTCCTGCGATACCATAACATGTCTGGACTATTCCACACGAATTTTGTAGGGAATTGAACGTATGTTAATTCTCGTTCATCCTCATATAGCCTATTTGTATTCATCCATTCTGTGAACATACTCTCTTCCACGCTTAATTTTAAGACCAATATCTCGAGATCAGATGAGTCCTCAAAGGTCAAACTCAGTTATTTTTCAAATGTGGTGATAACCTCATAGTTGGTAACTTCCAGTGATGTTGTTGCAAGCAAATATCTGCCAGACTGCTTCGCATGAAGATAAATATCAACATTCAAGGTAGTTCACGATTTCATTCATTTCTTTAATAGGCATATATTTTGGGCGAAAATTGGAACCGCCATTTCTTCATTTTTAATATGATTTATTTGAAAAGATACTTGATTGCTTTAGATCTACTGCAACATTCGATATTGATATGTCCTCCATATTTTTTTGAGGATTTCCATGTTATGGGGAACAACATAATGATTGTAAAATTTGATATGACCTTCATCATAAATTTTGAGTCATCTTTTCTTCTTTTATATAGAACATAACCTGAATTATCCACGTATGTATCCTCGATGTGTGCCTTGGATATTTTTTATGCATACACCATTTTCTATACATAGGGAACGAGGTCGATCAAAACCACATTGACCATGCATGTTATGTTGTTGGACTAAATTGTTTGCTTCAATTGTCAACCATGTGAAAGCGAATATAGAAAATATAAAGTGGAAAGCATACCTCTTTTTCAATAAGATCAAAGGCTCGTTTTGTTTGTGATATTTGTTATTTCACGATCGAAAGTGACAAAATGTGCAACTTCAATCCCATCCTCCAATACAAATTCTACTCAGAATCTGAAAATGATGTAAAAAAAATATAAAGGTTTAAACATTTAGAAATAGAAGTGCAACAACAACAACTAACTCATATATAATTAAGCAAGTAATTCCAACTGTGGTTTGGACATGGTATTACCTGCAAAACAACAAATTTGTAGTTCGAGTCAGCTTCCTAGCACATTTGGCATATGCTATATAACTCCACTCATTGTTCACAAGTACTTCGACAATTCGTACAGTGTAGAAAAACTCAGCTTCCTATAGGTTTTTGGAAATGATTAAAATCAACTAAAAACAATATCATTAAATACTAACATGTGTAGATTTACCTTATGGTCTGACTTTGTGATGTAGTCAAATAATTCCATATTAGAAACTGTTTTAACCTTTACGGCATTGTTATCTTTTTCAAAGTTGTTAACACTATCATCAAAACACATAGTTTACTTTAATACTAACATCCTAGGACATATTTTTTTAAAATGCTTTTACAACTTAGATTTTGAAATGTTTTATCATGTAACATATCTTCATATTTTGATCAAACTCCTAATGATGTCTTAACAATGTTTGTAGTGTATATATATATATATATAGTTTAACTAGATATGTTTTCCCTTAGAAAAAAAGTCCTTTTTCTAAACAATTTTAAAGATGTTTTGAAAGGACATTTTGTGCAAAATACATTTGATAGCAATATAGTAAGGCATTTTAGACATTTGGATGTGTGTATATGAGTATATATGTACGTTTTAAATGATGTTTTAAAATTATAGTTTTTGAAAAACACATTTTATGGCAGTATAGTACATGTAAATGAGTAAATATGCTGATTTTAAAAATTGTTTTTTAATGACAGTTTGTTAACACATATTTTACCACTGTAGAAAGTCTTGGTTTTTTTAATGAACCTCTCAATGAAATCTGTGAGAGTGGTTGAATCTCCGACGAAATAAAATCTGGTCGCAAATGTTGTGTTCAAATAAATGATCTTGTTCATAGTAAAATTTGTGAACAATAAAAAGATTGTAATAAATCTATGAGTCATTTGATAAAACACATGTAGAACAGTGGGTAAAATGCAATATTATGACTATGTTGAAGTAAAGATAAGATTTACTAACTGGCGACGAAGTTTGGATTCAAACTGCTACCTGATAACATGTAATCCGTCATAGTATTTACATGATTCTTAGTGATAACACTGAAAGTGTATCAATATTAGGATAGATTTTAGCACCATTTTCGCATGTATCTTGTATAGAGACTTACATATCCGATATGTTTATGCGGTTCACACACCCGTTTTGTTGGTTTTCAGGTTTTTAGGCGACAAGGCCTAAATGAGCTTAAAATGACGGATTCCTGATCAAA